>CM076580.1:237285023-237483081 GCA_034641835.2 Pinus albicaulis
CACAAACCAATGGCGTTTCTAAATATTTCAAATGTGCTCTTTTAAGCACTAACTTTATATTTCATTTGTCAAGACCAATGAATGATGAAGAAAGGAAAAAAAATATTCCAATAATAAAGATGGAACCATGGATGATACAGAGACAACATGGGGGGATCTTACTAAAATATTCATAAATATATTATTTCAAAGTAAGAGGTATGCTGATATCTAGTCACACATTTAGTCTAGCTAGGAGTCTATGGGAATGCAAGAGGAAGTTCTAAGGTTATGATCTTAGTTCTAAGAGATCATAACAGACATAGCCACCCAATGGATTGGATCATATGTTTATTCATATGGATCTTTTCCAGCCTTATGATATTTTGTTTAGAAAATTTTACTAAAGCTCAAATGGACAAAATATTTATATGAAAAATCCTAGGTTTCAAAGGATAAAGATAAATCAGCTAGAAATGAAAAAGGACTTTGGAAAAGACAGATACATGGTAGAAAAATTCCATATTTGAAAGAAGTTTAAACTATCAAAGGAAAAATTGGCATTCCAAAATCACAAAACATATCTTGAATTCCATATTTTTAGCATACAGTTTGAGTAGCCCCATATTTCTAGACAGAATATCAACAACAAATTCAACCACTTCATTTTTAAATGGAAAATCATCTAAATCATTCCAGATTTAAAGGAAACATTTTGGGCATCTAAATCGACAGTCAAAGACACCCAGCAAACAGAAGAAAATTCTCATATTCCAAGGCTGAGGATCAACATCAATTAACAAATTTCCATATTTGAAGGCTGAATATTTGCTAGCAAATCCAAATTTCCTGTAGTTTTCCAGTGATTGTTTTTGTTTTTACTATATTGTTTAGATTTTTATTCCAAAAAGCTAGACACAATTAGCTTAATGTAATTTTCTATATATTGTTTCAATTGTAATGTAAAGGGGTTGGATTTTGAAGCCAAAACCCTGTCGATTTGTAAAACGTTTATTACATAATTCCTAATTGAAGTATTCTAGCTCCAGTTCATGACATAATTTGTTTTTCTTATATGTTTTTTCAATGCTTCCATACTTTATTTCTGCACATGTTTAAGATAACATAGGAGATTTGAGTAATAATATATTGAGTGTCAATCTCTTTGAAAGCCCCTTGAAAAGTTATAATCTTTTAAAGAGATTAATTAACTGAAATATTAGTCTTGGTTAATTCATCTATATATGTTAATTATTTCCTTTTGTAATCTCTTGAATGCGTTCTTTTTTGTTATAGAAATATTCTACACGCATCCACTATGTCAGTATGATTAAGTATTCAGTATGACTGCTTAATTATCATGATTTCGCTTATATTCTTCTATCAATTTATCTAAAAATCATGTTATTCTATCAAACTAGATGCCGACACTTAGAAAAAGACTCTGTAAGAGAGGGATTTATTTATGGACAAAGATTGTACAATCATCAATAACCACCCATAATAAATCAAAGATCTTTCCATTGTGCTCCATAGGTTGTTGTCCACTGACAATGAACAACATTAAGAAAAGTCTTGTAACACTTGAGGGAGCCCCCTCTGGTTCAAGGGCCAAATTGAACCTAAAGTTTGGTTGAGTTGGTTTCAGCATAGTTTCACAGCTAAAAACTACCTACGAGAAACAGATACAACATTTGGCATCGTTTCCAGGGAGTGAAGTGACAAATAAATATTTACCCAGATCACGATCATGATTAGATCTAATTTTTTCACGTGAAAAAAGAATAGACAGTTGATATTGGTTGCATTTATTTCACCTGGTGACTCCACTTTGTCATATGACGATTCCACTGATTTCCGGATTCTCCTGGTTCAAAATGATAAGTACATATATAGCTCTGATAATAGCATGCAACTGCATGTTTTTCTTTTTCATAGCGATGGTAGCATTTAGTAGCATATTTCTCTTCCTCTCTAATGTGATCATTAAATTCAGAAGCTTAAAGAAGATGCACCTTTCCATGTTCACCTATAAGTATCAGTTTCCTATGGCATTCGTCCTTCATATTGTAGATATTTCTCACATCTTCAATTGATTGCAAAGTGATATTCCAGTTAATCCACTTCCCATGTGGTTACACTTGAAATTTTTTTATACCTAACAGTGCATATTTTTAGTAAAGTTAGATAGAGGTGTGTGGGAATGAAATAGTTATTTTCAGATTCAGTGAGTAGTAGATTATTCAATTTTGGTTTGAAATATATGGGTTGATTTAACTTTTAGTTAAGTATATTGTATTTGAGATTGCTACAATTACAATTTTATTTCCAGAATAAATGAAACTTGAAACAAGGATATTGAAATAAACAATAAGTTTGCAATTTTCCAGCTTTTGGAACCTAGTTTTCAAATTTCAGCATGGTTGTAATTCACAGCTATAGGTTTTAGTGTGTAGTTTCAGGATATTCAAATGACAAGATTGATTCATGGGGATTGGTTATAGTTTTACATGATTGCATATAAATAGTTGATGGTTTTATGGTATGACTCCATGCCCAACACTCAAGGCAGTTGGTCTACTAGTACTCTGCATCCCATAGGGGGACGTAGTCCCCGGATGGAGACTATGTTGTAATTTTTTCTTACACCATTAAAAGTTACAAGAAAATTTTGAAATTTACTAGTTATTCATGGCCACGTTATCATGCAAATGCAAATTATCATGTACAAAATGGTTTAATGGGTTATTTTATTTATAATAATAATAACTTTAATTTCAAATGATTTTAATTTTATTAAAATATATCATTGAATATATTTTTATAATTTTTTTATTGTTGTTTTATTATAAACTATTGGACCTGAGTCCAACCTCCAAGTTATCAAATGATTACGAAGTTTCAAACCAAGTCAAAGTCCATTGAGCCACAAGTTACATTTCCACGACCAACATAGCCAAATCGTGCACAACTCGTCGAGGAGTGTCAAGCAGTTGTGTATATAAATTCTAGCATATCCACTTTATTGTTGCATATGGGATATATATCCCATGCAAAAAAAAAAGTCGAGGTTTATATGAGCTAGTTGTATTCCTAAATGCTTCATGCCATCACTGGATGAAAATGTATTAAAATACATAGGGATGTATGCAAGTGTTCAATTGTGTCAAATTTTGAAGAATACATCCACGAAATGTCATGGATTTTCTAGCTAATATCCATCTGTGGAATAATGGGTTTGCATAAAATTCAAATTCCAAATGTCGAATCCAAGAAGTGACAAGATTTTTTGAGATTTAGTTTACTAAATCCTATATATGGGAACACTTCTATATCACAATGATACCTCATAAGGTCAGAAAACGAACAAATAAAGTGTCGAGTGTCACCATGGTCGATTTAATTTCTAATTATTTTTTCTAACACCACCTTAACGAGCCACAAACATGAAATGTGATGGAATCTCAAAGTATCCCTAAAGTACAAATGTCATATTTGAACCAACATACTCTAAATTTTTTCTATCGATTACATACCATGAGAACAATTCAAAGATCCATAGCACAAAGTCAAGATGGGAGCTCTTGGAGGATTTAGATGCATTGGCAGAAACCATTGCCATTAAATATTGTGCTGATGATGATAGTAAAATAAGATCATTGTTATTAATGACAACATCAGTTGACAAGATGGTGTTCAAAAAATACAAATCCATGTAGATACTGACCTGAAAGTTATTGTTGCAGAATTTTGGTGAAATTAATGGCAGAAGTTCAACAAATAAATTCCTTGCAGTTTTCAATGGCAGATATTGCCATTTGTGGATAAACGACATATATCCAATTTTAGACCCCTTAAGCTTTTCGACATTTAATGGAGGGGGGTCTGAAATAACTCATTTTTCAAAACAACTTCTGATGTTTTGGCAATATGTTGTGAATTTTGGCACCCTCTGGTCAAAAACCACTTACCATTATTGACGCCACCCATTGGTGGTTTTGATGCTGTCATTATTTTAAATGTGTTGAATTGATTCAAACTAAGATAAACAGTCAAGAAATGAAATGCAGGTGCATGTTGAATTACCCCAAGTATAAGGTCAGCTCAAAAATCTTGGCACTGTTGATAAGAAAAAGTATTCTGCTAATAATTCACACACAAATTGGTGCATTGATCATCAAGGGTTCAAGAGGTGTTCAAGCCAACAAGATTTTTCCCAATTATTTCATAGTTATTATATTTGTGTGTCTTCATTTCCAAACAATGATTATTCAAGTATGCCTCCTAATGGATACATCAACACAGAAGGAAGAATGTGGCACTAAGTTTTTGAATCTGATTTGGAAAGAGAATATCGAATTAAATCTTCTATTATTCTTGGCATTAGTAGTGGCATTTATGGTGGCATACTTTTATGTAGCAATTCTAGTTTGGATAAACAAAGGACATCATTTTTGCATGCCTCCTACAAATTAAATACACAATATGCAAATGAATTTTTTTTAATATAATTTTTCTCATTCCTTTCTTATGGAATCAATTTCCAAATCAAAAGTAGGTTTTATTCATGGAAAATATTGGATAAAAAATTAGTGGGAATTTACAAATAGTGAATTTCGGGCTCCATTTCCTGGAACACAGAGACGAAATTCAAAAATCCAAGACATGGGTATTTTGCAGAATAACATCAATTATAACTCAAGTGATAATTTCTACAAAATTTTGAGTGGTTTGATAGATTTTTGGGGTTCTTTGAAAAGGAATCATTCAAATTTCGTAGTGATCTACTAGATGAAAAGCTACTGCAAAATTCTGTGAAGAAAATTGAGAAAAAGAAGTAGCACCATAGGTCAACAGAAGAAAATTAGGAATGGAATTTAGGACTCTACAATACTTCTTCCCCCTAACATGGGCATGGATATTAATTTAAAATGTGAGGAAACATGTAGTGAGTATATACTTGATAGAATGTTTTTTTCTAATGATGAAAATCATTCATTTGAGGGTTACAACTTTTCCAATAGAAAAATGGTTCTCTTGGATGATAATGGAAGCTTCATGATATACCAATTGGGGGAATTTAGTAGATATAGCTAGGAAACTTGTAACCCCAAGTGTTCTGGACTTGGTGGCATGTCTCTTACACTTGGATTGCAACATTGTGATGATTTATCATTATCAACAGCTCAACATTGTTACAATTTCACTCAGAGTTTAGGTTTAAGAAGGATACATGATTTAGCCAGTGACTCAGATGATTACTGTCATATCCATGACAATTCAGCTTTATTTCAGAACCAATTCAAATATGAATTTTGTTGAGAACGAGTTAGTTGATGCAATTCAAGAAAGGGAGTACCAGGTTTCTGAAGGGGATAGTCAAAAGCTATATGGAAAAACTGATGGTGTTTCTAAATATTTTGA
The DNA here is from genome assembly GCA_034641835.2 of Pinus albicaulis. Classification (NCBI taxonomy): domain Eukaryota; kingdom Viridiplantae; phylum Streptophyta; class Pinopsida; order Pinales; family Pinaceae; genus Pinus; species Pinus albicaulis. The sequence continues at coordinate 237,290,427 of CM076580.1, forward strand.
ATGTGATCCTTTGGGCACTAATTTTGTATTTCATTTGTCAAGGCCACAGAATGTTGAATAAAGGAAAAAAAATATTCCAATAATAAATATGGAGCCATGGGTGATATAGAGACATGTGGTGTTCTTACCAAAATATTCATAAATATCTTATTTCAGAGTAAGAGGTATCCTGATATCTAGTCACACATTCAGCCTAGCCAGGAGTCTATAAGTTCTAAGGTTATGATCTCAGCTTTAAGATATCATAATGAACATAGACACCCAATGGCTTCAATCAGATATTTATTCATACGGATCTTTTCCAGCCTGATCATATTTTATTTAGCAAATTTTACTAATGCTACAAATGGACTAAATATTTATATGCAGAATCCTAGGCTTCAAAGGATAAAGATAAAGAAACTAGAAACGAAAAAGGACTTTGGAAAAGACAGACACATGGTAGAAAAAGTCTAGATTTGAAAGAGGTTTAACCTATCAAAGGAAAAATTGGCATTGGAAAATGATAAAACATACCTTGAATTCCATATTTTTAGCATACATTTTGAGCAACCCCAGATTTCTAGACAAAATATCAACAACAAATTCAACCACTTCATTTTTAAATTGAAAAGCATCTAAATAATTCCATATTTAAAGGAAATGTTCTGGGCATCTAAATTAGTAGTCAAAGACACCCAGCAGAAAGAAGAAAATTCTTATATTCCAAGGCTGAGGATTGACATGAATGAACCAATTTCTATATTTGAAGGTTGAAGATTTTCCAGCAGTTCCAAATTTCCTGTTGTTTTCCAGTGATTGTTTTTTATTTTTAATATCTTGTTCAGATTTTTATTCCATAAATATAGACACAATTAGTTGAATTTAATGTTGTATATATTATTCCAATTGTAATATAAAAAGGTTGGATTTTGATGCCAAAACCCTGTCGCTTTCTAAAAAATTTATTACATAATTCCTAATTAAAGTATTCTAGCTCCAGTTCATGACAAAATTTGTTTTTCTTGTATGGTTTTCCAGTGCTTCCATAGTTTATTTCTACACATGTTCAAGGTAACATAGGTTATTTAGGTAAGAATAGATTGAGTTTCAATCTCTCTGAAAGCCCCTTGCAAAGTTATAATATTTTAAAGAGATTAATTAACTAAATTGTATATCTTGGTTAATTGATTTATATCTATTAATTGTTACCTTTTGTCATCTCTTGAATGTGTTTTGTTTGATTGTAGAAATATTTTACATGCATCCACTATGTTAGTTTGATTAAGTATTTATTATGTCTGCTTAATTATCATGAATTATCTTATATTATTCTATCAAATTCTCTAAAAAACATGTTATTCTGTCAAACTGGATGTTGGCACTTTGAGCAAGAACTATGCAAAAGGGGTGTTTACTTATGGATAGAGATTGTACAATCACAAACAACAACCTATAATAAATAATAGATCTCACCATTGTGCTCCATAGGGTTTTGTCCAGTGACAGTGAACAATGTTAAACAAAGCCTCGTAACACTTCAGTGAACCCCCTCTAGTTCAAGGGTGTTGATCAGCAAGGGTTGAAGAGGTGTTCAAGCCCGCAATATTTTTCCCAATTATTTCATAGTTATTCTAGTTTCGTATATTCATTCCCAGACAATGATTGTTCAACAATGACTCCTAATTGATTCAACGACATAGAAGGAATAATGTGGCACTACGTTTTTGAATCTAATATGGCAAGAGATATCGAAAATATTCTATTTTGCTTAGCATTGACAGGGTCGCTTATGGGGGCATACTTTTATGTAGAAATTCCAGTTTTGATAAACAATAGACATAGTTTTTGCATGCCTCGTGCAAATTAAATACACAATATGCAAATGAGTTTTTAATATAAATTTTGTCATTCCTTTCCTATGGAATCGACTTCCAAATCGGAAGCAGGTTTTATTCATGGAAAACAGTGGATCAACAATTCGTGGGAATTTAAAACATAGTGAATTTCAGGCTCCATTTACGAGCAAACAGAGACGAAATCAAACATTCAAGACATGGTTTTTTGGAAAATGGCATCAATTATATCAATCTAAAGAATTTCAACAAAATTTTGAGCAGTTTGAGAGATTTACGGGGTTCTTTGAAAGGGAATCATTCAGATTTCTTGGTGGTCTACCCGATGACAAGCAACTGCAAAATTTTGTGAAGTTGAGAACAAGTAGTAGAACCACAGGTCAAAAGAAGAAAATTAGGAATGGAATTTAGAAATCTATAATACTTATGCCCCCTAACATGGGCATGGATGTTGATTTAAAAGCTAAGGGAACATGCAGTGAGTGTATCCTTGATAGCAGAAAGTTTGTCAGTGATGAAAAACATGCTTTTAAGGGTTACCACTTTTCCAATAGAAAAATGGTTCACCTGGATGATAATGGAAGATTCGAGATATACCAATTGGGAAAATTGAGTATATATAGCCAGGAAAATTTTACCCCCAAATTTTCTGGAATTGGTGGCGTGTCTCTTACACTTGGATTGCAACATTGTGATGATTTATCATTATCAACAACTCAAAATAGCTACAATTTCACTCAAAGTTTAGGTTCAGGAAGGAGACATGATTTAGCCAGTGACTCAGATGATTATTGTCATATCCATGACACTTCAACTTAATTTCAGAAGAAATTTAAATATGTATTTTGGTGAGAACCAGTTAGTTGATGCAATTCAAGAAAGGAAGTACTAGGTTTCTGAAAAGGGACTTTGGAAAAGACAGGAACATGGTAGAAAATTTCCATATTTGAAAGAAGTTTAAAATATCAAAGGAAAATTTGACATTCCACAACGATAAAACATATCTTGAATTCCATAATTTTAGCATACAGTTTGAGTAGCCCCATATTTCTAGACAAAATATCAACAACAAATTCAACCACTTCATTTTTAAATGGAAAAGCATCTAAATCATTCCAGATTTAAAGGAAACATTTTGGGCATCTAAATCAACAGTCAAAGACACCTTGCAAAAAGAAGAAAATTCTCATATTCCAAGGCATAGGATCAACATCAATGAACCAATTTCCAGGTTTGAAGGCTGCATATTTTCCAGCAGTTCCAAATTTCCTACAGTTTTCCAGTGATTGTTTTTATTTTTACTATATTGTTCATATTTTTATTCCAAAATATAAACACAATTAGCTTAATTTAATTTTATATGTTTTATTTCAATTTTAATGTAAAAGGGTTGGATTTTGATGCCAACCCTGACGCTTTGTAAAAAAATTATTACAGAATTCCAAATTGAAGTATTCTAGCTCCAATTTAAGACATAATTTGTTTTTCCAGTGCTTCCATACTTTATTTATGCACATGTTCAAGGTAACATAGGGTATTTAGGTAAGAATATATTGAGTGTCAATCTATATGAAATCCCCTTGAAAAGTTATAATATTTTAAGGAGATTAATTAACTGAACTTTCTGTCTTGGTTGATTCCTCTATATCTATTAATTGTTGCCTTACGACATCTCTTGAATGTGTTCTATTTACCTGTAGAAATATTCTACACACATACAATATGTTAGGTTGATTAAGTATTTGGTATGACTGCTTAATTATCATGAATTATTTTATATTGTTCTGTCAAATTCTCTAAAAATTATGTTATTCTGTCAAATTGGATGTTGGAAGTTTGACCAAGGACTCTACAAGAGAGGGATTTATTTATGGAAAAATAATGTACAATCATTAGTGACCACCCATAATAAATCATAAATCTAGCCATTGTGTTCCATAGGCTGGTATCCAGTGACAACGAACATCGTTTAACAAATCCTTGTAACATTTGAGGGAGTCCCCTCTGGTTCAAGGTCTAGCTTGAATCTAAAATTTGGTCGAGTTGGTTTCTCAACTTAGTTTCGCAGCCAAGAACTGCCTATAAGAAATAGATACAACAAGAATTTTCAAATTACATTACATAATGTCTCTTCACATTCCACAATTGACACTTAGAATTTCACTTAAAAATTATTTACAAAATAATATTACAATTACTCATACCCATATGAGACAAAATTGGGTAGATCCCACTAGACAACCTAATAAGACAAAACATATCATGGTTAAGTTTGGGGAAACTCTAGATCGGAAATTTCCACTTGATGTGTCTCGGTCACATAACAGTGCCAAGCTCTATAATACACATTGAGTCCCTAAAAATATGTGATGGTGTCAAGCTGGAAGCGGAATCTAGCCTCCATGGCATTTGGGCATACTGACTTGAAACCAGTCTATACTTCTGTCTTCAACATGAGAAGCATCACATTAATTTGGATAGGACCACGGATGTACTTATGCATGTTTTGTCTGTTCACTTCAAGATCTTCTTTAGTGGCGATTTGTGTGCACTGCTCGAAGTATTTGTCTATCTCCTTCCTGACCTGGTTCCCTCATTTTTTATTTTATGAGTGAGACAACTGATGGTATCTTATAGGGCTTCACCAATAAATCTACGGTGTTATATAATTGTGCATACGAGGCCTAAATTCTAGCAATGAACGAGGAAAGTTGTTTGTTATTTTGGATGAGTATCTGAATCTTTGCCTTCACTAGCTCTGCCTCTTGCTTTCTTTTCTTTCCCAGTTCACGTGGTGCCCCTTTTATCACATTGACCATTCATGCATGGCATCAATGGTTATTTTTACATCCCTAAGATTTTTGTAAAAGCCTCTACACTTATGTTGCAAGTCGTGCAAGTGGAAAACTTCCTTATGCATGATAATAAGCTCCTCATAGAGATTTTGCATGGTCTCTTCCAATGTTGATACTTTTCCGACTATCACTTCCTTCAACTCTTCTATATGTACCTAAGCAGAAGCTGCGTTCTAAGCTGCTACTCAAAGTTTTTAAACCTCTTTGCTAATAACCTGAAAGCTCCAATTGTTTGTTCTTGGCCATCAAGTACTTAGTTTTCAACTTCACTACACATGCGAAGGCCAATTTAATTGCGGAAATGGCATCACGATTCTTCCTGGTGTCCACCACAATTAACCTTTCTCTAATAAATGAAAAATATGCGAGGTCATCGGGAAAATACTTCCTCCACACTAGTACAATATTTTTCTGAAGTTCATTGTGTAACGGGTTGTACGTGTCCATAACTGGATCATCAAGAGGAACAACTTCCTCTTCCTCGCTTGGAGCTTATTCTACTATTGGAGGGGGTGGAGACTAAATGGTGACCTATTGTGTGCTTGGCATTAGGTCAAAATCTTGATTTTAGGGCTTCTATTCCGCCTCCATGTTATCAATCTCTATCAATTCTTCAATATGTTGAGAAAGCTCCTTGTCCTGCATAGGTCCGCTCTCCTCTTTTGTTTGATGGTTATGTTCCTATTCCTCAACACGTTTCTGAATTGTTTCTTTTTATGTTACTCTTCTTCTATCTTTTTCTTCATGCTTCTGCTTCGCTTCTTGTTCTTACTTTTGATTTTCTTCCTCCAATCTCCTATGCTCTTCCCTCTTCCTCTGTGATTCCCCCTTCACCCTATATTTTCTCTTTTCCTGTGTTGCTAAAGACACATTCATAATAGTTGGATCTGATTTCATCTTGTGGTTTTTTTCTCCCCATGTCATATATGCAACCTTTCTCTTTCCCTTTTCATGAGCGGGGTTGATCCCTTCTACTGGTGTTGCTTTCAGTGTAGCTTCCTTCTGCGAAGTCACCCGTGAAGTTCCCAAAAAATTGACCGGCTCACAGAACTTGGAGGCATTATAACAATTCTTCCATGGATCCTTCCATCCAGTTGAATGTCTCACTTATCCAATGAAAATGAATTCACGCACAATGGCCTATACAAACATCATGAATATCGTACATATTAAAGTCTCGAGTACCGAATGCAAACTTATTTATCGCCTTTCCTTCGGTATCCATGACTTTTAAGTTCTTGATCTCGTACAATCCAATTTTCATAGGAAGAGTTGGTTGATGTGCTTTCTTATTCCTATGCAAAGCTACTAACAACCCTGTGGATAGATGATATGCAACTTCTTCCATGAAAATATTATCGGTGGCATACCTCGAAAAAATATGTGGTGACTTATAGCTATTGAACACTCTAATGAAGGTGCCATCCAGTGAGGCAAACCAATCTGTGATATCCAATACTTCTTCCATTTCCCCACATGACATGCAATGTGGTTCTTCCTCAAAGATCAACTTGTATAACGGAATGAGGTAGTGGTCAGTTAGCTTTTCCATTACTTATTTGTGGCTACAATCTGAGATAATCTTGCAATATATATACATGAGAAGGTCCAACGGAGTCCAGGTCCAATCCATGATAGGGAATGCATTATGTGCAAAGATTGTATCGAGAAGATATGCAGACATGTCAAATATAGATTTCCCTCCCTTGGGAGGATTCAAGGCATTAGCTACATGGATACTCAATTGTCGAGAAAACAATTGTGACCAGTTGAAAAACTTCCCTTCACTGAAAACCCGATTCAAAAATATTTCCCACCCTTCAGGAAAGGTTTCAGTTCTTCGTTGACCATAGATTCTACAAGCAAGGATAATCAAGAGCCGATAGGCCCTCCTGAGAGAATTTATCTTGTAAGTGTTGGTGGGTGTTTGGTGAAACTTAGATGGCTCTTTCACCCATCCTTTAACTATGTCCTTCGTGCTCATGTAGTTGTTGGTGGCATAGAAGAATGAATCCATGAGTGATTCTAGCTCGGTAAAATGGTACATGAAATGATAATCTGCTGCTAGAAAAGTAGCAATATTTTTTCTGTTGGAATTGATCAAATTCACAGCCTTCACATCAATATGAGAAACAATCCAGCTGATAACATCTGCACATGGGAAGGCTAGATATCTACACGCAACCCTGTGTAGTCCCGGACACTAAACATTAACATATACGTTCCAGTCCTCTAGATATGCTTTGAAGCTCCTTACTGAAAAAGCTTTGTTCAATTTATTCCATGTAATATATGATTCCTTTTCCACAAACAGTTGAGTGTCTGAATAAAATGGTAAGTATACTAGCATGCTCTCAACTGCCTCCTCAGTACTGCTCTTTGTGGTATCATTTACAACATCTCTCTTGGGTTCCATTGTAACAATGACTAGAAAGATCATGAAACGAATAAATTAACATTTTTCGAATCAACTTTCAAAGGAAGATCAGGAAGAAAACACATGGAATGATGAGAAGAATTGCACAATTTCTTGGATCAAGTGAGGGATACTGGCTGAAGGAACTGCACATTGCTTAGTCTCAGTATCCAATGATGCAACTTGAGGTCTAAGACTGCACGAAGTTAAGCCTGGGCAGTGTCAAGGAGAGACTGCGGGTTACTCAATCTCAGTGGCCAAGGTGGCAGTTTTGAGCCCTAGAACTAGACAATGTGCATTTATGCCAACTTGTACTACGGATTTCACAATATCAGAGGCCAATCTCTCAGCTTGAGCCTTAGACTTGCGCAATGCCCAGTTGGGCAAGGCAATACATGGCCAAGTGAAGTGCAGATCTACCCGGTGAAGGTATGGGAAACTAGCAGATCTAAGTGATGATGTAGGTTAAAGTATATAGCTAAATAAATATGGATTGATCAATGTAATTCAAGTGTATATATTCAACATGCAGAAGGAAAAACAAACATGAGAGGAGAGTTGTCAAAACGACGATCACCAGTGTGCAAAAACAAGAAAATTGATGCAACACTTATGAAAAGGAGAACAACAAACTAGACCAACACTTATACAAGATAATATAATGTTAGATCTGAGACTTTTGTGATCCATGGATTAGATAAATGTCTCATCGGATTAATCACATCATTAGATGATGTGATTAATCCGAAAATACATTTATCTAAGATAATATAAGTTAAAAATCCATCAACCATGAAGAGAAACAAGAAAAATATTACTCACAGAATTGAAACAACAAAAAGTGACAGAAAAAGTGGCAAAATACGACAAAAGAAAAACTCACCCGGAAAAGCGACAAAAAATCCACCAAAGGATCCTTGATCACTTTGGTAATGCTAGAGATCCAAGATTTAATGTATAGATGAGATCTAGAGGCGTCTATTAAATATATTTGGGTGGATTAGAGTTTATGAAGTGCATGCCTAAAATCAAGGAGAAAGTGAAACTTGGCGAAAATTTCTAAAAATAGGAAGTGTGTCACCTTTGGGAAAATAATAATGAATCCCTATTTTATAGGGATGTTTTTTTTAGGGAAACTTTCCATGCACACTTCCAAGGAGGATTGCGCAATTTCTGGGATTCGAAAACTTCCCGACATAATGCATTGCACAATTTATAAGCCCAGTGTTGGGCTTTCATCCAAGATTGTGTAATTCTTAAGCTCAAAGTTGAGTTTCCATTATGGATTGCACAGTTTCCATTATCAAGGTTGCCTTTCCTTCCAAGATTGTGCAATTTCTGGAGGCAAGCCCATAACTGTTGTAAGGTCAAGTCAAGAGGTTAGATTATGACTCAAAAAGATCAAATCAATATCAAAATAACCAAACACAAGCACAACATAAAAATACAAGTCTTGATCACATCATGAATGCTTGACGACAGTAAAAATATAAGCTCTTTTGGACAGAAGGGAAGTCTCCAAAATCAAAGCATAGGAAAAATTTTGGAGGGTGGTTGTAGTAGCTACAACACAACTGCTTGAAGAAGGTAATCCTTCACTAAAATGAGGGCTCAACAAAGCCACACTAGGGTTTTCTCCTTCGAAAGGAGACTTTTAGAAATCCATTGAACTAACATAAATGTAAATGAAATCTAATTTAATATGAAAATAGTAAAATTAAATTAAACTATCTCGATCATGAATGAAAATAGATCCTTGTCCCATTCAAGAACAAGGTAAATAAAGGGTAAAAGGACTAATATTAGATCTAAGATTAAGATACCCTGGCAAATCATAGAACTAGTTCATATGATTTGCAAACTTTTCAAACAAATATGCAATATAATGATTTCAATAAATAGTTATAAAAACAACCATAACATATACATAACTCCAATAATGAAGGAATTCAGTAATAAATATTTTATTATGTTCAAGAAGTCCATTAAACACAATGGTAGTTAAAGAAAACCATATTTCAATTTACTGATAAATAGTTATATGTAAATTTCCAACAAGTTACAATGAATCCATTAATTAAATTTTCCCTCATTTTGTCAACACCTATGAACATAGCTTCAGAGAAACTAATCAACATAAATAAATGAAAATCACAATAATGGCAATGTTCATTATTCATATTAATCGTTAACAAAAAAGAACGAAATTTAAATTACACAAAAGAGACAACAATAAATCTGGAAATTCTTACAATAGGGTAAATAAAACACATGTTATAATATTATTGCTTTGAAATGGGTTTTTACAGTTCCTTGATATCCCAAATTCTTCAAGAATCAATTTTACAAAACTACATCACTTCTTCTTTCAAAAATTCAGAAATTCATAATCCTAGAGAAAGAAAAACTCTAGAATAATGTAATTGACAGTCTCTCTCCCTGCAAAATTTTCCCTCTATATTTTAGATCCAAAACCTTTTCTTGTCTTCTAAAACTTATTAATAATTCCAAGAAATTTGTCAAAAAAGAGTGTTGTTGAAAGAGAGATTTGTTTTCTGATTTTGGGACTGCTAAATCCATTTTCTTATTTGTTGCTCCAATTCTATTTCTCCAAATCCCTTGGGCTTGATCTTCTTCCACCAACTCTGCAAAATCCCTCAAAAATATCATTAAAAACCAATTAAATTTACACACCAAATTGGAAATGCAAAATTGTCACAACAAATTCCCAATTTAAAGGAAAAATTAATAAATAAAATAAAAAGAGATTCATGATTTCCATTGTTCCATGTGGATATTTCTCTAGAAAAATTGATAATCTGAAACAAATTTGAAACCATGAGATATTTTGGGAAAATGAAATTCCTATATCAAACTAAGAAAATTTATTTTTTGTTGTACATTTAGAGTTCTATCTGCTACTAATTTTTTGGAGTGGTTAATGACTAAATATGATCATGCAATCACATCCAGATCCTTCTCTATAAAAATAAGTTTTTCAACAAGCTCTCATTTAACTAAATAAAACTAAAAATATCAGTGTCCAAAGTTTGGGTTTTAAAACTAGACAATTTTAATATAATTTTATGTTTTAATAAATTTAAAACATTTTTAAATTAAAACAAATAAAAAAAATTAAAACAAATAAATCAAAATAATTTAATATCACAAATAAAACAAAAATAGATTGAATTACAACAAAATAAAATAAAATAAAACAAAGCAAAATAATATAATATATAAAACAAAAGTCAAAAGGGGTTTTTATTCATGGTGTAGTGTGAGGTTAATGAGTGGGTGAAGGCCCATCAAACAAGTGTGGGACCTCCCCACTATACCAAATATTAAAATCCCTAAATAAAACCTCCCACTTTGGTATATCATATATGCCATTTTTTACTCCTCCCACTATGGAACTCAACGCTTCCACTCCTAAGTCAGCTCGAGGCTTAGTTAGCCCGGCTGGTAGGAAAAAACAAAATTGCAATGCCCCCGGGGTGAAGGAACCAAGATGATGTCATTTTTAAAATAAATTTATATTATATAATTTATATTATTTTGATATACCATTTATTACTTATTATTATTATTATAAAGGTTTTAATAAATAATAATAAATTTAATTAGTAAAAATGAATTAAATAATTAAAATACATTTGTACATATTTTAAGTTTGGATAGTGAAATTTGATCAAATTTTGACTAAAGATATTTTCCAAATCGTAATTTAAAATGAGATGAAAATTGAACCATTGGAAATTTGGTGAAAAACACACGTAATGGAGAAATCAAAACGAAAATTTGATAAAAATAAAAATCTCACAAAATAAGCAAAATTAAAGCATTACAGAATTTATCTAACCAAAATTTACTAGAGGGTCCACAACAAGTGGCCAGTGATTGTGTGAAAGAAGACTTAACAATAATAGAAGAAGAGTAGAGCATAACATTCGACAATGGTTTTCTCCCTTGTGGTTTCCACCTTACATCTAGTGTCTCTTATGTGTGATGACATGCACGATATTGATTGATGTGTTGTTGTCGATGGTTATATGTTTTGTTTAGTTTCTCATGTTTTTTATATGTTTATATAATCTACTAATGTGATGTTGGTTATGCATGATTCAGTAATTGTGAAAAGAAGGAAATTTTTGTTATAAATAGATCATAAGGCACAATATTGATCCCTCCTCCCCCCCCCCTTCTTAATATTGGTCAAGGTTTCTAACCATTGGTATCAAAGTGGGGCTCTTGGTTGCAACTTAATCGTTGGAGAGTAGATCCAAACATATCTAGTGAAAATTCTGCAAAAACAAAATCAAAATGAATCATCTCGGAGTATATGTCCTCACCGCTCAAATTTCAAGGTATGACATGAAAGAGTGAAAGCTAAATTATTGCCTTATGGATCTAACTTTTGGTTATTGGTTTGTGAAGGATGTGACGAGGATCCACTTTCACCTAAATTAATGTAGCAAAATTTCCAATTGAGACGTATCATTTTTTAGAATCTCCATAATGCAGAGCTCGAGATTCAAAATATGCCAAGAAGATTTGGGACGGACTACCAATTTTGTTTGGAGGAAATATCGACAACAATCGAGAAATCAAAAAAAGGAGTAAAAATAAGAAAAAGAATAAGGTTTCTCAAAAGCAATAACCTTAGCCAAAGAAGATCAATCCCCTTAATGTGAGTGATGCAGCTGACAAATCAGAAAATGAAGCTTGAGCAGAACCTAGTGTGCTTCCATGTAGCATATCTGAATGTATAACTACAAATGATTTTTTTTTAAGTTATGTTTAAGAAAAATATGATGTTGGTCTTGTTGATTTAAACAAACATGTTGATAAAAGTTATAAATTAATGTTTCTTCAAGCAGAATATGAGTAAGATTTAGTGGTTATTGAAAAATTATATGTTGATTTTGGTAGACTAACAACTGCATGCAAGGATAAATAAAAATCTTGCATATTTGTGAAGATAAGGATGCCAATCTCAAGGAGGATATTATCATCTTGAGGATTTATTTTGCAGAATCGAAAACAGTTGAAGAAATTATGAGCAACCAACAAAAATACAAGTAGAGTTGAGTTGAATAGTTAGAAGCTAAAGTGAAATCCATGAGGAAGCAGCTAAATATGGAGAAGGCATTGTAGCCTTACACAATTTTCTTGAAAACCAAAGATATCCATTGAATAAATATATTCTTGGCTTTCAAAAGGGAGAGTCCAATTTGAATGTAGGAAATAACAACAAAGTAGATCCTAAAAGGCTTGTAGTAAAAACTAACAACATTAAGAGAGGATTGTGGAAGATATATCAAATTCCAAAGGAATCAAAGTACCTTTGTTCCTTTGATGAATGATGTAGAATGTTACAATATCCACAAGTTTGGACATGTTCCATCCAACTATATGGATATGTTCAATCCAACTATAGGAGCAAAGTGTATAGAAATAATAAGCATATCTTGCAACATTATGGGCAACCAAGGTTATCAATCGTGAGGTATAATTATGGTTTTAAAGGATTTTATTTCTCATGTAACTTGTTTGGCCATCAGCCAATTGATTGAAAATATAACCAATGGAGGAGAGATATGTTTTGTATGAGGCATAGATACAGCATGAGCAGTAGGATATTTTATCATATTGCTTCTTATCTCGGCTATGTGGAGTGTTATACATGTCACAATTTTGGCCATGTGGGGAGATATTGTATGTTGCCTAGTTTTTCAAGGAAAATACGACAAAAGCCGCAATAGGTTTAGAGAGAACCTAGAATAAAACTTGAGAATAATGAAAATAAGAAACCCATGATCATATGGAGGAATAAGGAGAAGTATCCCGTGAAGTAGAGAGATCATCCCCTCTTTGTAGTCCATGGTTACCTCCTGCATATTCATAAAAGATTGCAGATGTAGTGAGAGGTGCATAGCCTCAAGGGGAGTGTATGGTAGTTGTATGGTAGCATGATTAGTTGGTAGAGATGAGTAGCAGTATCATATTCATATGTTCTTGAGCCTCATTGGGTATTCAGGTCCATAGGATCAACCTTCTCATTGGTGATACAAACAACTCGGGAGGAGTTATGATTTCACTTATACTTTCACTCATTTGTGTGATAGCATATTTATATTTTTGTCATCATGAGTTTTAAATTGTTGATAATCCTTGTATGCAACTATTCATGATCATCATTTTAATTATTTTTGTCTCCATGGAGTTGGTCATGCATTGGTATGATAATTATAGTGGGTTGTGGCATCGTGCATGGGATATAGAGCATCATGATTCAACCATGTATGCATCCTAGTATGCAAACATTGTATTGGATGAATATGAGAGAGAGAGCAACTATTCATGATCATCATTTTAATTATTTTTGTCTCCATGGAGTTGGTCATGCATTGGTATGATAATTATAGTGGGTTGTGGCATCGTGCATGGGATATAGAGCATCATGATTCAACCATGTATGCATCCTAGTATGCAAACATTGTATTGGATGAATATGAGAGAGAGAGAGAGAGAGAGAGAGAGAGAGAGAGAGAGAGAGAGAGAGAGAGAGAGAGATTTGGAATGCATTGTATTAAACAATATGTATCATCTATTTATGCTCTTATGTGAGAAATATCAACCCTATGAAATTTTTGCATTCATCCTTTGGTCTAGTTGGTGAATTGGTCTTGGCGTCAAGCATTTTTTGAGGGGATTCTTGAGATTCTTTAGCGATAAGTGGGCCTATGGAGTCATTGGTACAATCATGTATTTTTATTGATTGATCCTTGTATCTCATGTAATAGCCTTGTAGTTTCAAGGTGTATCATTTGGCCATTAGATGTATGGTGTTTTGGTTGGGTTGGTGGCCTCCTTATTGTGTCAAGGAGGTATTTGCAGCAACTAATGATATTCAATAGTGGATGGAGTGTACAACAACATGGAGAGATGGTTTGCAGGCTCATTTCATGTTTAGGGGGAGTATGTTCAGCTTGCAGTCAGCATGTTGTTCCGTATTTTAGGTGGAGTACCTCTCTCTTCCATCACATTGTTGGCATTTTTTTTAGTATTAGCATTTCCATTTTCCATTGATGTCAAAGAGGGAGAGAAAATAGAGAGCTTTTGGAGATCAATATTAGAGTTTGGATATCAGGTTGAGGTTGACATCAATATGAAAGGGGGATCATGTTGAAATTTATGTCAATAAGGACTTAGAACTGTTGGTATTATCATTTATGTCAACCTGATGATGGTATCTTTCATGGTTTTTGGTTTGTATGCAAATCTACTAGACATGTGTTATCACATATTTGATGCAGAGATGTTGAACCATACAGAGCTGTTTGGCCAAATAGGTCTCCATGTTCCTGACTTTGTGTAGATGTGATTGGCATGCTAGTCCCCTTATGATGATGTTCTTGATGATGCAAAGGAGATGGAGAAATTTTTACATAGTTTGGATATGTTGTAGGAGGTTTTATAGGCCTTGGAGACACTTATGATCCAGGAGGATCCTCTAATTGTTCCAAGTCTTAAAGTATTAGTTGTCTTTCTAAATGTCGCCAAGTTATAGTTCTTGTCGCTCATGATCCGACACAATTTACGGTTTCTCATTTGGTCTCCGAATGAAGGAGAAATAATTCATTGAAGTTGTATGGTGAACAGGTGCATAAGAGGCCATGTGATGTTGTTGTAGTTCGACATGTGGCATCAAGTCAAATGTTATCTCCGGTGTAGATCTCTAGTTAATGGTGAAATTTTTGGGTTATGGTTGATGTTTGAAAGAAGGGTGCATTAATATGGTAAGGGCACATTTTTTTTAAACTAAGCTAAAACCTATGGTTCAAAACTAAAGTTTATGTTGTGCGCAAAAATAAGACATAGTATTAAAAACTATGCTTTTAAAAAATTATAGTATTAAAAATATGTGGCGGAGATATGGTTTTAAATACCAAAGATTATGGTTATAAACCATAAAATATAATGCAATTAAACTATGGTGTAACACATATAATAGTTTGAAACCTAAACGTCTCGCATATGTTTAGTATATATGGTGTTAAACATTAAAAATGTGACATGTATTAACCTATGGTGGAAGCGTAAATGGTGGAGTGGAATGGATAAACAATGTAGTTAAATACATATGGTATAGTGGAACCATATGACATGTGGCATGGTATTAAATGCAAATCAACTCACCACCCAAAGTTTTCGACATATGAAGTAATGTTTTAAACCTTAGTTTATAAAACATATGCAATGCATATAGATTTTCGCTGGATTATTAAACAGATGATAAGATTTGCGCTAAGGTTTTAAAAATCAATACACCGAGAAATAGCAATAAACATCATGCTCAACTCTCATTACAGCGAGAAATAACAATAAACATCATGCTAAGTTTAGACCGGGTGATTCGATCCTAAAACTTGTCTGAGCTCCTAGAAAAGTTTTACCACTACACCAATGCAGGCATATTTGACTTTAGAGTGGGAGGATATTGTTTTGTAGGTTTGGTAGAAAATACTCTTTTGGGTGTAACTTGAGCATCCTTGGGCCGTTCGGAAAATGGAGATAGGCATTGGAAAGTTGAGATAGAGGCCTTTCTTTTTACAATAACCAGTAGTGTCTGGTTGCACAGATCAGTAGGAGAAATCTATTGTAAATATACTCTTTGGATCATTTCCTAATAAAACGGGCGCCCACTTGGAGCTGGACCCTGAGATGTAGTCCAGGAGGGATGAACTCCATAATCAATGTTTGGTGTGTTATGCATATTTCTTTATTTTTGTTTTGTTTCTTCATTTCATTTCTCTAAGTTTATTTTTAAGGCATAAAAATAACCTGTTTCCTTCATTCATTCACATAAATGCTTCCTTAGTCAAATGTGCAAGTAATCAATGCTGTTGTTTTCAGATCAACTTGTAGATGATTTTTTCACACGAAGAGAGCCTAAAGTAGGGAACATAGGTAACATGAAGGAAACTTGTGTAAGGAGCAAGGGTAACAGAGGTTATCAGTGCATTACATGTTTTTGTAACTCATTTCCTGAATGAAGGACCTGTGTTACTATTTGTGAGTGGATTTTTCCTCATTATATGCACACTCTGGTGTATTCCAGGGGTTGTAACTAGGGTATTTGTTTGTAAAATTATTTATATAGTTTGAATTGAATTAATCTCCACCTATAATAAGTGATTAAAGTTTTAATGCATTGATTTCTTAAGTAGTTGAGAGAAAGGTTTGATTTTTTTAAATAGATGATCAAAGGTATCATTGTGAGGTTGCATAGTGAGCATAAGGCGAGCATAGGTTTGTGTAAAGAGTAGAGGGTGAGCTCCAACATCAGGTGAACATACAGAGGTCTAGCGCCTATAGATGTCAATACAAAGAGGTAAATGGAAAGAGAGGAGTGTGTAGAAAGGTTCATAAAGGAGGATGATTTTGATCTAATGATAGAGACAGAGTGTTTAGAAGTTATAATATATATCAATGAGCAGTATAAATCTTTGGATCAAAGTTCACAACATGTTGTAGTATAGATTCAAAGTTTGATGGAAGAGAAACATAACTTTGTGTAGTTGTTTGATTATATAAATGATGCATTTGAGATTGTAGGGGCAGAGACATTAGTTTTATGGTTGTATGTTTGATTCGTTGCTTGCATGATTTGTTTTTTTGTAGTGAGAGGACTAGAGGAGGTTGAAATGGATTATTGTATGGGATCCATAGCTTTTTGTACGTTGTTGATTATTGTTGAGAGTTGAGTTGTTGTGTTGAATGCATATGTTGCTGAAGGAGTTGTGTTTACTGTGTGTAGGTGGGATTTTTATTGTGGTTGCAGTTTCATGCATATGATCATGATTGTGTTATGAGAAAATTGGTTTTTGTTGAGATTGCATTGGAGTGATAGTTTATGTGTTTAATGTGTGTTGTGAGTCTAGTTTGAAAATTGATGAAAGGAGTCTCACAATTTTTTGTATGCAGATTATACGGGATAAGTATGAAATATTTTGAAATGAGGTCCATGAGATGTGCTTGAAGGTTGGGTCCTTCAGTGTGGTGAGTGGTGGCATGTGTATTTACGGTGTAGCAGATCCTTTAGGTAGTGGCCTGAGAACTTGGGAGTGGTGGCTTCCATCCACTGGTGGTTGGATAGTCTAGTGGTGGTTGGGTGAGATTTATTGGCAGTAGTGGCTTCCCACAGGTGGTGACCTACAAAGTCGAGGGAGTGGTGGTTTCCTGCAAGTGGTGGCTTGCAAATTTCATACATGTTGTGGCCTAGAGTGAGTAGTGGCTCGCATGAAAGGAAAGTGGTCGTTTGCACACAAGTGATGGTCAGTGACTATGTAAAAGAAGACTTAATAATAATAGAAGACGAGCATAGAAGAACATTTGATGGTGATTTTCTCCCTTTTAGTTTCCACCTGACATCTAATGTCTCTTATGATGATGTGCATGTTATTGATTAATTTTTTTTCTCATGGTTATATTTTTTTTGGTTGCTCATATGTCTTATATGTTTATATAATTTGCTAATGTGTTCTTGGTTATGCGTGATTTAGTAATTATGTAAATAAGACCAAAAATGGTATAAATAGATCATACGACATAATGTGGATTCACCCCCTCCCCCCTCAGTATTGTTCAAGTTTTTTAACACCTCTAGTGATATTTCTCAAACTCATCGATATGATATATACTAAGGAAGGACCTTCAATCAATAACTCATTTTTGCTCAGATCAATTAAGGTTTTTAAGATGTAAGGATCTCATATTTATTCATTCTAAGATTTACAACCATAAAGTATATGTAATCAGAATTGTAAACGATTTATTTATGTACACAATTTATATACATTTGTGTTTTAAATAGAAAAATTGATAAAAGAAATAAAAAATCCAATGAAATCAGGTTAAAAAATTATTGATTCCAAACCTCCTAACTTTGGTCCTCATGCCTATCCAAAATAGTAATATTATAAATAGATTAAAAAAAAGGTTATTTCGACTAACATGTTTCCCAAGAATAAGTAGATGTCTAAGTAATAATATATTTATGTTCTTCAAAAAACCCATCCAAACAATATTCCATAATTCCTTAGTACTTTGTGTGAATTTTGAATTGATTAAACCTTTCAAGCATAAAGTTTCCTACAACGATTTCATAGATTCCCTTATCATTTGTTTTTGAAACTATATCAAGGTTAGCCCCATGGAAATTCAGATGCTTGCGGCATTCTTGAATATTATTACTGTTATAAGAAAATTGGAAATCGAGACTGTGAGATTCATTATAATATATATAAATATCATAGACATATTCATTATTAGGACAATGGAAAATTGTTGTATCAATTATATACTCGTGTTCATTATTCTTATTAGTGTTGAAGGGATCATAGCTGCACAATTATTGTAAACCCAAACTTGTAAATGACTCATCCCCTATTTCAAGTTTGTGATAGGGAATTAATTGTTCATCATATATTGGTGGTTTAGAATAATCAACATTAACATCAAATGAAACAAAATTAGAACTATTGAAGACATCATCACATACATTTTCTTTTGTAGGAGATGAATAAGAGACTGAATCACTTGATTGGAAAATATCTTGATCAATTTATATTTGACATGCATATAATGTGTATTCTTCTTAATCAGGTGTCATAGATGTATCATCTTCAAAATCACTTTATTGACAAACTTTATTAGTACTATGATTAGGGAAGTCAAATAGGGATAAACCAAATTCAACATTGGCCATTAAATTGTGAGATTATTTAGGACATAGATGTACTTCTTGATTTATAATAGAAGGATTTCCCTAGTAATAAAAAACTTGAGATTATCATGCCTTGTTCATTAAACCATTCAGTTTGTAAAGAAAGAGAGGATAAACATGTTTCTTTAGAATCATCAAATTCCTCATGCCAACTTAAAACTTCATATTCTTCATGGGTGAAACAATGTTTTCTTTCTTGAAACTCTAAATCAGAGTTATCAGTGTGTTCATTCAAACCACAATAATATTCACTAAGTGATTTAGTTGGATACATAATTGTATAACGTTCATGAAATATTACATTAAAATCCTTCAAAAGAAGAAATGTGACCATGAGGAAGTGCCTTGTACCATTGTCAAGCATCACCTTCAAGGGAGAACATGAAAAATATCATTTGAATTTCTTTGTGATAAACTCCAATGTCCTATATACACCCATGGAAACCATTCAAATATTGAGTAGGGTCATCGTTGTTGTCTTTTCGAAGAAAAGGGATATTGTTGTTCCATACATTTTCATTAGAAATCTCATTGGGAAAACTAAGTATGTTAGAAAAATAAAGAGGATAAAATCGTGAATCTACCAAACAAACCCAAGGAAAAACCATTTAAAAATTATGAACAATAAAAATAAATTAAGGAGTCGCCTAGTGAAAATTAAACAAAGAAAGATTTTCTTGAAACTTCCAAAGTGTGTGTTATTATTCTTTTGTTCACTAGCATGTCATAGACTTGAAAGTTTATCATTTACCAGTGAAACATAATAATTACACTTTGTTCCTTGACAATGGCACTAGAAAGGATGTTGTCTCTTAAATTGTTCCTAGTGACAAGAAAATACCCTAAAGGCGTCCAATAAGGATCTAATGATCATCCTACTTTATGTTAGAGAC
The DNA here is from genome assembly GCA_034641835.2 of Pinus albicaulis. NCBI lineage: Eukaryota > Viridiplantae > Streptophyta > Pinopsida > Pinales > Pinaceae > Pinus > Pinus albicaulis. The sequence continues at coordinate 237,310,217 of CM076580.1, forward strand.
TGGCCCTCTCCAACTACAGTGGGTATTCCATGTATTTAATATTATATATATATTTTCTCTATTATAACAAAGAAATACAGGAACATTATACATAGAATAACGTTTTAAGAAAATATAGGTGGCAAGGCTTACAATATGTGAAAATTATTACATAAATAAATAATTAATGAATAAAAAGGAAAATTCCAAATATGCATCATTATCCATACATAGTGAGATGGTTAGAAATGAAATTAAAATTAAAATGGCAATGAAAGGGAAATAATAAAAGTTTAAAATGTTGGCTTATATATATTCAATTGAAATGTGTTGTAAAATAATGTGATATTCTTTATTATTTTAATATCATATGTATCTATATCATTTTAATATGTAACAAATAAACCAGAATGTTGACTTAAATATTTCTAAAGTATATATTTGAAAAATATTAAATCAAATAACAGTATGAAGGATTAACAATGTGATTGTGTCTTATAATCATGAAGCGTTCATGTATGCAAGTAAAGAAGATATAGTAAAAGAACAACATAGTAAGATAAATAAGAAAACTAAAACAAAAGATAACTGAAATGTATTAGTGTCCAAATAAAATGTGCAAGGATATAATAGATATCATATATCAATATGATTTCTCTCTGCAACATGTCACTCAAATTTTATTTAAACCCTCTAAATATTAGATATTTAAGAAGCATTAAATCAACTATGTATGAAATATTTATTGTATGATTATGTCAAGTGAGAAATCATTCATGTTTACTACTAAATTTAAATATAAAATAAACAAGAACACATAAAAAAAAAAAAATTGTAATATCTTTTGTTAAAATTTCATAATCATAATGAAACAAGCCACTACAACATGTACATTTTGTCTTTAAAATAATAAGGTTTCAGCCCCCAAGCCTACTATCATTACCTTCTTTGAGTTTTTATAGACTCTTCATCTTTATGAGAGTTGGTTACTATTCAGTTTCATAACTCCTCATAAAAACTATAAAATTAATTACATTAATGATTTCACATAATTTAATGGAGTAAGTTATTTCTTTGTAATTTCTTTAAACCAAATCTCTCTACCAAACATTTTTTAAAATCTTTTTTTTATTATTTCTCCCTCGTTATTAAAGAAAAAAAAAATGTTTTTTTTACATAAATTACATAATAAATAAAACTATAAAACTGTAGTAAATACATTTTCTTAAATCGATAATGTACCCCAATATATAACCATTTACATACCTTATATCACATATAAAACAATTTTACTATTCTTTGATTTTTATCTCAAGTAAACATTTGTAAACAATTTCATATTATAATGCAACCCTAAAATATGAAATGTATTTCACGTGAATAAGGAAACAAATTTAACGTTGCTCAATAAACTTATGCAAAAACAAATTTACAATAAAAAAAAATTAACATATGAAATTTATTCACACATATTTAATAAAGAAACAAATCAATTGGTCATTCAAGATACTAGTATTAGTCTTGGGCTTTTTGTGAACCGTTTAAATAATGGTATATAAAGTATACACTTTCAATTTTCCATATTCTAAATAACTTACATGAATGATATTAACAAGGAATTAATAATATGTTTTTTGAGCTTTACAAAATACACATTTTTAATAAACCAACATGATTCCCATCGGATGGCAAGGAGGGAGAAATTTTTTCGAGAGTTTGCATTATCTTTAACAGATAACTCACATTTATATGAGACGTGAAATTGTTGGTGAGTTACCTCTCTTTTGTGACTTGATGACATACACACATGTGAAAGAAGTGGGGCCTTATGCACAGTTTGAATTATATTTTATAAGGACTCAATGCAATACTTTTTTGACCTTAGATTTAACCTAATACTATTCATGTTCCTTTAAACCATAACTCATGAGGATTAAATAATATTCCAATGAAATTTTATGAGGATTAAATAATATTCCATAAAGAAGGGTTTCAAGATACCAATGAAATTTTATGAGGATTAAATAATATTCGTTTAAACCATAACTTTAGTTTTGATTCAATATAATTTTTCTTACCTATGTGCCTTATAAAGTGGGGTTTTGAAGGTTTAGGATAATATCTTATAAATTTTGAGAATGTTTGAATATTTTACTTTTCATTTTACTTTAGTTTTTGGTTTCTCTTTATTATGCTCCTCCACCTTTCGCTTAATTTTGGATGATATAGAAAAAATGAGGATTATATTTATAAAATAACACAAATTTACTTTCTTATCTTATTCTCTCCTTCATTTTCTCCCTCAGTGTCTTTTTATGTTAGCCTCACTCTCATGTGAGAAAAAAAATTTCAAAGTCTAAAAATAATTAAATTAATTAAATCATGAAAATTAGGAATTTACTCCTAATTTTCTACATTGAGTTTGTTCCTCTCAATTAGGAGTTAATTCGGGTATAGTTGGATGGGAGATTCTCTCCAACTAGTTAGGCTCCTATATTAGAGTGTTGTTGAGATTTTTCCTCAACCAAAGTGTCTAAGATAGACACACTATCTTGAGACACATTCTCCTCTTGTATTTATATTTGTATTATACACATTTTTTTAATTAATGTGAGAGAGGAATGCAATGAGGCTCTCAGGACTTTCCCGCCGTGTCTTATTTGTGTGTGTTTCTGTTGTTTATTTTATTAGTATTTTATTAGCTCATTAATTCCCTTCATGTGGTATCAGAGCAAGGCTAGTGCTGGGATTGTGGGAGAGGTTATGAGATTAGTTGACTTTGCATATGTCTTGGCACAATGCTCGATAGCTTGTGTGCTACTCTGCATATTGGTACACAATGAAATCAAATTGGAGCCCTCACTGTTAGCTGTAGGAGCTCACGAGATCGGAGGAGAGTAAGTTAAATGTGATGTGCAAACCAGCGTGGAGAAACAACATCATTTTTTAATTATTTAGAGCTTGAGATAACAATATCGTTGAGGCACGTTTTCCAACACAACGATGGCTGCATTAACGCAACTCAGACACACATGATATCATCGGTGATTTCTTTTTGGTGAGTGATGTCCCAGCTTGGCATCTGAAAATGCAACACATGAGCTTGGTATGTAGCTGGGTTTTCAGTAAAAATTACACTGTGTTTTCTAGTTAGTAGAATGAAATTTTGGTTTTAATCTGTGTGGGTTCGATCGACAATTGAATTGAGTGAATTCGGTATAAGGTACAATGTTTTCCCTCATGAGAATACATCTCCCTTCTACATAAGCAAAAGACCGATTGAATACTCCCCGCATATCAACGCTTCACGATCACACTTCGATCGGATTTCCATCAGCTCCAGTGGCAGCCACTACGCTAAAGAAAGCGAGGGTATTAGAGATATATGTGTGGACGTTTTGCATGCGATATCTGACCACGACCTTAAGCCGCCCATCCACACTCTTGAAGCCGCTACGACTTCGATCCATGCTTCGATCCTTCCCTAGAATCATCTTGTGAATGGTATGAGCAGCAGTTTTGGAGCCGATGATCACCTCTTTGATGCCATTGGTGAATGCCACAGCTATATGAGAAAGGTGGTCATCCGTTCATCTCTTCACAATAATCTGGCAGTTGGGGTTAGACTGCTTGGACTTAATTGAGTTGCATTGAGCCAAGAACTCAAATGCTGATGTTGATCTTGGATCGAAGACATCGAATTCGATATTCATCTTCGACAAAAAATTCAACATTTTCACAAGATTTCCTCACTTTTCCAATAAATAATTTCAAATGCGTCGAATGAGTACATAAAGTTGACATCTTTGGGTCTCAATCCTTCACAAAGAACCCCTGTGTACTGTGTTCAACACTCTTTCAAAGTTCCTTCATGCGTGACACCAGTGTGTGTGCAACCTTCTTGTTTCAGACCTCGTTTTTTACCTCATCTAGATCCTCTTGTCTTCAAGAATCCATTTTCAAAGATTATGTTCTTGTGGTCAGTCCTAATGGTGCAAACAGACATACTCCCTAGCAGGTCATGGAATATCAAGGAAGCGTTGTGAAATCAAGTTTGCAGCCAGCGTGGAGTAGTAAGTTTCCATAAGTGACTTTAATTTTTTTTTAGTTTTAAAAAAATTTAAAAAAGGGGTAAATGTAATGGAATTTTTTTTTTTTTGTGTGTGGAAGTAATAAATAAAGTTTTTTTTTTTAGAGATGAGTTGGGTATGTAATTTGGAGAGATAAAAAATAAGGTGTGGTTTTTATAATTTTGGAATGATTCGGTGAAATTCTTTATGTAAATTTGGAAATTTGGAGCAATAAGTGTTTTCAATATTTGGAGTCAAGTGAATTTTACAAGGAAGCTCATTGAAGTAAAGTTTTTACTTCTAGAAGGTTGAGTCAGTAAACATCTATTTTTGTAGACAATTTTTTCCAAGGAGTTCTGGAAATTTGAAAAGACTCCATGACGATGTTGTCAAGGCGAAAGATGATGTACTCCACTATTTAATAAAACATATTTTTTTTATTGTGCTTGTGTCCTAGATACTCCCGAAATTGAATAAGGGGATCTTATGTACACCATGGGTGTGTTTGTGATGGCGCATTATTCTTGATGTCTAATGGATTACACAAATGCATGCACCTAATAAATTCTCTTCAAGATCATGTAATCACTCTTACATAAGAAAAATACAAATAATCAAGATGTTGCAAACTCAAGCTGCAAACACATAATCAAAGATCTCAAGTTGACAACATCAACATTCTATAAACGATTCCACATCATTCAATCAAGGCATTCAAGTTAATGAAGCTACAAACTCAAGAATTTCAAGCAAATTCTAGATCAATAGTAAATGACACTTAGTCACTATGTAACTTGCAAATAAATTTAGTTTTTGCAAGTCAGTTGGATTGTAAGGGTGAATTCTCGGTTGAAACTAACATCCAAGTTTTGAATTGATAAGAGGACAAGTGATTCAATTCTCTTCAACTAAGTCAATTAAGCCAAGTGAGTTCATTGTTTTACGTGATTCATTAAAATCATTAAGAATTTCTCTTGGGTGAATTTTTTACACCCTTATTTTGATAAATCAAGTCAATGAAAAGTTCACAACATCAAGCGAGTGTGCCATTCAAGCAACAAATCAAGCGAGTGTGAGTTCTAGTATTCAACTATTCAGGTGAGTGTGAAACAAGAAAAACAAGTTTCACCAAGCATGAGATCAAGAAAAATAAAAAGAAAGCGAGCGTGATAAAATCAATCAAGCGAGCGTGACAAAATGGGAAAAGGTGGTAAATGTCTTCAAAGTGCATAGCTGGAATTAAAGAGTTGAAATAGTGCAATCGTGAGTTACAAAATACAATTGAGTTACTGGAATGGAAGTTGAAGTAGAATCAAAACTTAATCGAGCAAATGAACATCACATTAGAAGCAGCGAACAAATTTTAAATTGAGCTTGAGATGAAAGAAAAAATCATTCATGCGCTCCAAATTAAATTAAGTGAAAAACAAGATCTTCTTGATGCACATTATACAGAGAAGATAGATGCAAGTTGTGACATCGAAGACCTCATCTAGCAAATTAATGAAATTTGTGATACAAGTGATCTTATTAATCATAGTGATGAAGGTTGTTACACAAAAGATCAAATCAATCAAGTTGATGTCAGTTGTGACAGAAGTGATCTTATCCATCCAGTTGTACTACTTAATGATGCAACGAGTAGTACCAAAGATCAAATTGAACAGTTTGATGCAACATGTCAAACATATGAATAATTAATTTAAATTTTCTCAGTGTAATACAAATGATTGAATCAATCCAACTCACCATATCGGTAGCAATAGTAGGTGTGAAAAACACTATGATCTTTCCAAGAAGTGATCAGACCTTGGGAAGAAATCTCCTTCAACAAAGATCAACATGGCCTAGGTTACACCAAAGACAATAGTTTGTATGTTCCATATTACTCAAAAACTGTGCAGTTTGTAAGTGCGGGATTTTTAGAGAATGCCCATACTAAGTTTAACCATTGTAAGCGAAATCGCCATATGGAGAGTGCATGTTTTGACCTCCATCCTTGTCACCATTGTGGCAAGAAAAAGCATTCATCGGAAAGATGTAGCAAGAGAAATCAACCACCTAGAGTGAAGATCAATTATGCATGGATTTATCCTTGGAAGTGGTAATCTACAATCAAACAATTGCCTATGTGTTATCGACGGATTCAGTCTCCTATGAAGAAAACTTTTCCAGTACAATGAAGATGGTGAAACTCTCCTACACCTGAAGGGGGGTAGTTTCGAAATGAAATGATGATGATTGTCTCTGCTTTCATCTTAAAAAGGGGGGGAAATGATATTGAAATTGAAGGTGGTTGTTAGACTAAAATTTTCAAAAACATCAGAAAAATTAGCCAGTGAGTTTTTTTTTACATCATTAGCTAGTGGGCGATCATCATCAAATAGTGAGTGATCATCGAGTAGCCAGTGGGCGGTTTCGACATCAACATATTTTCAAATGGGCGTTCTTAATACTTTGTCAGTGGACAAGCCAATTTGCTAGTGGGCGTCTTCAACATTTTGTCAGTGGACAAGCAAATTCGCCAGTGGGCGTCATCAACATTTTTTCGGTGGACAAAGGATGTTGATTGCAAGCAAAGGACATATGTATCCTTTTGCTGCTTGGCACGTGATGGAGTTGTCAAGAAAAATTTAGAGATGAATTAGACTTGTAGCTGACTCATGTTCTCTTCACATTGAAGTTTTTTCGACATCCATCTTTAACAGTTTTTCAGGCAGTGTGTTTTTTAGGATCAACAATTTCAGCATGAGAAATTGGAAGATGCTTCCTAGTTCTTATTTTGGACTTATCATTGAGGGGGGGAATGTTAGCCTCACTCTCATGTGAGAAAAAAAATTCAAAGTCCAAAAATAATTAAATTAATTAATTCATGAAAATTAGGAATTTATTCCTAATTTTCTACATTGATTTTGTTCCTCTCAATTATGAGTTAGTTTAGGTCTAGTTGGATGAGAGATTCTCTCCAACTATTTAGGATCCTAGATTAGTTTGTTGTTGAGATTTTTCCTCAACCAAAGTGTCCAAGATAGATGCACTATCTTGAGCCACATTCTCCTCTTGTATTTATATTTGTATTATACACATTTTTTTAATCAATGTGAGAGAGGAATGCAATGAGGCTCTCAGGTCTTTTCCTCCATGTCTTATTTGTGTGTGTTTCTGTTGTTTATTTTATTATTATTTTATTATCTCATTAATTCCCTTCATTTTAGATCAATATAAGATGAAATCTATAATGTTCCTTATGCAATAATTTTATTGTTTTCCTGGCTTTACTACTCTTATGAAATATTTCTCATTTATCATTTTTTACCCAAAAAAGTTGATGGCTCTTATTTTTTATGGAGGACCATGTTACATATTATACTTAATTTTGAATAAATAAATTTTTTTATATTTTAAATATATAGTCCTCAAAGTTATGAAACTTGAAGATAAAATTACTATTCATGCTCACAATTTTACAATAAAATTGGTTGATAAAAAATGAAATGTTTTTTACCGGTATTTTTACTTGGGTAGGATTATGTTATTATAATATAACATATGTATACATTTTAACATAATCATCCTTAAATTAGGTTTATCATAATGGATATTTTATATATTCCCCATTTTTATGGACATTTTCCTCTTTTTGTGGACACCATTAGTTATTCATATGTATATTGATGATATTTACTTAGTATGTTAATCATGATCGTTTCTTGGGTTGATGTTAAACATATGTGTGCATATATTAACATGTGAGTAAGTATATTCTTACATAATTAGACATATACCTTTTCATGATATGTGACATTATTTAATGTAGCTAGTTCTTATATATCATTAATGTCTCCTATTAAATTGTTATCCAATAAATAACCCTCAAAGGATTCAAATGTGGTAAATATTATTGTTATACATTAATGTTTCAAGGGGACATTGATTTTGATTATAATTAAAAAGGTTATGGTAGAATTTAAATGTAAGGGGTAGGTTAAAATGACGAAAATGAATTTGCAAGGAAAAACAAGGCTAGCAGTAACTAGACAAAGGCTCATGTGAGGTAGAATTTATAGAGCTAACCTCATTTTTAAGGAGGGTCATAGTGGGATACAACATGTTGATTAATGCACACATGTGTGTAGTAGGTGAATGTAGAACTTTACAAAGAGAGAAAATAACTGATATTTTTTTATATAATAAGTGAAAAAAGAGAATCATAAAACAAAGAGTATAGATTCAAAAGTTGGATCTATAGGAAGAGCCTAGTGTAGAGAAGATATTGACAAAGTGACTAAAAAATTCAAAGAGAGAAAATATTTAGTAAGTTGGATGCAAAAATTTAGAAGAGAATAGTGGATCAGAGAGGACAATATTAAAGAATAGAGATAATGCAGGTGTATACAGAGAATTACAAAGGAGACGAGTGAATATGAGAAGATTAAATATAATATAGGATTGAGGTGATTGCAGAGAGTTGCAGAATAGTATATTTAGCCAAAGAAGAAAAGATTGCAGATCATATATTAGAGGGGATTGGTGTTTCCTATAGGTTGGTTCCTACAAAGAAACAGAGGGGATTGGTGTCTCCTACAATATGGTTCTTAAAAAACATAGTGGATTAATGTATCCTATAGTTTTGTGTTATAAACAATATAACAATAGGTTGGTTCTTATATAGATCAATCAATTGAATCCAATTGAATATAGAAGTTTTATGGCTTTCACCCTGGAGGTTTCCACATACATCCTGTGTCATATGTTCTACGTATGGGATTGGTGTTTAATTCTTATTGAATGGTTTAAAAATAATTGAAAATTTGTATAATAATGAATCATCCTCCCTCTTAGTATAATTGTGAATCCAATAATTCTCAGTTCATCTTATTTTAGTGGCATGGTATATCCATGTAAGGAGGTTCCTTGAGGAAGCTTTAGGATCAACCACCCTACCCATGCATATGGATCTGACCCATAACTTATTACACTTAGTTGTTTGGTTTTCGGTGGTGAACTTAGTGTCCTATATTTTAGGGAACCTACATGGGTGACTATGGTTGCATTGTTCCTATACCACCTGGGATAAGCATTGGTAAAAACCCACTTATATCCCCTAGAGGGTCCTTCCATTAGTAAAGGGAACTTCTGTTGGGAATTTAGTTGTTAAGTAGGAGGATATCATAACTATCTTTCACACCTTAATGGTTGAATTTGTCCCTCATAAACCAAGCTCCAACAGATGGAAGGCCCCTTGAGCTACTTGTTTTTTTGTTGTTATTAGTATATTTGTTAGGATTTGTGAAAGAGAGAGAAGAATGACTGTTATGTGAAAAGTTTGACCAAAGGGGAAGAACAACTTGGAGAAACCCCCATCTTACTAGAAATTCATTTTTTGGAGTATTTTGATGTTTTTTCCTTTCTTTTTAAATATGCTATCATTATTTCAAATATATCTTAATGAATTTAGAATAGGAAAGCGATTATTTACCCAACACACATGGTCTCTAACGTATGCTCTTGAAATATGCATATAGGGATAATATATACATCAATATTTTCCATGCATTATTTTTTCTCTTTATTAGTTCATTGTTTCTTAGGCATGGACCTATCAAGCTGTGATGATTTCCTTGCTCTTTGTTCACATCATAATTTGCATGGTAGTGCCTTCCTTTCATGGGCATCATATAGAACACCTCATTGTTATTTTTTTTCACATGCTACATCACTTTATAGGGTTGGGAACTCTTTTTAGAGCTTTCCATATCAAGAATACTGAGCCACATTCATCTCAATTCATCTTATTTTTAGATACACCCTACAAAAATGGGGTTCCTATTCACTTATATGTTTCTTCATAGTAACCTATACATATTGTCTTCAATGTCTTGGTACATATTGTTTTGTTGTTTTTTTATTAACCTCAATTACCACCATTGTAGACACACTTGAGCTCTTGCCCTTGCATTACCATTGCTTCCATCTTACAACTCATCTTTACCTTTTGCATAGAATGCTATGATGAGTGGAATTACTTATCTAGACCATTTTTCTTTTAATTTTTCTTTACTTAGTTTAGTTCTATTAACTTTGGAACCAAATTAATTTTATTATTCCACTTATCTCTCTAGAAGAATCTTTATTTTCGTGATATTTTCACGCTCTTTAAAGAATGAAAATTTCGAGCTTCCTTTTGTTAATATTTTCATTCTTATTAAACTAATGAAAATGCAGAGTTTATTTCCAATCTTTCCTCATATTAAAATATGAAAGATGGAGAGAAATATCTTCTACTCTTATGATATTTTCATGGTATATATATACTTTTTTAAACGAAACATTTATAAGGATTTTATTAAAAAAGAGAGTTGGGGTCTAACTCAAAACTATTACATTTCTTCAGGATTTCTAATGATTCTTGCTTAATTGAACATAGAGGCTCAATCCAATCTCTCAAAACACTACCCCATAATACAAAATTTTCATTCTTGTTCCAGCTTCAAAATTTTCAAAACACCCGCAAAATCAAAATGCATTTACATTCCAACTTCAAATTTACCATGGGGGTTTTTCATTCATAAATACATCATCAGATTGAGAATGGCTCCCATGTCATTTTTGGACCGCTATTCATGAGTTGTTTTATATTTTAAAGAATTTGTGATTTGGGGTTGCCTTTGAAGCTTTTTATTCAATTCAGCAATTGCCTCTCTTTCTTCTTTTCTGGAATATCTTCCTTGTTAAAATTCTAGACCATGTATTTGATCATTTTACTACTACTGGAGCACATGTTGAATCTCGCCTTATTGTTTCCTAGGGCTTTCCTTTTTGAACTGAAACTGGAGACTCATGCGTGATGTCTACCCTCGTTGATGAAGGACCTCCTTTGGCATTGACAAGATTGACTCTGACTGCAATAGACCTGGGAATCAAATTTGTACATGTTTGATCAAGGGTTTTTACCATATTCTACTATGATTAATTAACTTCCCCTTCCTCATGTTCCATATTTTCTTCTTCTTGAACTGGTGTTCGATGATCTTCATTGTTTGATTCTTCCTCTTCATCATTTAGTTACCCTTATTCATGCTCCTCAAGGGTTTATTCCCAATTTTTACGTCCTTTGTTCTGATGCATCTATCAATTTTATTTTTCCAATATATGTTTGGAAGTAGATCTTGAGAATGGTTTGCCTTTAGAGATCAACCTCACATTGAGTATCTAGAATCACTACCAAAGTTTAGATTATGAGAAAATTCCATTCAAATTTCGATTGTGTTCTCTTGTTCACTTTCTAGATGAGGTCCTTTCCAATGAGAACTCTTTCATAGAATTCCTAAGTAGTTTGCGGACCCCCATTGGAAACGCCACTGAGGGAATCAATTTATATTTCTTGACAATATTCAAATTCACTTCTTTGCTCTGAGGCTTATCCATTATAGTTTCCATTGCATGAAATGTTTCCATATTGTCGATGATAGGAGGAGAGGAAGTGGGAGGATCCCCCTCCATGGATGCCATGGTGGTGTAGGTCAGGGAAGAGGGTTTTTTTCTCTTGAAACCTCACAAAAAGTCACATTTACCATGTGTACGAGAAAAATATAATGATGATATTTAGCCCAATATACCAAGTTCACATTATACCATGTCAACTGATGTTCAAGAGAAGCCTTGGCCAAATTCAACCATTTACAGTCTCTTTGAAATTTTGTGTTGGCCATCCCTGTGTAAGTTATGCATCAAAACTTCAATAGCTTTGGTCTTCGACATCATATTGGTGTTTGTTTTTTGTTGAATGATGGGAAATACCTCAAGGACCTCCTTTGATGGATATCTTCCCATTGATTCCAACTCATTATCTGGGGAGTGGATCTAGAAACTATCTAGTACCTTCGAAATTGTAGTCATTAATGGTAGGTTTCCTCATGGTTGATACAAGGTTCACCTCACTAGCCCTATTTTCCCAATCATATGAGTGTTTTATCTCAACCCATCTATTCTCACTCATTAGAGTGTAAATTTAGTTTCCTTCACATTTTTTCAAGGGATTCTTAAATACCTAGCAATTATATGGTCCCATGCATGCTTAACGTCATATCATCTATTCATGTGATGTACAAACATACCATTGGGATGACACAAATATATTTACTATTGAGGCTACCTCACGCTTGTATGTTTCTTCAACCAAGATGTGATGAATATTGATTATACTATGTACCTTGAGGATCACATCTAAGAACTCTTATTGGTTTATGTTATCCTCCTAATATATATTATACCATAGATTCACATTGTAACTATTTCTTGCCTATGATAAACATCTCATGACATGGATCCACTATATACTCTCTTCATGGCCATGATATTACAATATATTCCATGGAATTGTATGTATTGTGTTGGGGTCCATGCTTTGTTAATTTTGTACTAACTATGGATTTTCATATATTGGGGATGTATATCATTTATATTTGGTTGTTGCCTTTTGAAAGTCCTCATAAGTTCCAATGTTCAAGGTTGTCTCCAATAATCACACTTACAATTTTGATGTAACATATTTTGGCCATCGATTTATCTTTTGACCTCACACATTAAAGGGAATCTATTATAGCTCAATTTGGAAATACCTAATACCACTTGAGAAGCCCTGTAAATTGAGCTTGAGATATTGCATTTGCATCATGGAAAAATCATAACACATAACCTAAGTGAATCGGAAAAGAGTGTTACAATGCTCATAGTGCACTAGAAAGAAGTGTTGAATGCTTCTATCCTTCAAACATAGAATATTGATATGGCTATGGTTTTTGGAGTGAGAGGATAAGGTTAGAATAGTGATCAAAAGGAGGAAAAAAATAAAAATATCATGTCAAACAAAGTAAAAAAATCTCTAGATTCATCACCTCCACCTTCTCAAATTAATTATAAATAAGAATGCACCATTGAGAAAATGAATATAGTGAGAATGAAAGTAATTCCATTCTATTGGAGTGACTAGAGGGATCCACCTTGTGATGATCTTGATTGTAGTGAGGTTGATTGTGAGTGGAGGTGAGAGGATGATTCTCTTATCAATGAGTTCAATAGAATTAAATTTTCTATAAGTACCATTATTTAATATAATGCCAATGTTTTCTACCATTTCAGTTAGGTATATTTACTTGTGAATGAATATGTCTATGTATGTTTATGTAGTTGTCTATGATTGATAATGGGTCCCATCAATAGGTATCTTCTTAGGACCATATTTCTATCCTCCAACCCATAGATTCTTTCTTTTCTCCACATTAATTTACATTTTTGGCTATATTGTTATTAGTAGGAAGACTAAAGGGTTCTTTTCATACTTTTTGGCCTAATGTGGTTTATGTGCAGGAAAGAGAGAAATTTTTGGGTACATTTATGATGTAGAGGCACATTGGCGATAGCTAGAGGGAATGTAGGAGTCTTGTCCCCTACATTTACTCTCCTTTGAATCAATGTGATCCCTAGAATCACTCATCCGCACTCATCTCCAACTCCAGATCCATTGAAATCCAAGGAACTCAAGTGAATGAGAGGATCTAAGGGAACTAGATCCTCTAATTTCGAGATTTTGGAGGGAAGGAGACCTCCTCTCAAGAGAGTTTCCCCTCAGCAGCTTTTTTTATAAATAAACAAGCCTAAGGGCTCATTAATATTTGAACTTTTGGAGCTAGGAAGAGCCATTGAAGGCCAAGTACTTGAGACTATTATTTCCATTTTTAAGATGTTGTATTTGAACTCCATTTTTTACTAATGAAAGGTTAATTCTTGGTCTACATAAGAGTTATCTTAGGAGGGTTTAAACCCTTGGGTTTGGGCCCAACCTATAGGTTTTAGTCCCTCTCATGTGTTTTATTTTTGTTACTATTTAAGTTGTTGTATTTATTTCCTTCTTTAGGTAGAAATTAGATTAGAAAAAATGTGGTTGCAGGTCTGATCACCACCTCTCTTGCGGGAAGAGTTGTTGAAGAGCCTATAGCAACAAGCCAAAAATATGAGTTTGTATTTCTTTGGAATTTTCTAGGCTTTGGATTGTAATTCTCTTGCATGCTTTGTTTCTCCATCTTAGAAGTTAACACCATGTATTGGAAAATGAATTAGATGCATGTTGTAGGATATAATAGTTCATGGTGAAACAAAATTCAACTCATCCTTTCCAATTTGATTTATTTTACTCCAGATTGATCATTAGATGTATGTTCTTACTAAGAGGAAAAGAGGTTGATTTATTATTCTTTAGGGACTTCCAGTGAATTGCAGGGATTGGCACCTTCATCCTACTTCCAAATTTTCCATTACCATCCTCCTCCTTGACATCTCATACTACTCTCAATTTATGCCACCGAGATCATCTTTTCAGGGTCAATGGAGGACACTGTGGGAATGTATTGTTGTAAAAAATGGGCCCCTGAGGGGTGATAAGCTTGGAAAGGGGGTCTTACACATCCTTCAAAACTCTCATAAATATCTCATACCCAATCCTGTAGCAAAATAGGGTGATCCCGCAGCAAAACAGGGTATTATGTAGCATCTTGTAGCGCTTCCCAAACTTGGTCATATTTTTTCTAAGATCTTGATTATTTCATTTTTGGATTGAAAAAATACCTCTGAGATTTGAATCCATGATTAGGGATACCCAATGACCACTCTAGACTCATCCTTCCTTCACTACAATACAAGAAAACAATTAGAATTAGGAGGCATATTTTCACATTTAAATCACAATGAGTATTCCTTCGTGAAATGAGTAAGGATCCTATTGTTAAAGAGAAAACCGTCTTACATCTAGTAATATGAAGGGAGACTCTTCAATACAAATAAAATAGACCTAGTTTTTCTTTTAAAATTTACACTCTTGGATTTCCTAGTTATGTGTTGTTGATTAAATTTCCTCTTTCAAATAAATCTGCAAATAGATTAATGATTTACATTCTGCAAGTAGAGTGTTGACTTGATTGGTTTGAAAATAGAGTAACATGGTTCATTTTTAAAACTAAAGTAGTCTTTTTACTTCCTGCAGTTACACTTAGTCTTTACATTTAATGAATTGCAATTTCATATCTGCAATTAGGATAATGTTCACTTCCTTGAAATTAGAATATGATTTTGTCTTTCCAAAAAACTTATCTTTGTAGTTAGTTGAAGGAGTGGTATTTCCTTGATTAGATTCAATGACTGAGGGTAACATGAGTAAATATTGACCTACTGTGCATATAGAACTATCACCTCTAAGTTTGTACGAACCCCGGGTAGATAATTAAAGTTGAGAGTCTTGGGAGTTTCAACATCCTTGTTGCAATACAAGGGCTCATAAATTTTTGGTGTCATTGTTCGGGAGTTGTCCAAGTAGGTGTGGTTTATACATAGAAGTTGATTGTTTCTTCTTCTTTTTTTTGCATCAGTACTATTGATTTCAAAATTAAAAAAAAAAGAATAAATTTCAAAAATAAAAAACAGAGTTATTTCTTTCGTGCCTTATATGAGTAGGGATCGTCAAGGGAAATTCTTACTAAAAAAATCCACCCACTCAAGCAGCCAACCATAATTCTTCATTGGTGACTATGAACTTCCCTCTTTGACTACATGAGAGTTAGAAAACCCACTAGGTGAGAAACCTGAAATTTTTGAGGAACCCGTAGGGGAGGAAGAACCCATCTCACCTACCCAAACCATGGCTAAAAATAGACAAAATGAGTTCTTTCCTATCCGAGAAACAAATGGGGAGGCCTAACCTCTAGGGACCCTCACACATTCATGTTTGAGTTTTTTTTATGTCTGTAGGACCTATGACTATACCTCTAATGAAAATAAGTTGAGTTATTTCCATCCACCCTGAAAGATGCAGCATTACGTTGGTTTATGAGCTTACTTGGGGGAAAAATCACTACCCAGAAAAAAATGCAACAATCCTTCAATGAAAAGTACAAGGATTACTATAGGTATAAATAAATAAAAGAGGAAAATTTTAGGATGACCCTAGGACCAGATGAATCTTTAGAGGACTATGAGGAAATATTCCAACTCAATTATAAGAGGGATAATTTTACCCTTGACCCTTATTCACTCAATATAGTACTTCTCTGAGGGATCAAGGAAGATGTAATGGAGAGCCTCAACATGTTGTCTAGAGGAGACATTTACTAGTTTTCTTATGATGACATCAAGACATGATTCAAAAATCATTTTAGGGCGAAAAAGGGTAGGTCTATTCAAGGCCTGGTTAGTTCATCTCCCTTTGCATCATCCATCAAAATGAGATAGGGAGTATGTTGGATGATTTTAAGAGTAAAATGTTGCATATATTTTCCCTGTAGATGGACATTTTTCATATTAAAATGAAGCAAGAGGAAACATAAAGGGCATTAGATATATTGTGCCTTAGATGCACTAAGAGACATCCTAGAAATGAATTCCCACTAAACATCATAGAATTCATCTTTCTCTATGAATAAAACCATGCAACAAACCAATTTCCCTCTCTACCAGGCCTAAAAGTTGGATATGAAGGGGTAGAAAGTGGTTCGAATAAATTTTTATTCATTAACCAAAGGAGGCCGAAATTCCCTTAGCCATATCAATAAGGTATGCAAGGTGAAAATTATCCTGCTTACAACCCAAATTAGAATGAATATTTCCAGCCTTTGTACACTTCCACTCATCCATCATGGTCCATACCTTTTCCTTGGCTTTATACTCCTCAATATCCTCCTCAGCCTATTAACCCTCCTTTCCATCCATATCCACCTCAAAATCCTCAATGGGGAAAACCCTCACAAATATGGAGTCCTCAAACAACTCAACCTCCTAATTTAATGCCTCCTCCTTAACCTCAACCATAGCTCCCTCACCATAACTCACTAAAGAAACCTCAAGTTCCTGTCCAACCCAATGTGAAGCTTAAAAATAAGCAGAAACATCAAGTTTACAGTGGGGAGAATTCCGATCTTGCTTATGTTGTGAAAATCCATGAGAGCAAATTTTGGTCTAGGAAGGTACTTACAGATGCTTACCCACCTTCTCCACCTGAAGAACTTGAAGAACAGAAGGAAGATAGTAACCCTCAATCCAATGCACCTCCCTATCATAAAAGGTTGATCCAACCTAAACAACACACCATGGAAGATGCATAATATGGGATAATTGAAGAACTTGACAGTCAAAATTTCCCTTCTCTAGGCCATCAAATATGTCCCCATTTACAACAAGCTTATCAAGGAATATTGTTTTAAAAGGCTTGGGAGAAGAAGAATTTATAACCTGGCTATCAATGTTTTTTGGAAGCTGTCTGATCTAATTCTTGGGAGGGTGATATCCCCAATGTACATGGATCTTGATATCCCAGTAGTGGATGTGCACATTGATATCATTATGGTCCCTAATACCTTGATTGACCTTGTGGCTATGATCAATGTGATTATTAAGAAAGCCATGCTCAAGCTCAACCTCTAAGGGGGCCTTGAGGAATACCATTATAATGTTGGATCTTGCATATATATCCATAGTAGCTCCTAAAGGAGTTATTGAGGATGTGATGGTCTCCATTGACTCCTAGGAGTACCCCACTTATTTCCTTGTCCTCTAGCCCAAAAACAAGTTTAATGATTTCCCTCTCATCCTAGGAATACCTTAGTTTTCCACTATTGATTCCTACATTAGTTTCATAGTTGGGAACATGACCATCAAGAATGGGCATATATCAAATCAAATTGTGTTATACCCTCCTGGCCAACCTTCTATTGAGCATGAATTTCCCTTATGGTTAGAGGATGAGGAATAAGAAGAGTTTTATTAGACATCCCTCTACCCAGTACGTACACTGGACAATGGTGTAGAACTTGATGAAGATTGCCTTATTGATCATATATTATAGAATCAACCTCCCACTTCCATGCCAGTTGATGAATTGATGAAAGAATATGAGAGAAATCTAGATCATTCCAAGGTTGTATATATTAGTCCATCCATAACTCTAAAGATAAAACCCTCTCTATCAGCCGAGAAAGAATAAAAGTTATGCAATGTGTTGAGGCAACGCCTTGATGCTTTTGCTTATGACTATAAGGAAATGAAAGGTTTGCATCCCTCAGTTTTTACTCATCATATATACATCAAAGAGGGATACAATATTGTGCACCAACCCCAAAGAAGGATGAATCCAACTCTTAAGGATAGTGTGAAAGAGGAATTACAAAATCTATTGGATGCAGGGTTCATATTGTTAGGGTCCTATAAATTATAGGATCTCAAGGTAACTGAGTATTTTGTTTCAGTAATATTATATTGTAAATAATTTTCAATATGCAAATGATTTCCAAATATATATATATATATAAGAAAATGAAAAGAGTGTATATCAAAAAGAAAGAAAAGTTGAAAAGAATAAAAAATAAAATAAGAACCCTACAAAAGAAAAAATAGAAAACTAATACTGAAAGTGTTGCAAATTCAAATTCCACTACTGATAGATTAGTTTTCTTTATGTGAAAATCAAATAAGATTGTGTGCAACTTGTTTTAAAATGTAATATTCCCAAATTTCACATTACATTTGGAATATTAGAGTCCTTGATTTTCTTAATGAATTAAGTAAATAAAAGGGTGGAGGGACCCACAATCCTCAATAAGAATAAATATCCACTTTGTGTGTGTGAATGTGGATTAATTTAGACTAGATCTACTAAAAGAGGTAGTTGAGAAACTACTAATGTGAATGAGATTGGAGATCATGTCTCATTTAATGAGAGAGATCATGGAGGGTTGATTTAGTCAACTAAGATCTTGAAGATGTCAAACAAAGGGTCATTGAGCATTAATGATCAAGTGGTGGAGGGTCATGTGAAAATGAAGCACACATGATGGAGGAGGTGTACATTGCACCTAGACTGTTTGGTTGATTTGGTCAAACAATGCAGTCCCACTTGGAGAATCTTGTCCACATAAGACAACACAGTTGAGATTATGGCCAAGGCTTGGGATGGCTCAATCATTATAAAGGAGATGAAGGCAAAGGTGAAAGGCATCTTGGATTATTTGATGTATGATCTTTTAGATCTAGAATTGTCAAGTGACATTCCACTAC
This sequence comes from Pinus albicaulis, assembly GCA_034641835.2. Taxonomy (NCBI): domain Eukaryota; kingdom Viridiplantae; phylum Streptophyta; class Pinopsida; order Pinales; family Pinaceae; genus Pinus; species Pinus albicaulis. The sequence goes on from CM076580.1 coordinate 237,329,362, forward strand.
ATTCTTGGGTTGTTTAGCAGAGATTGTAGGTGTTGTTTAGCACAGGATTTGCCCGGGTGGGAATCCCTCCTCTTTATTTGAGTGATATCTAAGGAAGAGGTTTGTACTTCATTCTACATCAGGCTTTAAGTGCCATTTCCTTTTTCTACTTTCTGTAGAACATTCATATTCAGAAATCTGCAGATTTCTGAAGATCAGTTTAGAAGGTGGAGGTTGTCTTCAGTACTTCAGCTGGAGAAAAAGGTGAGGGATTTTTCCCATCATGTGGGCTTATATATTAGCACTCCCAGAGCCACATTGCAGATCTGAAATTAGGCCAAATGTTATTGACCTCCTAGCAGCAGTATTCTCTTCAAGAATAACGTTGTCCATATTGCAGATCTGAAAGGAGGAAGGAAGTTGCTAGTACTTCAGCTAGCAATCCAGTGGAGGATCATTCCTTCACATTGCCATCAATCTCACCATCATCTTGGAGTTTATTACAGCATATTTCAGCAGGCAGAAGGCCTCTCTTTCCCTCACAGTGCAGTTTCCAAAGGTAGTTGTGTTGCAGCAGCTGCAATCATCTTTTGGAGGATTGAGAAGCTAGATCTAGAGCTTCTAGCTCATAGATACGAGGAAGGGATCAGCCCTTCAAGCATAGATATGATTTGAGCACACATTTAAGCCATCTATTCTTTAGATCTATATTTCCTAGTACATCAAGGATCAAATCCTAGGGAGGTGATTTTCCAAAGTTGCAGATCTGGAAAATCCTTTTTGGGTTATCTTGGGAATCCATCACATTGGCCAGATCTTGAATATTGGCATCATTAGAGCTCCAGCTTTGAGTAGATCTACATTTCTCTTTTCAGCCTGCAACTCCATGTTTATATTCTGCTGAAGATACAACACAGTATTTGTTGCAGAGCCTCAACAGTTACCCTGTACTTGCTTCACACATGTTTTCAAGGTGATCCTAGCTCATCTTTTTGGCCAGATCCACCTATATCTTGTACTTGTGTAACTGATTAATCTCCAATATAATAAAATGGCTCGGCTCTTTCTGCATATTCTGATTTGTACCTAGATTTATTGTTTATCTTGATATAATTCCTTATATTGTGTGAAGTATTACTGCATTCTCCCTTTTGGGGATATTATAGTGGTATCAGAGCATCAATCTCGGCTCAGCCTGTGCGTCCAAGAAATTATGCCATTAGGAGGAGAAGCTTCTCATAAAGAGAAGTTGTGCAGAAGGAACACAAGCATGACTCCATTATTTGGAGGAATGAAGGAAGAAAGGATCTCCCTGTTTCTTTTCTAAGCTATGAAGAATATCAAAGAAGATCTCAAGGAGATGAAAGGGGAGTAGTGTAGAAGATTTCTGAGAGGGTTTGAAGAAAGCCCTAGCTATTCACATGATGGGTGTGAGCATTCAGCCACACATGCAGATCCACATCACAATCTATTTCCCACATTGACTGCAAGAAGGATGGAGAAAGAAGGTGCGCCAAGGGAGGAGACCTTGAGTGACTATCTTCAAGAGTATGAATCTCAATCATGGAGATTCAAAGAGAACTTAGACTTACAAGGGTTTTGCAAACTCAAGGAGGCAAGATCCAGCAGCCAAAAAAAAAGCAAGAGAGGTAGAATCTTCCTACCTCACTTTAATGGATCAGCAGAGTGCACAACAAAAGCTTGGGTAAAAGAGCTAGATTCCTATTTTTAGCTACACCAAGTTTCAGAGAAGGAGGCCATCAGAGTAGCAGCGCTGCACCTCAAAGGTATGGCCCATGATTGGTGTTTTAATGATTCTACTTCATTTTTTCATGCAAATGTAAAAACTTATGTTGATTTCACTAAATAATTGATGAGGAGATTTGATAACGAACATTGTGAACTATCATTTGTTAAAAACAAAAACTCAAACACTTTGCATGAGTTGGAGAGACCTATTGAACCAACTCCACTCCATATTTTTAAAGGGGATAAAAACATGGATGACAGTTTGCCAAGGGAAAGATCCCCATTTCTTGAAGAGCCCTCTTCTATTTATGAAGACATGGAGTCTTCTCCTTCAAGGGATGACCGAGATCAAGGGTCTCTCATTGAGGATGAGGCATTCTCATACATGGAAGAAGAGGAGAAGGATCAACATCAAGGGATGATGAGCATTCACCCTTATCTATTTCGGGAGGTTTATGCACAAAAGGAGAGGATTGCACTGCACAGTGAAGAGAGGGAAAACTCAGTCCACTCATATATATAGTCCACTTCAGATTTTGATGTCTCATTACATGGAGGCATTCCACCTAGGAGGCCACCAAATCTAGAGTTGATGAGAGACATCTTATCTTTGGGTTCACCACTCTTTGATTTTGGAGAGGTGAAGAGTTTGGAGGAATACTTTGGCATGGGGGATGTCAAAGTAGTAGGCAAGAGCATGAGGAGAGCTTCACATGCTAGATCACCAGCGCTGTCTATTGGGAGGATTGATCCATATTGGAGATCTCAACTCTTGGTAGATTACTCCAAGGATCTAGGTGCATGTATGATTCTTGATGACCCAGGTAGAGATGATGAGTATATGGTGGATGATATGGTCATCTATTCTTATGGCAAAGTCTTCTTGAATAGAGCTTCTAAGCTCAAGGGGAAGATGCTTCATACAGCACATGAGGACTTATTTTCCATGCATTTTGATGCATATATTTCCTTGGCAGAGGAGTTCATTTGGGAGGGAATCCAAAATGGCTCAACTGGAATATTTCCCTCACCTCCAATGAGTAGGGAAGTGGCTGTGACCTCCTCTCTATCACCATCTGGGCTATGCATGATGGAGGAGGTATAATTTCACATTTTGTATTGTACTTGTTTTCCTTGTTTGAGTAGCATGATGTATCAAGAAGAATTATCCCTTCTTGCATATTGTATGATGATTTACTTGTAGCTACTTGTAGCATTGATTTTGGCTACCTTATTGGTGGTTTGTGGGGGAAGCCACATGATTATTGGTGTGCACCATTAACACCACATTGTATCTTCATGTTCCCATCTTATGAGATGCTTGTGGCAGAAAACAAGTGGCTGGTAAAGCACTTGTTATTTTTTGTTTTGAGGCAGGCATGGAATGCACTACGCTGGTTCCTTGTGTGGAACAATGATTCACTCTCCAGTTGTCATTTGGCAGCTTGTTTTCATAGTATTTTTCTTCCATATATTGTTGATATGTTTATACTCATGGGAAGCTTTGTTTGGAGAGTGGTATTTGAGATGGAGATGCCCATTGGGAGTATGATTCTCCCTATTCTACATGTTGTATGTTTCAGGAGAAACAATGGGCACACCATGATTGCCACAAAACACCTCTTCCTTCATGTAGGAGGAGCCATTGTGAGAACTTGCGTTCTTGGAGGAGGCACTTCATGGTTGACTTATCTTGTGGGGTAGCTTGGGCCATTTTTGAAGGCCATGACATTGCAGCCAAATATCAGCAACCCCCCCATACTTACCATAAATGGAGAGAAAAAATATTTGGATGGGAAAATATAAACTCTCCATTCAGCCCCAACACATTGCATCAAACCGGGGTTGCATATTTCTTTGATGAGCTACCTAGAATGGCTCATTTCATTTGGATGATAGCATGGGTGACTGAGTCACTCATTGGGAATGAGATTTCCCATGTGTATCATCACTCCTACCTTGAGGAGGCCATGAGACAGTGAGAAGGTTTCCACTTACACCTTCCACCTTTTCATGATGTGAGCCATTTAGTCATGCACCTTTGGGAGGAGACATTGGAGGGCAGATTTTTTGCAGATTATCTTGAGCATTGGTGGGGAATATTAATGAGGAGGCCACAAGAGGAGAAGGGGAGGAATTTTTCTCTCTCTATACAGTTTCTTGGGGACAAGCAAAGTTTTGGAGGGGAGGACTGTAATGTTCCCAAATTTTAGCCTCAAGCTAGAAGGAACATTATAGTTAGCATTAGATGAATAAAATGGGTAGGGAGGCCCATTAACCTCTTTATAAGGAAAAATAACATTCCTCATGTGAAAAGGGGGAAGAAAAAGCAGCTGGATTGAGCTCCTACAGGTGTGAACAGGATTGGATCATATTGATTCAATCATATTTGACCAAGTCCACATACACTGTCTAGATACATTGTATCTCCATGATGGACTGCGCAGTCTTAATGGAGGACAACTTGCATGGGCTAGGTGGCACATATGGATGGGACGCATTGTGAAGAGGAGAACTTGCTATATATGGAGAGGAGGACAACCATTGTAATCATTCTTGGATTATTATTTTCTTTGGTTTGTTGAGACTTTGCTTCCTCTTGCTGTTTAGCAGGGTTGCAGTGTTTTTTAGCACAAGGGTGTTCCCGGTCAGGAATCCCTACCTCATCCTCAGGGAAGGAGAGGTTCTTTGGGCTAAATTTACTCATTCTGGCATTTTGGCCAAGGTACCTCCTTCAGCTACAGTGCATTTTATGTTTAGAGTTGGGTTGTGTTGCAGGGTGCAGTAATGGAGGATCTCTTTGAGTCATTTCCGAGCTTGTTTTTCAGTGGAGAGCTTGTCTCTCCATTGGAGGATCAGAAAGAAGGACTCCTGGGAATATTTTCACATCTTGGCACTTGGCTAGAGCATCTTTTCACTTCTACAGTGTAGTCCCCTAGAGGAACTGCATCATTTTCCAGAGAGCAGTTGTAGCAAGGTTTAATACCTTGATTTTGTGCTAGTTTCCTAGAGAAAGGGCCAACCCTTCTCCCAGAAAGCTAGAAAAAGGGATTCTCATCCCTATTGTATTTTATTTAGCTCTATTCATGTAATGTTGCAGGGGACTGCATTAATTTGTAGCTGAATATTCAGATCTTCTCTTCTTGTACTTGTGCTTCCAAGAAACCCTTGCCGGGTTATCTTTACATTGTATAAAAGAGGCTAGATCTCTGTTTTTCTCCGTGCTTTGGCTAAATAAACTCTAGATATGTTGTCTAAAACATATTTCTATAGAAACCCTCTTATAAATATGATGTTCTTGCTTCATAGTTTTCTGTATGGTTCAAGCTATGGGTTTTCAATGTTTTTAAGCCATATAAGAACCAAGAGATCTGTTTAACTTATCTAGAATGATTTATTTCAGCTCCCATTCTATATGTGAGATGTATATTGCATGATATAAGGGATACAAGTCCCATTTCTCACAGTTACAACTTTATTTTATGGAAATAGCGTTTTATGGTCCAGATCACTACTTTTCCCCACTCGGAGATAACATATGGAGCCATTGTTTTGCTGATATGCTCATAATGTGATCTAAATAAGTAAATTAACACAGCTTCCATTATTTTGTTCAAGTATTGCTGATCTCCAACTTTAGAATATCTTAAGATATTCTCATTGTTGTAGAATCTCCCTATTTTGGGATATTACATAAAATGCCACAATGACTAGATATTTTTTCAAATCATACAACTTAATCATGATTGAAAAAATGTGAATTTTTGTCAATTATGTTAGTGAATACAGATTTTACAAACAATTTAATCATGGTAAATTAATAGTTAGGTATAAAACGAAATTGATTCAATTAATTTGGATCAATAGGTGAAATAAGTGATAGAGTAGATTAGATTTTTTCATTAAAAAAATGATGTGGGTTTTCTAGCCTAAATGCACCCTTAGAAGGAAGAAGAAAAAATGATAGTCTAGAAAAAGAAATAAAATTCAATGGGTAGGAAGAAGTGTTTTGGGGGCTTGAAAAGAATTAAAATGGTTATCCTAAGTTTGGTTTTCAAGTGTATTTATGCACATAAGGAGGAAAAGTGATAACATTACTTTATCCTAGCTCTAAAACATTTGGGCGCATAAATGAAAGTATTTGACACATTTACCATATATCCTAAGTTTTTGTTTTAATTAAACATGTCGCTACCTGACAAATCCATCAAATCATTTGACTTTAAATCCCTCGCATTTGTCTGCCATCCATCTTTTCCACCTCTAGATCTATGGTCCACATCCACCTTCGCCGCCCCCCCCCCCCCCCACATCCCTCTCCATCTGAGATTTACCGGGGGCGGGGGGTCCAAAAAATGTTGTTTTATGTTTCGGGCCCATGAATTACGTGGAATCTTCTTTGCTGTTTAGACCCCCCTCCGCTCAAACCATTTACCACTTTATACCGCCCCCCTCCCCCCTTGAAAACTTACCAAAACCACTTACATGTCTGTTACACCCGCCATCTCACATATCTTTTTCCAATCACATCCATTCCCACGATAATGGATCCGTTAGTGCATTCAATTAAACTAATGAACGTTAATATAACGGATCCATGCCATAATCAACAAAAAAATCCAATTGCTTATAAAACCATGTGCTTTAAACCATTTTAACCTTTACTCTGCTCATTTCTTTGCGAATTCCATTGTTTTGATAGGTGCATAGAGCTCAAGTTAGAATCTTTTGTTCAACGCTAACTAAAGAAATTGTGTTCATTGCACCTCCTTCAACCATTTTCAGAGCTCTGCATACTCCCGGTAAAATTGTTCCCTTCTAAATCCCTTGAATTCCTCCATAATAGTTAAATATGCCTTCTAAAAAGAAAAGCCAAGAGGAGCCATTTAACCCTTTGATCCATCCTCCTGTAGATTTAGATCATGTCCATCTAGTTGATAGAGACTATAAAATGAACGAAACTCTTTATGAATTCGAATTGTTCGAGATGCATTGTTGGTTAGAGGATAAATACATAGAGAAATCAGATGATATTGGACTCTGGGAGTCAAATTTGCCACATTATATTTTCCCCCACACTTTCAATGCCCTTGAGTTCATCTGGAAATTTCAAACCTGCTATATACCCAGTCAAAGAGCTATAATTACCCCCATAGGTGAAATCCTTTTCACCATCACTGCACAATCCATCGATCAGATGATCCAAGCCCCTTTTGTGGAAAATAACACTCCTTTCTCCCTATAAGCCCTCAATGAATTATACCAGAAGCTAGATATTTCCAAAAGGGCTAAAAACTTTGACCTTTTCCTAGAAGAAGATACTCAATTGCCTAACAAGAACCGTCCATATACTTCCTCCATCTTCCCTGACAGAGCCAAGAAAATTATAACATTCATTGCATACCTCCTTGCACTACAAGGAAAAGACCCTCTAGCAGAGGTTATAAAGGAGGCTTTTAGTGTTATAAATTGGCCAAAATTGTCAAAAAAACATTTGATACAACATTTGTTTACGCTTACAGAGGTTTTGGCAGAGCTTTTAACGAAAATCAAACACAACTAAAAAAACTGGGTGGCCGAAGGTTAGTACGAATGTTTTTTTAATTAGTGCGATACTGAGGTGTCAACACATTGGTGCATGTCATCTAGAAGGTGGCCCGGGGCAGTTGAAGGTGCATGCACCGGGCCGTCAAGATATAAAACTGCACCAGGCGCAGTGTTGGTGATACAACACACGAGGCCGTTCTAATTGGTCTTGGGATTTGTGTGGAGACCATAGGTCGTCTCAACGCACCGGTACATACACTTATAGAAACACACTAGTGCGCAGTATCAGACAAACACACCGATTTTTCTATTTTGTATTGGTATTTGCGTGGTGTCCATTGGTCGTACAAATGCATAGGTCTGGCGATCTCTATAAATGCATCAGTCTGTGATGTCCCAAAAGCACTGAGCTTTATAATTGGTATTGGTATTTTAGATTCTGGGTTGAAAACACTGTGAGTGTGTTATCATACAAGCATACAGTGTTTATCATGACACTGTGATGTTCATTTTGTATTTTTTAGAAACATCGACCTACGACAGTGCAATTATTGTGATTTTTTAAATTCATTATTCATCAAAAGTCGACACACCTTATAAAAATATTCATATTAATTAATTTTTTATCAATGCATTTGAATGTGATGTTTGGATTAATTTGTTATATCATATCATAATTATTGTGATTTTTAAAATTCATTATTCATCAAAAGACGACACATATATATCTTATAATAGTATTCATATGAATTAATTTTTATTGGTATTTTAGATGTGATGTTTGGATTAATTTGTTATATCATATCATCAAATTTCACATCTCTTTAATTATAATATTTAATCATCCATAAATCTAATGAATTAGTATTAATATGGCAATAGAGAAACATAATAAGAATAAATAATAAATATCTTTTCCTGTCTATATATGAATAACCTTCGTTATACAAAATGGGATTGCTATTGGTATCCCTTTGTCTTTCAATTGGGACATGACTATGTCCATTACATTAAACAAAATGTCTGATTTCACAGACAAATATTTCAAAAAATATACCACCTTGCTTTAATATCCAAACATAGTGATCATAATTCTTCGCTTGAACTGATGTCACTGCTAGAGCTACTTCCATGACTTGGGTTATTTTCAGAAATGTTTTGCTCATGGTGTTGATTGTTTCTTCTTCTTCACCTTCCATCTACAAACATAAAAATAAATTTTAATGAGTGTATATACATTGGTGAGAATAATGAAAATTTCAATATTAAATAATATACATCAATGTAAATCGAAAATAAATGATGTACCATAGCAACAATTGACTCATGAACTATACACATTCTTTCAAAACCTTGTAGTATGCCATCTTTCAAGATTTCATCTGTATTTGTTCTCTTTATTCTTGCAGGTTTTACCCCATATTAAATCATATCTTTTAAATATAAGATTTATGTTTTATTAATTATAAAGACGAACTAAATAAAAGAGATGTTAGATGCTTACAAAATTCCCACAAAAAAAATTTACGATATGCCAACATATACTCACAACCCATATTTAACCCAATCTCAATCAATTAAATGATGGTCCTTCTTTGTCATTACTTTTATTTGAAGAAATTCAATAGTGATTTTATAAAACTTTAAGCTTAAAAATGAACTCTAGTTAAGTTGTTATAAGGAAGTAATAATTACTCACAAACTTAGATATCAACCATTTTGTTCCTTGTCGTAATATTTTATGTGTTGAATGGATTCCATTTTCTTTTCTTTTATTTGAAAATACACCAGAAAAATCTAAATAATTTAATACTAAAATTGTTTATTTATTATACCTAATGATCTAAAAATTCAATGATTACATATTCTATAATTCTACATTTTAAGTAAATTGTTATTGGATAATATAAATTCCCATTTTTGTCCATTTCTTGTCTTGCCCATACTTTGGACATTCCTACTGGCATATTTCTAATATCAGCTCGTTCATCTTTTGAGATTTTCATAATCTTCCTGAAAATGTAACATGACAATAAACTATTTAATTTTTATATTGATATATGAAAAGTAAATATAACACAAGTGATATTTATAAATAATTCTAGACAAACATCTAAAGAAATATTACTTTTCCATTCCTTTTTTGTTGTTGTACGTTTTTGCTATTAAAAGTCTGACATGTCTTTGTTATCAGTCTAATAATTCTCAAAGTTGTGATATTTTTTATTTTAGTTTTAAGAATATTAGAGGTAACCACAAACCTACTTTTAAGCCTTAGGATCTAGCCTTCCTAATGCTTAGAGAGGGCTCTCTCTATAAGATTTAACTTTGTTGATTATATTTGATTTTAGGCTAGTTATATGGAAAAAATTAGTTTTGGGGTTTTGATTTGGTTTTTTGGGGAAAATCACTTGCTCAGATGGATAGCTATAGATTTGTATCCCATTGGGCAGATGGAGTCATTGTGTCAAGCCGTCAAATCAGGATCAAGGTCTAAAGGTAAATGTTTTCAGGGAAAGATAGCTGAGTCACTTCAGATCTTCAAAAGTTGATGGTGAAATGGTTTTGATCAGGATAAAGAGCAATTAAGGGTTCTTAAATCCGGATAAGGAGTGAAAAGGTAGAGGTCAATCAAAATCAGGGAGAAATTAAGGGTTCCCTGGTCTGGATATCAGTAGAAAACATTTAAATGAAAATCATTCAATGACAGAGTTCTTTTAACAAATTCTGAAATAAAAATTCCCGATTTCTCATTAAAATTTAGAACACATTCATGAATGGATGGAAAACATAAGAAAATTGACAAAATGACAAGTGAAATACTTCACTACAGTAGCCCAACACATGAGTCCTGTAATATGATGCTTTATTTCCTATGATCCAGTATGCTGACTTGAAATTATTACAAAAACCCTTAGGTTCATAATAGTATAACTACAGAAATATTCAACAATTAATCCATACTCAATACTTCAAATGATGAAGTATTTATACAAATTCTAAACTAGAATATCTTGAAAAAATATCAAGATTGATTTACAAATATCTCAAACTGTATTACATAAATAGAAACTAAATAAAGGACACTCAAAACTAATGAATCTATTTGGAACTATATTTATGGATTTATGGTGACAAAGAAGAGAAATTCGAATTTGATAGCAACTCTTAATTGATGATGAGGCTTCCAAGTCACTAACTACCTCTTTCCTTTGTGAATATTGCTCAAAAATTCTGCAAAATTGGGGTTTAGTGATGCCTTTTTATATCTAAATCCAAGATATATATTTAAAACACGAAAGAGGTTATTGTAGATAAATATGTTATTGAGATAAAACTCTCTTAGTTTCCTAAAATTCAGTTCCAACTATTCACAATATACTCTGAAACAATATGTCTAAAACAGAACTTTGCACAATCCAAAAAACAGGCTATGAAGATGAGCATGTATTTATCATTATGTAATACCTGTGCATAAAATGAGATAGGTGTTTGTATTTTGGAAACTTAGGAACACAAAACTCCTCCATCATTTTAAAATTCATTTTGGATTGGCCACAATAGTTTCTGCAAAACTATGACTTAAACAGGAAATTTCTGGAAAATGTTCCTTCCTACTCTGTTTTCATCTTTTAACCTTACTGTTCTTTTAACTGTTTTTACTTTTACTTCGGATAAACTTCATTGTTGCTAGTGAAAGATTTTTCATCTATATTTAACCATTTATTTCCTCTGTGTAAATGATTCCTTTTCTGCTATTTTTGTTCCAACTTGATTTCCTTTCTGTGTATAGAACTTCTGTTGAAGGAGACCATTTGAATTCATTTCCTTGTGAATTATTGGAGTAAAAAATTGAAATACTATTATTGTTTATCCAAATTCTTCTTCTTCTAGTAACCTGCAAAAAAAACATTTCATTAATCAAATCCAGGTCTGTAGGGGGTGATTGAAGGTTGTATCGAATTGGGATTCTAGACATAAGGATTAATATGGTTGTCAATGGTTTTCAATAGATAATGGATAAAAGCGGGGTTTTATCATACAACATATGAATATAATTATTGCATTGGTGGTTTTTACTATATAGCAGGCAAGCGGACAAGAGGTTTTGACTTCAAACATAAGTGGTTTTACCATAATAAATGGTGCAGGGATGGTTTTCGCATGATGATGGCTTTGTCACAGAGGAAGAGTGGTTTAATGCACTTGTTCAAGGAAAAACCAATGGTTTTAGCAAGGCATGGGGTGATTACGCTGCTCACTGCATAGTGGACAGATGGTTTTAACATATGCACAGACGGGTTGGCAGTTTTCACATCCAAGAGAAGTGGTAAGTAGTATTCGTTGGAGGGATGTGATGAGACGTGGAACTGCCACGTAGTAAGGGGAGAGGGTTACAAAACAACTTATTTCGCAATCCCTTCATCATGATAAGAATCGGAAAGGTGTGAGTGCGATATGGTATAAGGGTCGTTGGATATGATCCAAAGGGATCGGACGAATGTTAGGAATGGGCGAATTGTCAGACTTTGGAGAGGTGGGACCCGAGAGTTATAAGTGGAGGGAATATGATATAACAGAAGTTTTATTTATATAACAATGGGTCAGGGAATTTACATGTGAAGGGGTTAAATTAATATATAGTGGGTTTTTTTAAAATTTTGTCGGGGAGAGATTTAGTAGTGGGACCCGAATATATTTTAAATTTTAAACTATGCAAAAAAAATAGGTTTTTTGCATTGTTTAATTGTAAATGAGAGTTAGTGAAAGGGAAGAGGATTTTAAGCTATCAAAATGGAATTAGAAAGGGAAAAACGGGTCTTTTGGAGGGGAAATGGTCAAACTAAGGGAGAAAGCGGTATTTTACAAGGCGAAAGTGTTTTAGAATGGTGTAGTAATATGAGATTAACCAATCAGTGATTTCCATGCCTTGCAAAAGTGCTTCTGCCTACCTCTTCTACTACCCTAACATTTTTTCTTCATTTACATGGGTGCATTTGAACTTGCAAACCCTTGTTCATTTTTCTTTTAAAACAGAAAACTAACTAATTCTATCCTTATTTCTTCCAAGGGCTTAGATTAAGTTTGTTGAGCTCCTTATTTATTCTCTACCTAACTACTGATCTGCCAAGATTACACTGTTTGGCTAGATTTTTACTCTCTATCTAACAAGATGAAATTTAAAGCATGAAGAAGTCAATATTAATCTATTTGACTTATCATGGATTATGGCATTTTGAACAAGTTGCACATAATCTTTAATTTGCAGTAAATTAAATAGTAGTGGCATTTGGATTTGCATCACTTTCATATTTTATTTTAATCTCTTTTTTGTTTGGAGTCCATTTTCTATTATTTTTGATATTTTTTCTTTTAATTCCTTTGATTTTTCTTTTAGGACTTTTACACTATTTACATTTTTTATTTTATTTTTATGGGAAAACAATTTGCAGAAAGAAAAGTTTGTACATATTAAAAGACTAATCAAAGTCAATTCAAAATTATGAATCCTATTAGTATAGGACCCTAATAGTGGCTCCACATGGGGATGGAATCTCCTTGTGAGATGTCAAGAACACCATCGACTAGTAGCCTGATCCATTGCTTCAATCCCAAGACTGCTCATGATTTTGTTATATAATCTCTGTGATTGAAAAATTTGAACTGAAATCAAAGCTTTTCTGCAAACTAAAATCTGGTACCTGCTCTCTTAAGCTGAAACTAGAAGTAATGCTTGAAAAAATGCTCGAAACATTGAGCTTTATTTTCACACTGCTATCTACTCTATACTACTGAAACTTATACTGGATCAAGTAATACAAAAATTCCAATGAAGCCAGTCAAGTAGTTGTAGAAACAAATGGACAACTTGACTACTTTGTAGCAAAACCAGAAATACAACTTGATTATTTTTCCACATAATCAAGGTTGTAATGTGTAATGGAAACTGCTAATGTTTTTGACCTTTATAAAGAGTATATGTTTGAAAACTTGAGCTAAAAAGAACCTCCATGTAATATTCTATAGTATCAATAAAAGCATGATGTATGATATCTGCTTCTAGGCCTTCAGTGACTAGTTTCTCATTTGTATTCTGAATATTAAACCCTGCATCTACATTTTCAGTCTTGTATTCGAAAACATAATCAACATCAATCTGAAAATCAACAAGTAGTACAATTTCCTCTTGTTTTGGAGAAGGAATATTTTCCAAGAACTCTTTAGGATCTTGGAAATTATATGACTGAATTTGAGAATCAAAAAGTTCAATACCATTCTCAAACTTTTCAACAACTAACTCAAAAAAGAAATATTTAGCTTCAAAAGGAATTTTCTTTGATTTTAAAATACGAAACACAGTTGTTAGAAAACTTTCATAAAACTGAAACTCTGCTAACCGATTCCTGACTCCATTTAAAACTTCATAAGATAAAAGGTTTTCCACAAACCCTATCATCTTGTTCAGCAATAAATCTGGTCAACATGTAGTGGAGTCACCATGAACGCTCTAAAATTTGGGTTCTTTAAATCATGGAGTCGCCAGGTGAATAATTACAACCTTCTTATGTCTGGTCATTGTCCACCGTCAGTAATCAGATCTGAACTTTGATTTACTTTCCGAGGAGGATAAATTCCGTCCCCTATATGGTTGCCAGTATGTTATCACTCTAATAATTCTCAAAGTTGTGAGATTTTTTATTTTAGTTTTCAGAATATCAGAGGTAACAACAAACCTAATTTTAAGCCTTCAGATCTATCCTTCCTAATGCTTAGAGAGGGATCTCTCTATAAGATTTAAATTTCTTGATTATATTTGATTTTAGGCTAGTTATATGGAGCAAATTGGTTTTGGGGTTTTGATTTGATTTGGTGGGGAAAATCACTTACTCAAATGGATAGCTAGAGATCTGTATCCCATTGGGCAGATGGATTCAATGTGTCAAGCAGTTAGATTAGGATGAAGGTCTAAAGGTAAATGTTTACAGGGCAAGATAGTTGAGTCACTTCAGATCTTCAAAGGTTGATGGTGAAATGGTTTTGATCGGGATAAAGAGAAATTGAGGGTTCTTAAATCTGGATAAGGAGTGAAAAGGTATTGGTCAATCGAAATTAGGGAGAAATTAAGGGTTCTCTGGTCTGGATATCAGTAGAAAACATTTAAATGAAAATCAGTCAATAATAGAGTGGTTTTAACAAATTCTGAAATAACAATTCCTGATTTCTCATTAAAATTTAGAACGCATTCATGAATGGATGGAAAACATAAGAAAATTGACAAAATGACAAGTGAAATACTTCACTGCAGTAGCCCAACACATGAATCCTGTAATATGATGCTTTATTTCCTGTGATCCAGTCTATTGAATTGAACTTGATACAAAAACCCTTAGGTTTAGAATAGCATAGCTACGGAAATGTTCAGAAATTAATCCACACTCAATACTTCAAATGATGAAGTATTTATACAAATTCTAAACTAGAATATCTTGAAAAAATATCAATATTGGTTTACAAATATCTCAAACTGTATTACATAAATAGAACTTAAATAAAGGACACTCAAAACTAATGAATATATTTGGAACTATATTTATGGATTTATGGTGACAAAGAAGAGAAATTCGAATTTTATAGCAACTCTTAACTGACGATGAGGCTTCCAAGTCACTAACTACCTCCTTCCTTTGTGCATTTTGCTCAAAAATTCTGCAAAATTTGGGTCGAGTGATGCCTTTGTATATCTCAATATGAGATAGATATGTAAAATGTGAAAGAGGTTATTGTAGATAAATACGTTATTGAGATGAAACTCTCTTAGTTTCCTAAAATTCAGTTCCAGCTATTCACAATATACTTTGAAAAAATATGTCTAAAACAGAACTTTGCACAGTCCAAAAAATAAGTTGTGAAGATGAGCATGTATCTCTCATTCTGTAATACATGTGCATAAAATGAGATAGGTTTTTGTATTTTAGCATCTTAGGAACAAACCTCCTCCATGTTGTTAAAAAATCCATTTTGGATTGGCCACAATAGTTTCTTCAAAACTATGACTTAAAAAGGAAATTTTTGGAAAATGTCCCTTCCTTCTCTTTTTTCATCTTTTAACCTTACTGTTCTTTTAACTGTTTTTAATTTTACTTTGGATAAACTTAATTGTTGCTAGTGAAAGTTTTTTCATATTTGTTTAACCATTTATTGCCTATGTGTAAATGATTCCTTTTCTTCTATTTTGTTCCAACTTGATTTTCTTTCTGTGTATAGAACTTTTGTTGTAGGAGACCATTTGAATTCATTTCCTTGTGAATTCTTGGACTAAAAATTTTGAACTAGTATTAATGTTTATCCAAATTCTTCTTCTTCCAGTAACCTCCAAAAAAAAACATTTCATTAATCAAATCTAGGTCTGTAGGGGGGTGATTGAAGGTTGTATCGAATTGGGATTCTGGACATAAGGATTAATATGGTTGTCAATGGTTTTCAACAGAGAATGGATAAATGCGGGGTTTTATCATAAAACGTATGAATAGAATTATTGCATTGGTGGTTTTTACTATATAGCAGGCAAGTGGACAGGAGGTTTTGACTTCAAACGTAAGTGGTTTTACCATAATATATGGTGCAGGGATGGTTTTCGCACGATGATGGCTTTGTCACAGAGGAAGAGTGGTTTAATGCACTTGTGCAAGGAAAAAACCAGTGGTTTTAGCAAGGTGTAGGGTGATTACGCTGCTCACTACATAGTGGATAGGCAAATTTAATAGATGCATATACGGGTTGGCGGTTTTCGCATCCAAGAGATGTGGTAAGTAGTATTCGTTGGAGGGATGCGACGAGACCTAGAACTGCCACGTAGTAAGGGGAGAGGGTTACGAAGCAACTTATTTTGCAATCCCTTCATTGTGATAAGGATCGGACAAGTGTGAGTGCGATATGGTATAAGGGTCGTTGGATATGATCCAAAGGGATCGGACAGAGGTCAGGAATGGGCGAACTATCAAAGTTTGGAGAGGTGGGACCCGAGACTTATAAGTGGAGGGAATATGATATAATGAAAGTTTTATTAATATAACAGTGGGTCGGGGAATTCACATTTGAAGGGGTTAAATTAATATTTTGTGGGTTTTGTTAAAATAATGTGGGGGAGAGATTTAGTAGTGGGACCCGAATATATTTTAAATTCTAAACTATGCAAAACAAAATGGGTTTTTTGAATTTTTTAGTTGTAAATGAGAGTTAGTGAAAGGGGAGAGGATTTTAAGCTAGGAAAAGGGAATTAGAAAGGGAAAAGGGGGTCTTTTGGAGGGGAAATGGTCAAACTGAGGGAGAAAGGGATATTTTACAAGGGGAAAGTGTTTTAGAATGGTGTTAGTAATATGAGATGAACCAATCAGTGCTTTCCATGCCTTGCAAAAAGTGCTTCTGCCTACCTCATCTGCTACCCTAACATTTTTTCTTCATTTACATGGGTGCATTTAAGCTTGCAAACCCTTGTTCATTTTTCTTTTAAAACAACAAACTATATAATTCTATCCTTATTTCTTCCAAGGGCTCAAATTAAGCTTGTTCAGATCCTTATTTATTCTCTACCTAACTACTGATCTGCTAAGATTAGACTGTTTGGTTATATCTTTATTCTCTATCTAACAACATGAAATTTAAAGCATGAAGAAGTCGAGATTAAGCTATTTGACTTATCATGTATTATGGAATTTTGAATAAGCTGCGCATAATCTTTATTTTGCAGTAAAGTAAATAGTAGTGGAATTTGGATTTGCATCACTTTCATGTTTTATTTTAATCTCTTTTTTGTTTGGGATCCATTTTATATTCTTTTTGATATTTTTTCTTTGAAGTCCTTCGATTTTTATTTTAGGACTTTTACCCTCTTTACTTTTTTTATTTTATTTTTATGGGAAAACAATTTGCAGAAACCAAAGTTTGTACATATTACAAGACTAGTTAAAGTCAATTCGAAATTATGAATCATATTATTATAGGACCCTAACAATCTCATTGACCAATTTTCTGGAAACTCTCCCTGTAGTTTAGATAAAATTTGGTTCTTGGAATCATTGGATTGATTTTTGTATTGTAAGTGGAAAGAAAGTCTATACATTCATTCCACTAGATCCCTCAAACTTTTGTAAAAGTTTTTTCCCTTTTCGTTAACCTCCAACACCACTCTAGATGAGCTAAGGAGCAATTCATTTTGATTTCCATGTTCTATTTTTCTTTTCTTTTCTTAGAACAACATTCCTTTTCTGAGTTGTTGGTCCCTGTAGAACATTAGACATATGTGAATTAATAGATTGTTTAACACGTGTTATCTAATAATTTTAAGTATATTATTAATGAAAATTAAAAAAATAAACTCATATTGGATCGATAGTATTTTTTCATTCACCTGATTCATCTTTTTGCAATTTTTCCATCAAGCTTTTATGCTCTTCTGGTCCTAGATCAAAAATAACCTTATCGAGCTTCGTCATTTTGTGGCTCTGCATGATACACAGTAAACGATACATATTAGTTAAACTTACATATAGTTTAAAAATAATATTTTTTGTAAATAATTTACAAATAACTTGCCTTGTTTGCTTTTCTTGATGTGTTATTAGTATTTTTGTTACTTGATCGCTTTTCAGTCATTTCTTTATCAATATGAAACCGATACCATATCATTCATTAATATATTTTATAAATAAATTGTCAACTTTTCGGGTAAAAAAAAAAAATTCTCAAGAAATCGGTGCACCATTCATGGTGTACAAATCGACGTCGGTGCGTGGGGGTCTTATAAATTCACTGCCAAAATAGTATAATAGACCGTATGATTCTCTATGTTAACAAGGAGCACCGGTGCATTACATGTTGACCACTGCACCGATTAACACGAACAAAATAATAAAAATCGTCCAGTGTTAGTTTTTGTAGCATAAACACCCTGTACACATAAGGGACCACCATACGATGCTCTCTGTCACCTAGGAGACCCGGTGCGATGCGTTATATGTTACATGGTGCACTAATGAACACAATAAAACATTTTTTATGAAACATCACGTGCGGGGTGCGCCATAATGAAATAGGGCATCAATGCCCTATTTTACATATGGTGCACTGATTAAAAAAAAAAATGTTTTTTATTTTTTTATCGCACAGTACTTTCACAGTGCGTTGGGATAATCCAGCGGTCGGGCGCATCGATAAAAAAAATTCTTTTTTCAAAAATTCACACAAGGGCCGACATGGATTGGGATCCGACTATGCAATTCATCCTGTGGGTTTGATGTCATAGGCCTATATATAGCAATACAAACCCTAAAAATCTAAAATGAAAAGCCCTAATTCTAAAATCACAGAAACAAGGAGAAGAAAGGGTAGAAACAAAAAGAATGAAGGGTTTAGGGTAAAAATGGATTTTTTCTTTTTATTTTTTTCTGAAAATGAAAAACAAATTGAAATTTTTTTCTTACTGTGTAAAAAAAATGCAAAAAAAGCAAAAAAAAAAAAAATTTAATCAAGAAATCGTTTGAAATTCTATGCTATAGGGTTTGAATCACCAGAGGTTTGGAATTCTGATTGTCTGAATACTTCTGTTCGAATGTATTTCGCTGCTCCACAGTGCTCTCATGCTCTCTTGCTCCAGGTATGTCTCCTGCAAATCTTTGGCTGAAAATTTTTGCAAAAATAGTGAAATAATGAAAAGTGTTTAGTATTTAAAGAATTGTTTTATGAAATTAGATTTTCGAAAATATTTTGTCGCCCATTTTTCAATTTACCGCTTCTTTTTCACTTAAAGAAAATAGAGTTGTGTTTTTTTTATTTGTGGTTATTAACTTGTGTGTCGTCATAATAACTTACCTCTTGATCTGTGTCCTTTGTAACCTGCAGCTTCTTGATGCTTGTGATAATTAAAATACACAGATACTTGATTCATCGTACATTAGCACCAATAATAAGAAGTTCATTTTTAAGGTACCGAAAGTACTTTGAGGTGTGTACACCAAAATTTATTGTTGATTTTTCTCAAATGCAGGAAGAAAACATCATAATTATATTGAATGGACACTTCTTCAAAATCTAGCTCGTTCCATAATATTTCTCAAAGTCCATCACGGAGTTCTCCCTATCCATCTCGAGATGTAATATTTACTTCAGATTTGATTTATATTTTCATTATCTAATTGAATTTATGTTTTTTATCGATGTCAATCATGCACATCTTAATCAAATGTATAATGTATACAAATTTGTAGGTTCATGCAGATTCAGAATCGAGTTCAGATGCAAAAAATATTCAAACAGCTCCAAAACGTCGGAAGCTCTTATCAAGAGCAGTATACCATAAGGCACATTTCATAGATGAAAATGGATAGTCGCTTCACCCTACCAATTGTAACAATATTTCATCTTCTAGCCACAATCCTGGGACAATTATGGTAATAATGGAATGAACGTCTATACATTCATTCCACTAGATCCCTCAAACTTTTGTAAAAGTTTTTCCCCCTTTTGTTAACCTCGAACACCACTCCAGATGAGCTAAGGAGCAATTCATTTTCATTTGCATGTTCTATTTTTTTTCTTTTCTTAGAACATCATTCATTTTCTAAGTTGTTGGTCCCTGTAGAACATTAGACATATGTGAATTAATAGATTGTTTGACACATGTTATCTAATAATTTTAAGTATATTATTAATGAAAATTAAAAAAATAAACTCATATTGGATCAATAGTATTTTTTCATTCACCTGATCATTTTGTGGCTCTACATGATACACAGTAAATGATACATATTAGTTAAAGTTACATATAGTTTAAAAATAATATTTTTTGTAAAGAATTTACAAATAACTTGCCTTGTTTGCTTTTCTTGATGTGTTATTAGTATTTTTGTTACTTGATCACTTGTCAGTCATTTCTTTATCAATATGAAACCAATACAATATCATTCATCAATATATTTTATAAATAAATTGTCAACTTTTCGGGTAAAAAAAAAAAAATCTCAAGAAACTGGTGCGCCATTCATGGTGTACAAACCGACGTCGGTGTGTGGGGGTCTTATAAATGCATTGCCAAAATAGTATAATAGACTGTATGATGCTATATGTTAACAAGGAGCACCGGTGCATTACATGTTGACCACTGCATCGATTAACACAGAAAAAATAATAAAAATCGTCCAGTGTTAGTTTTTGTAGCATAAACACCCCGTACAAACAAGGGACCACCATATGGTGCTCTCTATCAACTAGGAGACCCGGTGTGGTGCGTTATATGTTACAAGGTGCACTAATGAACACAATAAACATTTTTTTGTGAAACAGCATGTGCGCGATGCGCCATAATGAAATAGGGAATCAATGCCCTATTTTACATATCGCGCACTGATTTAAAAAAAAAAAATTTAAATTTTTTATCACACAGTACTTTCACAGTGTGCTAGGATAATCCAGTGGACGGGTACGCTAGGTTACATCATGCGCATCTATAAAAAAAAATCTTTTTCAAAAATTCACACAAGGGCCGACATGGATTGAGATCCGACTATGCAATTCATCCTGTGGGTTCGATTTCATAGGCCTATATATAGAAATACAAACCCTATAAATCTAAAATGAAAAGCCCTAATTCTAAAATCACAGAAACAAGGAGAAGAAAGGGCATAAACAAAAAGAATGAAGGGTTTAGGGTAAAAATGGATTTTTTCTTTTTATTTTTTTTCTCAAAATGAAAAACAAATTGAAATTTTTTTCTTACTACATAAAAAAAACTGCAAAAAAAGTAAAAAAAAACAATAAAATTTAATCATGAGATCGTTTGAAATTTTATGCTACAGGGTTTGAATCACTTTGGAATTCTGATTTTCTGAATACTTCTGTTCGAATGTATTTTGCTGCTCCACAGTGCTCTCATGCTCTCTTGCTCTAGGTATGTCTCCTGCAAATCTCTGGCTGAAATTTTTTGCAAAAATAGTGAAATAATGAAAAGTGTTTAGTATTTAAAGAATTGTTTTATGAAATTATATTTTCGAAAATATTTTGCTACCCATTTTTCAATTTACTGCTTCTTTTTTACTTAAAGAAAATAGAGTTGCGTTTTTTTTATTTGTGGTTATTCGTCATTGGTGCATCACTTAATAGCACTGCACCGGTGCGTCCTTTCATAACACGGCACCGGTGCGTAGTAACTAAAACGCACTGGTGCGATTATCTGTACATTAGCACCAATAATAAGAAGTTCATTTTGAAGGCACCGAAAGTACTTTGAGGTGTGTACACCAAAATTTATTGTTGATTTTGCTCAAATGCAGGGAGAAAATATCACAATTATATTGAATGGACACTTCTTCAAAATCCAGCTCGTTCCATAATATTTCTCAAAGTCCATCACGGAGTTCTCCCTATCCATCTCGAGACGTAATATTTACTTCAGATTTGATTTATATTTTCATTATCTAATTGAATTTATGTTTTTTATCGATGTCAATCATGCACATCTTAATTAAATGTATAATGTATACAAATTTTCAGGTTCACGCAAATTCAGAATCGAGTTCAGATGCAAAAAATATTCAAACAACTCCAAAACGTTGAAAGCTCTTATCAGGAGCAGCATACTACTAAGCACATTTGGTAGATGAAAATGGATAGCCGCTTCACCCTGCCAATTGTAACAATATTGCATCTTCTAGCCACAATCCTAGGACAATGATGGTAATAATTATAATTGTTTGGTATATTGATTAATGTAATTATGTCAACGTCAAACCAATTAATCATGCAATGTTGTCAACGTGCTTACAAATTGATATCATATATTTTGTACTAATCATGTTCAATTTTTTTTTTAAATTATTAGGATTCTAGTGATGATGAGCGACCTACCTACCATCTTTTGTTGCACCCCACGACAATTTCAAATCGATAGAATACTGAATTAAGAGAAAAAATCAGAGAGGAACGATACCAAGAATGGTTGACTCAACCACCGATTTAATTCCTGCTACGTCCAAATTCACCAATTGGGAATGATACAATAATAGTAGTTCTTCACAAGCTGGTAATGGAGGCAATCAAATAGAGGTTGGTATGGATGATTACTTTAGGGATACAACTTCTATGGAGACAATGTTGTTAGATGCATTCCAAAACGATGATCAGCTAGGGGATGATGCTCATATCGTCGACACCTTTTTTGCAAGTCTTAAATTTGCTTCCACCGCCCCTCTCTTTGGACCTGGTGGTCAGTCAAATTCTACCCAGTTGGGAACAACGATGTTATTGTACAACTTGAAAGAAACGTTTGGCTTGTCAAATGCATTTTTCTCGGAAATTTTGAGGTAAGTTACCATGAATTCCTCCCTTATATAAATTTGAGAAATATAATCAGTACACAATGAACATTACAAATGGTCAATTTTATGAACATTAATAATTATATCAGCATTAATTATGTACATTTATTAATATCTTCCATGATCACCAACTACATGTTATTCAAAGATAAGGTTCTTCTAAGTTATAATGTCTTGCCTGATAGCTGCGAAGAGGCAGAGAAATTGTTTAACTGTTGGGTGTTGAGTACATATCATATCATGCATGTCGAAATCATTGTATTCTATATAGAGGATAATATGCAGACAAAGAGATATGTATGAAATGTGGGAATGACAGGTATGATAAATCAAAAAATAAGGGAAAATCACGTGGTCCTCCTTTTATGATATTGAGGCACATGCCTATAATCCCAAGGATTCAAAGGCTATTTCGTTGCAAATAATTAGCTATGTTGCAGGGATGGCATGCCTCACACAAAAGTGAGTTGGGAGTTATGCAAATCCCAACTGATTCAATAGCCATGAAGCATATAGAGGATACATGGACCGACAAATTCAAGGAGGAAACACGAAGTCTACTACTCAGCATAGTCATGGATGGCGTCAACCCATATTCCCTCCAGAACACGAACTATTCTATTTGGCATGTAGTAGTGATCAATAACAATATCCCCCCACGGTTGTATATGAAGAATGAACATCTTATGTTGGCTCTCATAGTCCTTGGTAGAAGACAAGTGAAGAATATGGATGTCTACTTACAACCACTGGTAGATGAATTGAAGGAATTATGGGATGGGATAAATGTATACGATGTAATAAGACCCATCGCAGCAGAGAGGATTTTTACGTTGTATGGCATATGTGCTTACACGATACATGATTATCCAGGCTTAGGAGTTTTCTCTGGTAAATTACAAGTTTAATTTATTGATTTGTTTATATACATAACAATATTCTTTCGCATATTAGTTATTTAATTTGTTGTAATTGTTCTAATCTTCATGATATTCTTTAATGTGCCATGCATATTAATTGTATACAATAATCTTGTAGGTATTGTAACAAAAGGGTATTTTGGATGTAAATGTTGTGGACCTACTCTGAAATTTAGATGGTTCAAGGACCTCCAAAAGCCAGTGTATGATTTCTCCAGGGTATTCCTCCCAGAAGAACACCCTTACAGAAAAGCAACATCCACTTTCAATGGTAAACAAGAGAGAACCCAAAGGCCTCCAATAACGACACCAGTTGAATGGCTTAGATCATATGAGAGAGAGAAGGAGAAGTAGTTCATAGAAATGTTCGATTCAAATGGGGAGCCTATGTTCAATGCTCAAGAATTCTTCAACACCTATCTTGAGAAATTTCCCATTGGGATGAAAAGGAAATATATCTTTTATAACCTCCCATATTGGAAGCATCTTAAGATTACCCACTTATTAGATCCCATGCATATATTTAAAAATGTTTCATATTCTTTATGGAGGCACATATCATTGAAACAAAGTGACACATTGGCTGTTAGGAAATATCTTATTACTTCAAAACCAAAAAAGAAACATTGGCCAAGGCGATTAGAAAGTACAGGATCAGAGGCAGGAGCTTGTCCCTCTAATTCATGGTATTTCAAAGAAGGTGATGTTCCATGGATTTTAAAAAATATGATCTTTCTTTGGCAAAGTAAGTTATAATGGGTGTGAGGGTTCCATCTTCATATGGGTCTTCTCTACGATGCTGCTTCACCATGGATGACCATTTGTTGGGGTTGAAATCGAATGACCATCTGAATCTTCTAAGAGTACGTATAATGTCAAAAGCATTATTTTATTATTTTTTATATTAATAAATTTTATCCCATGCAGGGATCATAACACATAACTAATTTTGTATATTATTGCACGTGTTTATAACTTTGCAGTGTCATTATCCTTTGTTCGTGCATGGGTGTGTGAAACATGAATTCCCTCAAGACCTAGGACAGGCCATATCAAAATTATCTACATTTGTACGTTGGATCACGTCAAAGGAGATTCATGTCGCTAGCATTCCACAGTGGAGTCAAGAGATAGTTGAGATTGTTTGTATGTTTGAGAAGGAACTGCCGACGAATTTCATGGACTTGCATATTCATCTTCTAATCCACCTAGTAGATGAGCTTGAATTAGTTGGGGTGGTTTCTTGTCATTGGATGTTCTTCTTAGAGAGGTACATGAAGAAATTGAAAGGTTTTGTTCGACAAAGGGAAAAACCTGAGGGGTCTATGGCAGAGGGGTACATATCATATGAGTCTTTCTATTATGCCAGTGAGTACATCAAGCAAATCGACAACAGACCAGGTGTGGTGATTTGGGACGATGAAAGGGATGAAGACAAAAGAGAAGGGGAGTTGCTCCAAACGAGTGGAAAAAAGAGCTTGATAAAGAGTAAGTGACTTATAATTTTTCAAATTTACACAAAGTAAATATTCATGTTGAACTTTGATATAATGTATACTTTCATATCTATGTACAATATAATAAGCTTTTATTTCATCATCGAATGCAGAAATTGAAGCAATTAATAAATTCGTTCTTTACAATTCTGAAGAAACAATAGTGGGTCGCATTGTACGAACAAAAGAGGATGAAAAGGGATAGTGACAGGAAAGAATTCAGACGTTTGAATGGTAGAAGTGTGCCTTATCTCGATCCTTTAAAAGAAAATATGCCAAAAATATGCCCCAATAGTTGGGTTGTTGACCAAGTCAAAGAGAAATATGGTGCAACCAGTCATTACCCATGTGCTGAAGAGGATGTGCTAAACGTAGGGGTTGGGTGCAGCAACTCGGTAATAATCTATTTAATTTATATGTACATTTGAAACTTAATAATGCACCTTCCAAATGTAATTACATCTATATTTCATATTTTAACTATTGGGTTATTATAAGACACATGACACTATGATTTTTTTAACTTTTTAATAATAGGTGCATTTGTTCCCATCTATGTGGGCATATGGACACCAATTTTTCACATAAAACGCCAATGCTGGAAACATCACACAAGACTATGGAGTGGAAGTACATACAATTGATCTAGTCGATCTAGCCACCGTGATCAAAACCTATTACAATTGACCTTAGATTACGTCGGAAACATACAAGAGATCATTGAAGTGGATTTCTCTTCTTTCCAATGTGTTATTTTTAGGTGCAAGTGGTGGGACACCTTTGATCAGAATAATGTAAAGGAATATCGCAATAATAGGCTGATATGTATCAACTCTAGAAAGATGTAGGATGAAGCTAAGGAGCACTATGTTTTCCCCAAACCCTGCAACCAGGTGTTTTTTTACCCAGATGTGATGGATAGGGATTGGTGGTTCATATTGAGACATGACCCTAGATCAAAAATATTTTTGAGAACAATAGTGCTATCATGCCATGCGAGCTGGAAGATAATGAGGGTGATCATGAGAACCGAGAGTGATATGGTACATGTGTTATTTCATCAATATTTATACTTTTTAAGATGGGTTTTTTGAAACATTATAATATGTATTTTGAATTAATTGGTAATTTGCATTGTGTTAATGTTAAAATCAATATTTCACTTGATAATTTGCAATTATGTTGATCTCAAAAACAATGGCGTATTGTATAAAGTTCTTTTTTTTGGTATGTAAGATCATTACAAAATTATGATAATTCTAAAGTACATGAATTTATTTGCATTATTTTATAAACTTTATTATGTTACAAAAATTCATATTATTCTAGATTTATTATTTTACAATTATTTAAAATTTTACAAATTTACAAATTTAAAATTTTTAATAAAATCTTTTCACATTAATACAATTACAATTTTCAAATTTAAACCAATAAATATTTTATAAATATTTTACATACAATTACAATTACAATTACAATTACAATTTCACATACAAATACAATTACAGTTACAATTTTAGAATTTTACATACAATTACAATTTTACAATTACAATCGTTTCACAGTAATACAATTAAAATTTTACAAATATTTTACATAGAATTACAATTACAATTAAAATTTTAGAATGACACCTTTGATCGAAATTGTAGAAATTATATAACATATGCATGTATATATCCAGATTCTCCTGATCTCACAATATTTATCTTCTTGCAAAAATATAGAATTCTTCCACTGTTAATCTTTTGCGGAAATTTAAAAACTCAATTGCAAACACATGAAACAAATAAAAACAATCGCACATAACATAGTTGTTTAACGGGAAAGCCTGAAGTTAAAAACCCCAACTATCATATATTATGTATCATGGAGATCATGTAATAATCTCATACAAAGCTTAGTACATCAATCTCTTAGTACAATCAATCGTCACACACTAACATGAAGAAATATGCAAATCCATGCACTGATTTCTTGCCACCTGATATTTAACAGCATAGCAATCCCTACTTGAAGAATATCACGATGAATTCAAATTACCTTGCCTTGACTGCGCCCAATCCTCATTGGCAACTCCAATGTGTGTGTGGTCAATCAGCTCATCTTTGTAGTCACAGCGGATAGTCGACTCACTTTTTCACCTACTCTCCTTGGGTCTCCACTGAACTAACATGTATGAATTAAGCGATGTATTTATTGCATTTGATTAGTGAGTTATTATTTATGAATTAATTAACTAATTAATTCACTCCCTCTCACTAGTGTATCATTCGGTTAATTAGATACAACTAGCTCAACTGGTTTAACTCGATAAGCCGAGTTAGAAGCGAATAACAGCTCCATGAACTACTCTTTGACTCAATAGCAATTCCATGGTTCTAATTGAGTCACTCCATGCCTGAACCACAGTAAACCCTAGGAATTGTGTAATTTGCTTGACCTTGATTTCCAAATCGCTATCTTTGAAATATAGTGCTCCAAGAGAATAAGTTGATATTTAGAGTTTGATTATTATTAAGGGCTAATAATAATCGACACTTCTATTTTTAGATCAACGATCTATAAATAGACTTCTCCCCCTCTTCTAAAAATATAATTTCATCTATTTTTCCAACTTGACCAACCATCCACAAATAGCATCCTGCAATTTCTGAAATATGATCACCATGTCTAAAAATAGACATAGTCTAAAAATAGACTTGCACATAAAAATAGCCTTTGGGCCCACTTAGTGAAGGTGACTAATTTTCACTAAGCTTCATCCTCTTGTTGAATCTCAACGCTCCCTCTTGAAAAGATAGGGATTATCCTTCACCCCGATCTTGCCTCTATGGTATTCAAATTTTCTCCTAGTGAGCACCTTCGTCAGAATGTCTGCATCCTGATCTTCAGTAGGAATGTACTGAAGCAACATGATCTTCTGATGCACACAATCTATGATATGATGATACCGAATATCAATATGTTTAGATCTATCATGAAACACAAGATTAATTGAGAGTTTAATGCAACTCTGATTATCACAATGTATCACTGTAGGATCTAAATGTGAACCGAACAAACCGACCAGGATATTCCTCATCGAGATAGCCTCCACATCGGCTTGGCTTGCTGCCCATGTGATACTGCTTCCAACGGGCCGAGTGGATCTTTGTTTCCTATTGTGCAATCTTGCAATAGATCCAGATGCTAAAACCCTCTGATGTTAGCTATCTACGTAAGTTGCGCACATACTGATCTACATCCGTGAAGCCATGCAGCCTCACCTCATCCGACTGTCTGTACCACAATCCATATCCCGATGTGCCTCTGAGATATCTCAATACACGCTTCCCCGCCTTCCAAAAGAGCTTGGTAGGCTTAACCATAGCTTGTGAAAGTTGATTAACAGCGTAGCATATGTCTGGTCTTGTATTGACTAAATACATGAGCGAACCCACCAACTGTCGATAAACAGTGGCATCCACTACCTCTGCCGATGTAACATCCTCTTTCTTCCAATTTCGTTGAAGAGGAGTGTCTATAGGCTTGCAACCTTGCATGTGAAACTTCTCCAGTATCTCCCAGTCATACTTGCCTTGAGACACAAAAATTTCACCTTCCTGCTGCCATATTTCCAATCCAAGGAAATAATGAAGGAGGCCCAAATCCTTAATCTCAAACTCCCTTTAAGAAAGATCGCAGCACACGAGTGTATCAAGCTTGCTCATCACCCCATTAATGTGAAATCATCAACATAAAGAACCAATGATTAAAATCTTACCCTCCACCACAATTTGGTATAGGTTTGCATCTGCCTCGCTCTTGGTGAAACCAAGTCCAGTGAAATAGATGTCGATCTGAGTGTACCAAGCACGGGGTGCTTGTTTCAGCCCACACAGCGCTCTTTTGAGCCTGCACACATGCGACTTGCTGCTAAATATCTCAAATCCATCAGGCTGATCAATGTACACCTCTTCCTCAATGATCCCATTAAGGAACATAGTCTTCACATCCATCTGATGAATGTGCCAACCCATCTGCACTGAGAGAGCAAGGATGGTCCGTATGGAAGAATACCGTGCGACAGGTGCAAAGGTTTCTTCATAGTCAATCCCCTCAATCTGTGAGAAGCCTCGGGAAACAAATCTTGCCTTATAATTCTAAACACTCCCATCAGCAGCTTGCTTTACCTTGTAGATCCATCTTGATCCTACAACTGATTTTCCCACCAGCCTTGGAACAATCTCCCAAGCACTGTTTCTGACAATGGAGTCATACTCCTCCACCATGGCATCTACCCATGTGGGCTCCTGTACTACTTCTTCGAAAGAAGATGAAGCTCTGTGATGACACACTTGCTCATGAGCCATGTGTCCAAATAAAAAACGATTAAATTGGCTTGTCTCTGCTCTGTGTAACCTCAGGACTCTCGTTAAATGCGCATCAAGCTTCGAGTCTCTCGGCTTAGCAGTCGCTTCTGCCCAGTTGATGTTTGGTTCTATGGATGGACTCCTCCACTCCATGAATCTCCTCTGTAGGTACGATCCACATCTAGAGAGTATCTTTGGGAACAGTTGGTCCTCCTGTTGCATGCAAGTGTAGCTCCCTCTCAAGTGACAGCTTCATGGCTTTAACCTGTTTAATTTTATATCCCGTCGCACAATAGTCATCCGACTGTCTGACAAATACACACAATAATTGTGGGGTGTTTATGTGTACCCCACAAATATCCCAACCTCTGCGGTAAGCTCCATCTTATTCTTGGCATCCTTCGTCACATGAATGTAAATAGGTGAGCCGAAAATCTTAAAATGAGAAATATCAGGCTTCTTACCAGAAAACGCCTCTTCGGGTGTACTCATGCCAAGTACTCTATGAGGACAACGATTTTGCACATAAGCAACGGTGTTGCATTCTTAGCCCACAAATTTTGAGTGACTGAGTCATCTTGACATTTCCTCATGCAACACCCATGATCATTATGTTCTTCCTCTCCACGACCCCATTCTGTTGTGGGTTATGAGGTGCTATGAGTTCTATTCGAATTCCTTCTTTTCTACAGAAATCTTTGAATTCTCCTGAGATATATTCACCACCATTATCACTCCGTAGAGCCTTCACTTTCTTCCTCAATTCCTTCTCCACCAATGCTTTAAACTCACAGAACTTCGAGAATGTTTTTCTCTTCTTCTGCATGAAGAAGATCCAGCATCTATGAGAATAATCATCAACAAATATAACATAATACCTATTTTTTTTTGTTGAAGCAACCGAGAAAGGTCCACACATGTCTATGTGAATTCTCTCCAAGATCACTGAAGCACGATTCTCCTTCTCATGAAAGGTGGTCTTCACAAACTTACCCATAGTACATCCCTTGTACTGATCTGACTGTGCAAGAGTACCCTTGGGAATTCCAGTAGAAACCTGTTGCAAAATCTTCAAAGTGCCATGGTGAAGATGGCCCAATCTCCTGTGCCATAATTTGCCCTCATCCCGGCTCACCACTTCTTCTGCTTTGCCCATCATTGCAATGTAACCATATACCTCTAGCTTGTAGAGATTCTTAACTCGAATCCCTATCTTCTTGGTCTGACCCATTGTTTTATGTCAAAGGAAGGCTTTTCCCTCACTGAAAACAACATCATAACCTTTGTCTTCCAACATTGCGACCGAGACCAAGTTCTTCTTCAGACCTGGAACATGCATAACATCTTTCGAAAGAAACGGATTACCTGACTCCCTCTCAAAGGTAATGGTCCATATGCTGGTCACACTGTATCGACCATCGTTGCCCATCTCTATATGCATTTGGAGGTCCTTCTCCTCCAAGTCACTAAAAAACTCCTTGTCTCCCGTCATATGGAAAGACGCACCACTATCAAGATACCACACCGATCCCATAGTGCTTGAAACCAAGCATGCGATCAAGGAGAAATCAAGTTCAAATTGTGAGGCTAAGGCCTCACCCATTGTAGCTCTAGCAGCCTTCTTGTTCTTCTTCTTTTGTGGGTAGTCAATGGAAAAATACCCATGTTCATGACAGTGAAAACACTTCACCTTGGACAAATCATGCTTCTTGCCATTAGCCTCAGATTTTGGAGGGAATTTATTCCCCTTCCCTTTCCTTGCTTTGGTAGCCAAAGTGAAATTCTCTTCATCATCATTCTTCAATGAAGAGCCATCCCTGGTACTTCGCCTTAACTCCTCCTGCACAAGATCTGACCAAAGTCGCTCCCACCCTAACAGATACTCCTGTCCATTGACAAAGTCTTCGTAGCTAAGCCAACTCTTCGGAAGCCCAAGGAGAGCCAAGCTCACCAAGTCTTCATCATAAAAAATAATCCCCACACTTCCCAGTTCATCCCTACAGTGGACAAACTTCATGAGATATTTTGGAACATTGTCGCCCTTCTCCATTTTTATTTTTCTTAGCTTATCTTTCAGTGCCAACTTCCTCTGGTCGTTGTTGCTTTGGAAAAAATCTGTCAAAGCCTTCTACATTGCAAATGGAGTGGCTTTCCCGTGAAGGCTTGACACAATATGGTCTCTCACACCTTCCAACAGAATTCTTCTTGTCTTTGCTACCTTCTTTTGCCATGCATCAAGTCCTGCAGCATCGCTAGAACCCGGCTTAGGAACATCGCTATCGATGAACTCCTTCAGTCCATTATCTTCCAACACCACCTCCATCCTATCCTTCCAGGCTATGTAATTCAAGCTTCCCTTGAGGGAATACTCCAATCAAAACCCATTGAAAGACATTTCAATGAATACCCAACTGTCGCACCAAGATTTTTCTGCAGCAAATTTGAATTGTCCATCGGCACAAACTCGACAATTCTTCACAATTGCAATCTTCAAGAATTAACACTGCTCCAATACCATGTATAAATTATATAACATATGCATGTATATATCCATATTCTCCTGATATCACAATATTTATCTTCTTACAAAATACAGAATCCTTCCACTGTTAATCTTTTGCGAAAATTTAGAAACTCAATTGCAAACACATGAAGCAAATAAAAACAATCGCACATAACACAGTTGTTTAACGAGAAAGCCTAAAGCTAAAAACCCCAACTATCATATATTATGTATCATGGAGATCATGTAACAATCTCATACAAAGCTTAGTACACCAAGCTCTCAGTACAATCAATCGTCACACACTAACATGAAGAAATATGCAAATCCATGCACTGATTTCTTGCCACCTGATAGCCTGCCTCCACTGCGCAATCCCTACTGAAGAATAGCTCTGAATTAATTCGAATTACCCTTTCCTTGACTGCACAATCCTCATTGGCAACTCCAATGTGTGTGTGATGCAATCAATGCAGCACTATAGTCACAACGGATATTCCATCTCACCCTTTCACCTACCTCTCCACTGGGTCTCCACTGGAACTGACATGCACTGTAGTTAACTGATGTATTTGTTCAGTTGATTAGTGATTTATTATTTTTGAATTAATTAACTAATTAATTCACTCCACTCTCACTAGTGTATCATTCAATTAGACTAGATACAACTAGCTCAACTAATTTTAACTCCAATAACTGAGTTAAACTGAATAACAACTCCATGAGCTACTCTTCCAACTCTGTCATAACTTTTCCACTTCAGTTCTAAGTGAGTCCTCCATGCATGAACCACCAGTAAACCCTAGGAATTGCATAATTCCTTCAGCCCACTGATTTTCCAAATCTGTATACTAAAATAAAGTGCTCCAAGAGAATAAGTTGATATTTAGAGTCTGATTATTATTAAGGACTAATAATAATCGACACTTCTATTTTTAGATCGACGATCTATAAATAGACTTCGCCCAATCTTCTAAAAATAGAATTTCATCTATTTTTCCAACTTGACCAACCATCCACAAATAACATCCTGCAACTTCTGAAATATGATCACCATGTCTAAAAATAGACTTGCACTTAAAAATAGCCTACGGGCCTACTTAGTGAAGGTGACTGATTTTCACTAAGCTTCATCATCTTGTTGAATCTCAACAGGAATAATGTAAAGGAATATCACGATAATAGGATAATATGTATCAACTCTAGAAAGATGTAGGATGAAGCTAAGGAGCGCTATGTTTTCCCCAAACACTGCAACTAGGTGTTTTTTTACCCAGATGTGATGGATAGGGATTGGTGGTTTGTATTGAGACATGACCCTAGATCAAAACATATTTTTGAGACAAATAGTGTTATCATGCCATGCGAGTTGGAAGATAATGAGGGTGATCATGAGAACTGAGAGTGATATGGTACATGTGTTATTTCATCAATATTTATACTTTTTAAGATGTGTTTTTCGAAACATTATAATATGTATTTTGAATTAATTGGTAATTTGCATTGTGTTAATGTTAAAATCACTATTTCACTTGATACTTTGCAATGATGTTGATCTCAAAAACAATGGTGTACTGTATAAAGTTGTTTTTTTTTTTTTATGTAAGATCATTATAAAATTATGATAATTCTAAAGTACGTGAATTTATTTGCATTATTTTCTAAACTTTATTAGGTTACAAAAGTTTATATTATTCTAGATTTATTATTTTACAATTATTTAAAATTTTACAAATTTACAAATTTACAAATTTAAAAATTTTAATAATTTTTTTTCACATTATTAAAATTACAATTTTCACATTAATACAATTAAAATTTTATAAATATTTTACATACAATTAGAATTACAATTACAATTTTAGAATTTTACATATATACAATTACAATTTTACAAATTTACATATATACCATTAGAATTACAATTTTAGAATTTTACATACAATTAGAATTAGAAATACAATTTTACAATTTTACATATATACAATTACAATTACAATCATTTCATAATAAATTAAATATTACAGTTACAATTAAAATTTTACAAATATTTTACATACAATTACAATTAAAATTACAATTACAAATACAATTACAATTTTAGAATTTCACATACAATTAGAATTACAAATATTACAATTTTACAATATCATGATCATTTAATATTAAATTAATTAATAAACATCACGATCATGGTAACCATCATACAAACATCATATTCGACTAAAAAACACATTCAAATTTGCTAACATCATCGTGATCATGATCATCTAACAAAACACAATTAGCATTGTATAACATCATCACAACACAAACATCAAATATAAATGTCATGTGAGATAATTCTTATTACATACACATCTATCTGCAAGCTGCACATTAAATGAACATATCTAACATGACCTAACAATATACACATCATGATGATCACCAACATGTAAATTAAGTACAACTACAACATAAACATAAAATACATGGACCTTATATATATATATATATATATATATATATATATATATATATATATATATATATATATATATAACTGAATAATGTAAAAAATATACAATTGTAATATAAATGTCATATATCAGCTGGTGGTACATCGTCAATAGCAGTACTAGTTGAGGTATTCTCAGTCAATGGTGTAGCCTCGACAAGCTCAGATACATGTTGATCATCATGTGCTTGTTGATCTAGTGCCGGTGCCTCACGCTAATCAGGATCCACTGTCAGTTGCTCATCGTGATGACTCGACATGGTCGATGGTCCAGCTTGCTCATGATCATGAGTACTGATGGATGCTACAGGCTACTGACTCGACGTGGACGATGGTCCAACCTGCTCTCCATGATTATTGTTTCTCGATGCTAATGGAGGTTGCTCATATTGCGCGGCGCGAGGTGAATGATGATCACTCCCCTAATCGTGATCATCAGATGATGCATTGCTGCTCGTGGATTGTCGATCACATGCTGCGTCTCGACCACACCTTTAACGTGCAAGGGTCCTCCTCAACTGTGTAACTAAGGTCATAGCTCCTACGACATGCCACATCATGTTGTACATGTCACGCGACATGCCTCTCCACATATGTACCAGCCTACCATCGGCCTGTATTTCTCTCATAGTAGCGGACCTGACTCTCGCCTCAACAATCAATGCACAGAGTTGGTCGCCTAACTCCATCCTCAATCTGCTATCAAACTTACCACGCCTAGCAAAAGGTGGTACCGACGCACCAGCAGGAGCAGGTCTCTCTGCACCAGCCTCATGATCCTCGGCATTTGGCATATCCTGATCGTCATCAGGATCCACACATAAATCATTTGGTGGTGTTGGCATGTCCTCACCATCAAAATACTCAATGTCTACAAAATATATACATGTACACAACAATAATTAGACAATTTCACTACACAATTTAATAAAAACAAGTTAAAGAACATGTTAGAATAAATTTAAATAAAACAGTAATATTACCTTTATCATCTAGTGGCTCATGCCTCCCACAGGCGAACCGTGTTATACTGGTCCTCCTGTTGTTGTTGTTGTTCCCTCTTTTCTCTCCTTTCACGTCTCTGAATGATTGACATATTAAAAACAATTTTTTTATTAAATGAGACATGTATTTAGGAATATACATATATAATTTTTTTTGGAAAAAAAAATCAGTCGGTGCATCACAAAAAACAGGCATGCACCGGTACCGGTGTGTATTTTTTTGTCGCGCACCAGAGGCAGTGCACTAGAAAATATTCAGCGCATCGGAGGCGGTGCACCTGAAAATTTTCACCGCACCGCCCTCCTGGCATTGTTCATAAGTCAACAGTGTGGTGTTCTAATAGATTGCACCGTTGACAATGGACTAGTGTCGGGAGGGTGGTGCGCTAACCAAAATATACACCCCACCACCGTTGACCATGTCGAAATGCCGGAATGCAGTGCGCTGACAAAAATACCTACCCCGGGGCAGAATTTTCAGTCAACGAACCGCATTTCCGCTATTCCACAAGGTCAACAGTGCGGCTAGGTAACTGACCGCATCGAACTTTTTTTAAATTTTAAAATAACACGGTGCACCTTTTGGTAATGCCCCAGAACTGGTGCAGATACCGTTAACACCGATTGTGTTTCGACCTGTAAATTTACAGGCAGCACCGCGAACCAGTGCGAGCCAAACGCCTCGAGCGCACCGCGCGACAAATATATATATATTTTTTAATGGTTAATTTTAAGGTAATTTAACATTCTAATCTTCTAAAAGGCTTAATTATGGAAAAAAAAGAAAAATACCTATACATTTGGCTGTCGAGGAGGCATATTGGCTGTAGAATTTTCAAAAGTAAATTTTTCCACCATTTTGCAAAATTCAAATTAGAGATTGGTGGGCAATGCACAACAGAAGTGCATGTAATGGATGCAATGGGAGCACCGATGTCAGGGCGGCTCAGACAAGGATAAGTTTCCCCAGTGCTTGAGAGCTCTGAAGCACTGAGAAAAGTGAAAAATTTGGTTTTTTGGCTGTAATTTTTTTATTATTTAACCTTGTTTCGGTGCGCGGGGTTTTATAGGCACACTGGTACGATTTATTAAGACCGCACCAGGCAGTTTCAATTTTGGCACTGGGTTTTTGGACGCATGGGTGCGGAATATTTGTAAAGCATCGGTTTGCTACAGTAATAAGACGCACTGGGCGGGTTTGTAATAAGCGCACGGTGTCCAATGTGCCAATTTTTTGTGCGCACCAATGCTTTCTCTTGTTGAATGCACTGGTGCAGTTTAGGATGATAAGTGCACCAGACGAAAAACATCTGCAAAAACCTCCACCTACCAACCTCCTCTAGTAACCTCTGCTAGAAACAAATGTCTGGGGTATTTTTATAAGGGGTTCCTAAAAAATCCGCGAGAGGGTATTTTCCTTGTAGTGTTGGCTACTATTCTGACCAGTGGATAGATGAGCCCATCATAGGTTTCCTCTCCATATTTTCCACATATTCTAAACCATCCATCATCTTCAATTTCATCCAATTCTTGGCAGATAGTATTCATGATAATTTTGTCAAATTTTAGACAGAAGAGGTGTTTAAATACTCATTTGTCTTAGTTTACATGTTTTTGTATTATCACGAAGCTAGGTTTAAATTTTCTATGCAGAAATTGGATGAAGATGGAAATCAACAGTCAATCATCTTCTAGATCACATTGGTAATGAAAGAGCAGAAAGAATATTCATAAAAATAGTTCATTGAGCTGTTTGTAGATCCAACTATGAGCCTTCTTAGCAGTACAGCTAAATCAAGAATTAATGAAGACATCAAAACGATTTTGCATCTATCAGATCAAGCTAAGACAAGGGACTGGTATTTGTATTAGAACTAAACATAGCTGAGAGTTTATGGTTGTGAGCTTGCTCTTTACAGGCTTCCAAAATTCCTCCTAATGAGGATTTTTGATTTAGATTACATTAGGTAGATGTTAAATGTTAATGAAATTTAATTTGTATCAGCAAAGAAGAAGTCCTAGTTTAAAATTAAAACACAAATTGGGCCATTTATTTGTAATAGCAGATCAGAAGGTGAGGAAGCAGACAAGATATTGAGGAAATGAATTTCAGCCTAAGATTTACCTGGTCCTTTGATCCTTTGGGAAGAATCTCAAAGTTAAGGGTAGAAAACAATACTAATCCTTACATACACACCCATATGCCAAAGATAGAGAAGTACATGAACCAATTGGAATGGGATGAGAACACTTTACAGGAAGCTGAGGAGCAGCTAGTTTCGAGATCAACATCACAGACTCTTGTCCCATAGGAAAAAGCAAAGAAAAGGAAGAGAGAAGAAGAATCAACTTCAGTGAATGACACTACAAGAAAGGAGTTCAAGATAATGTATAGAAAAAGGACCAAGCTTAATCCCAAAGCCAAAATAGATAAAGATTCAGAACAGGAAGTTGTTATTGTCACTATGTAAACACATTCAACCTCTCAAGTTGGTGGAAAATCCACTATGTCTCCTACAACTTCTTCAGCTTCACAGGACCAGCAACGGCCTATTTAGACAACTAAGTTTGTTTCAGGGGAGAAAGAGAAGACAATATTTGATACATTTAGAGAAATAAAATTGAAGAATGAAAATTTGAAGAACAACACATATAGTCAATTCTCGAAGCAGACTTCTAGTTCTCAAAGTAGGTTGTTGTCAGCATTTATCTCTTAGAAAGGTAAAATGTAAATGGCCTTTCTCGAGGCATAGATTTCATATCCAAAGACAACAACTGATTATAAGAAGACTTATTTTGAGTTTTACATTAAATACATTCATCCCATTGATCAAATGGAGATGCACAAGAAAACAGGTGAAATTATCTCCTCTACCTTGACTAACACAACAATGAGTCTCTCTAAGATGCAGGCTTCTTTGCCCAACATCTAGTCATAGCTAAAAATGGAGAAAATATCCTCTCTTTCTAAGGATACAAGAATAAAATCCTTAGAATACTTTGTATTTAAGATAGGATATGATCCCTCTAACATGAATGTTGTAGAGGAGATAATTAAGAAGAATAATGTTGACATAGCAACATTGAGGAAACAGTTGAAGTTGTAAGCTACAAAAGACCCTCTCACCAAGAACATTGAAGAGATAGAGGCTCAAAAGACTGATATGATGAAGCTCATCATGGAGCAAAATGCATAGTTGAGACAAATGGAGACATAAATGGAAAAGATGATTAAATAAAGGGATTAGGCTACAAAAATTTCCATGGTTAATTTGGATGTTGTACCTCTTATAGCCATCCCCATAGCTATAACCTCTACAACAAAGACAATAGATGGTGCAGAACATTTGAAAAAGGCAATGGAGAATATGTCTATTCAAACAGAGTAAATCAATAAACTGCAGGATCACATCAAAGTGTTGCAAGACCAAAGATGAAGTTGTGAAGCTACTCATTTAGCAGAAGCACAAAGAGCTCATAAATTAATAGAGAGATTATAGAAATTAGAGAGAGAATCATCCATTGGATAGACCTTGGCCCAAGCCAAGGAAATTATCTGGGCAGATATGATGAACTCCATTAATGAAATATGTCCCTGCATCCAAATTATTTTTGAACAAAAGGAGTTGATTAAGAAGGCCAATGATGCTATCACAAATATTAAGCAGGAGCTTGGGTATATGCCTACTATAGAAAATAACATTATCAAGTTCCTAAATTCCAAGAACATATATGAGTTAGATGACTTGGGAGTGGATGATAGAACAAAGACCATCTTAGAAGTGAACATGATTCTTACCAAGAAGAATCTATTTGTTTAGTTGGAAGATAAATGCCACAGCTTGGATATTGCAGTGAACAGGTTTTTCAATAGGACAGAGCCTTTAATACAGAAGGGTATGCCTTCTTTGTTTGTTATTAATGATATTTTGATAGCTCATGAAGATTATGTGAATAAATTAAAGGAAATTTCTAGGGATAGCACCAAATTCTCCAACATTAAAGGCAGTATGATAGGCAAAGCATTTATGGAAGCAATCAGTAATGACATTTTCATTCAACATGAGGTAAATCACATCTTTGTGGTAAATCCCACTTTTTCCATATATACTGATGCTGATGAGTTTTATCGAAAGGTTATCAAATTGACTATCCCATATGAAGATCAATGGGATAAATTATGTGATCTACAGGAGTAAAAAGTAATTGAGAATAGTCAGCTACATCCAGCACATCAGCCAGCACAATAGCCAGTGCAGCCCATAAATAGGTCCACTTAGCAAATGTTTCCTCCAAAATAGTGCCAATGTTCCAAATCATCTCCACGGAGCCTATGTTTTGTAACACTTAGATTTTATTGTTCAATTTTTTTTTAATAATACATTATCGGTTGAGACAACGTTAATGTAATCAGTTTTGTAAAAATTTTGTATAAATAATTCACTGTTTGAAGTATTACAAGTTGATTTCTGAATATATTTTTCCTACTGAGAATTGTAATTTTCAATTTTACTGGAGCATCAATAATACAAGGACTTATTACAGGATTCATGTGGTGTATTTACTGGTGAAGTTTTTCTTCGGTAACTGTCTTATTTCACTGTTTTTTCTTTCTCTATAAATCTGAAAAATCTTAATTGTTAAACAGAAACTGTGATGAATAGGATATGTTAATTAGAACACATTATTCTGGTTGTTTTTCAATTTATATGTTTTCTACTGAAGTCAGATTGAAAAATAATCTATTTCTTTTGAATCTCTATCGAAATTCACTTTTCTTCCACATCCATATATCATTTAAAATCTTTAAAGCATCCAGTTAATGCAACCTAGCTTTCCCTATGATAGCTCTTTTAAAAATTGATGCAAAACCAGTTATATTTTTTGACTCCATAGCCCAATGGGAATATAGTCACTTAATCAACCAAACAATCAAAATCAAACAAACAATCAATCACAATCATAACTAGCCTAAGATATATTAAAAGCAAAGTTAAATTTTAGAGAGAGATCCCTCTTTGAAGCTGGAAGGGCTAGATCCCATCTTCCAAAGCGGTTTTGATGTTGTCCTCTGTTTTTATTCTCACAATCTCAT
The DNA here is from genome assembly GCA_034641835.2 of Pinus albicaulis. Lineage (NCBI taxonomy): Eukaryota > Viridiplantae > Streptophyta > Pinopsida > Pinales > Pinaceae > Pinus > Pinus albicaulis. The sequence goes on from CM076580.1 coordinate 237,369,881, forward strand.
AAATTACAGAAATATAACGTAGTGGCAACCATATTGGGGAAAAATTGAAAATATTGCAATTTTCTTCGAATTCATAACCCTGGTAAAAAGTGCACGATAGTAACATTTCAAGAGATTGTTTCCTTTTCATTTTTGCAAATAAGTGTGTGTGTGAATTATTTTTTAACTCTGACTGCCAAAAGAGTCTACACTAGATCTCATCTTGATCCAAATCCTGTAGTGATTGTTGATGACCTTGAAAAACTGCTTAGAAGAAAAACCATAGCAGAGAGCCAAGGAAGTAGTAGCCCCCCATAGAGTAGATTCACTCCCCAAAGACTTTGTAACTTTAAAAAATATTGAGTTTGACTTACCTTTTGAACAGATTTTATTTAGAACTAATTCAGCCAATTGGGTAGATCAAATAGTGGTAGACCAAGCTACTTTAAAACAACATTCTTTTGAAGGACAATCTTCTCTTCTTGATATAGACCTTCAGAATATTTAGGATTTTGATAAATTGCAAGGTTTAGTTTCATGTCTTGACCTTTCTTTTCATGAGGCATATGTTCAATAGTCTATAGAACTCTCTGCCCTCACTTATTTTGCAGAATCATCCACCTCATCACAATCTATGCATACTAGATCAGCTAGTCCTACCCCTTTTGTAGTTTCCACTACTATTCCAATAGTTTCTCATCAAGCTACTCAAACCCCATCCTCTCCCCAATCTTCATCAACAATCCAGCCTTCATCCTCACCAAAACCTCAACCTTCAGTTCAACTTTCACCTCTGATTCAGCCTCCACCTTTCATCCAACAACCACCTTTGATTGGTCCTCATATTGTTCATCCTGATATCCCTATAATGGCAACTAGATATGCTCCCCTTGTTCTTCAAGATCCTTTGTAAAACATGCCACAGGGTTATCAGACAAGAATTCGACAATTTGATGGAACTAGATCTATCACTTCCCAACAACATGTAGATAGGATGAATGATAGTTTTGACCTTCATGAGGTATATTAGGAAAATGTAAAAATGAGGTTGTTTGCACAAAGTCTCACTGGCAAGGTTAGGAAATGGTTTAAAGATTTGCCTGTTGCTAGTGTAAATGATATCCCTGCATTCCATCAGGCATTCCTTAATAGGTGAGAAATTAAAAAGAACCCTCTTTAGATTTTATCTGAGTATGAAAGCATTAGGAGGAAACCAGGGGAAAGTGTTCAGGACTATTGCACTAGATTTAACAGTGTATACAATGCAATTCCTCCCAAAATTAAACCACCACAAGGTTTGGCCTTAATTAAATTCCCAGATGGCTTTGAGGAAAACATGTCTTACCAGCTTAGAGAAAGAAATTCATCAATATTAGAAGAAATGAAAAGGGGTGCAGTGAGTTTAGAAGCAAGTATGTTATAAAATAGGGCTAGAATTAGGACTGAAAGGAGAGTGACCATGAAAGAAGAACCCTCAAATTATTTTGTTGATGCCAAAATTTATTCATTAGTCATAATAGTAGAAACAATGATGGAAAGGATTAATCCAAATGAAAGAGCTGCTCCTAGAGAAAATCAACTTGCACCTCAAAATCGCAATCAAAATATTTTAAGAAATCCTCCCCAAATCAAATAGAGGGAACAAAAGGGCCCTGATCAACAAATTATACCTCCATTTCAAGAGAACTATGTTGATGATGATGGGGAAATAGTAGAAGAAGTAGAAGAGAACCAAATCAATTTGATGGGTATTAATGATGATGAAATTAATTTTCTTACTCAAGAAGAACAAGAGATTTTTCAACTTTCTGAAAATGAAATTGATTCAGAAGAATCAGAAGATTACAAGTAGGGATTTGAAAATCCTATTATGGAAGTCCATATGGAATATAATCTTAGGAGTAAGAAAACATCAGATGCCCCAAAAAAAAAGAATTCTAAAAATCCTATCAATAAAACTTATGATACTGTTGTAAAGAAAACCCCAGAAAATGCTGCTAAGAAAATTGCTGATAGTTCTGGAAAAAAGATAGTAGAAATTCTGGCCAAAAATATTGTTGAGAGTATTTCAAAAACTACTCAAACTGAAATCCCAACCACTAGTCACCAAAAGGAACACGTGTCAAAATAAATTGCTGATAAATCTAACTTTTTGAACTTAAATAGGTTTCAAACATCATTCAACATTGAAAATGAACTAGCAAAACTGAAAATTCTCATCCCCTTAACAGAGTCAATGAAAAAAAATATATACATAGCTCAGGTTATGAAGGCTCTAAACATAGGGGAAAACACTAACACTCTCAATTTGAATGATGATCAGCCTAAACTCTTATTTGGTCCGGAGGTAGATGGTAAACCACATGAAGGAGGAGTTCCTCCATTCCATGTTAGTCTCAATTTTCATGATAAAATTCTCCATAATTCTATGTTATATTTTGGTGCTTCGCACAATTTGATGCCCAAATCTATTATGGAGAAGCTTGGTCTTGACATTACTAGGCCTTACAAAGACTTATATTCATTTGATTCCAGCAAAGTAAGATGTTTAGGTCTCATTAAGGATCTATGTGTTACTTTAGCCCAAATACAATCTAAGAGTATAGGAATTGATATAGTGGTGGAAGATATACCCCCTAAGTATGACAAGTTGTTGTCACGCTCATGTGGAGAAAAATTACAAGGGACCCTACAAATGGACATGACTTATGCTACCATACCAGTGTTTCGTCAGCAGAGAAGATTATATAGGGAAAATTTAATGAAATTCATGGTGAGTAGTCAAGATAAACCACATAACTATCCCCTTTACTTTTTCCACTTAGATTTAGACTCTTTCACTCCTTATAATGATGGAGACAACAATACTCAAGTTACCAAAGCATAAAATGATATTTGTGAAACACAAGAACATCGAACACAAATAATTGAACAAACACTGAAATTGAACCTATTTAGAACATGAGTTTTGATGGATCTTGTAGTAGATATGGTTCTGGAGCAGGTGTGTGGGTCTCAAAAAAAAGAAACAACCATGCTGAAGGTCATTCATATAAGCTAAATTTGCAATGTACCAATAACATAGCCGAATATGAAACACTTTTGTTAGGATTTCAATTGCTAAAAATATTAGGTGCTAAGAGAATTTCCATTCATGGAGATTTTGAATTAATTATAAAGTAGATTAAAGGAAAATACTCTGCAAAGAATATTAGACTGAGAGCATACCGAAATGTTGTGCTTCATTTTCTAGAAAATTTTGTAGAATATGATCTTGCTGCTATTCCTATAAATCAGAATATCCTTGCAAATGGTCTAGTTTTTTCAGCTATCACATGTAAAATTCCTCAGCCTAATAGACAATATAGAGTGGAAGTGAAAGATTGACCAGATGTACCTCATAATATGAGGTATTGGAAAGTATTTGGAAACGAAAAACATATTGAAAACGTTTTGCAGTCTAAGGATGAGTATGAAGAAAATAGTATAGATTTAGAGAGTGAAGTATAAAATCAAATAGTTGTACATATTGATGTAGGAAAACAGTTTGATGAATTAGATATAAATATTCATGTATATGAAGTTGTAAATAAATTAGAATTACATGAAATAGATCTAGAAAAAGAAGAGTTTGAAATACTTCAATTAAAGGATAATGTCATGCCTAGAGGTTTATTTCCACTAGAAGAATTATTTTATTTCAACAATGTAGCTAAAAATCCAAAGATAGAGCCCACAGGGGCAGATGTAGAAAAATGTAATATAGGTAGTGAACAGGATCCTAAAATGAGAAAACTTTCAAAATCACTTCCTACTGCTCAAAACAAAAATACATAGATTTATTCAAATAATTCATTGATGTCTTTGCCTGGAGCTATGAGGATCTCAAAGAAAATGACACTAGTATCATACAGCATAAAATCCCAATCAAGGAAGATCAGAAACCATTCAAACAGAAGCTTCGTAGGATAAATTCAGTTATGATGCCTTTGATTGAGAAAGAGGTTAAAAATATGTATGATGCTAAAATCATATTTCCTCTTAGATACTCTAAATGGGTGTCTAACATAGTGCCTACAAGGAAGAAAACAAGAGAAATTAGATTATGCATTAATTTTAGAAATCTTAACAAGGTCCCCCTAAAACAAAACTACCCTTTACCAAAAATGGATCATATATTACAGAAGGTAGTTGGGTATAGTAGGATTTCCTTATTAGATGGTTTCTCAGGTTATAACTAGGTCTTAGTGCATCCTGATGATCAAGATAATATAGCTTTCACTACTCCATGGGGGATCTTCGTGTATGTGAAGATGCCCTTTGGGTTAATGAATGTTGGGGACAAATTTAAAATAGAAATGGATATTTCCTTTGCTGATGAAATTGGCTGATTTATTGTGATTTATCTGGATGACATTACTATCTATTTAAAAACTGATGAGGAACATTTTTTACATCTGAGAAGAGTGTTTGAAAAATGTAGAAGGTTTGGCATTTCATTAAATCTTAAGAAAACACTTTTTAGCCTTGAAGAAGGAAAGCTTCTTAGTCATATCATTTCAAAAGATGGTATTGGATTGATCCCAGTATAATTGAAGCTATATTAAAAATCAATCATCCTAGAAACATTAAGGAGCTTCAATCTTTTATTTGAAAGATTAATTTCCTAAGGAGATTCATTCCTAACCTTGCAGAACTTCTCAGAAATATAACAAATATGTTGAAAAAGGATTCAGAAATTTGATGGAGTATTGAGGCTAGACAATCCTTTGATTTAGTTAAACAAGCATTGACAAAAGCACCAGTTTTTATCAGACCATATTTTACTAAATATTTCATTATCTTTTCTTTGTCTTCTGAACACACTGTTGTAGCTGTCTTATTGCAAAAAAATAATGAAGGATTTGAACAACCAATTACATTTTTTAGTAAGTCTTTAAGAGATGCATCTTTGAAATATAACTTAATGGAAAAATAAGCCTTTGCATTGATTAAAGAAATTAAATATTTTAGAGGGTATATCTTACATTCCCATATAATTGCTTATGTACCAAATTCAATGGTCAAGGATATTTTAACACAGAATGTACCTGATGGTAGACGAGGTAAATGGTTGCTATCATTCTTGAGTATGACTTAGAAATCAAACCCACCAATTTAATCAAAGGACAAGGACTAGCCAAATTGATGGCTGAGTCAAATTTCCATGCAATGGATATCAATTGTGTTGTTGCGTTAGATGATCAAGAGGAGTAGGAGACTCCACAGATTGATGAAGCATTTCTGAACTCACCCTAGTATGCAGACCTGTTATATGTTTTATTCAATTTAAATGCTCCTCCTGGTCTAACAAAAATAAAGGCAAGATTTCCAAAGTTAAAAGTAGTTAATTTTTGCATCATATATAATGTTTTATATTGGAAAGATGTTGGTGATATTTTACTTAAATTCTTATTGAAGAATGATGCAGAAAGAACCATGCAGGAGTTTCATGAAGTTGATTGTGGTGGACATCTATACTAGAAAACCACTGCCAAAAAAATCCTCAAAGATGGTTTCTACTTGCCTACCCTTTTCCCTGATATTCACAAAAAAGTAACCTCATGCCATAAATGTCAGATATTTGAAGGAAAAAGAAAGATTTTACCCCTTCCATTAAAGCCTATATCAGTTGAAAGCGCTTTCCAACAATGGGGACTAGATTTCATTGGTGAAATCCATCCACCTTCCTCTGCCCAACATAAGTGGATTCTCACAGCCACATATTACTTTACTAAATGGATTGAAGCCACACCTTCCATGTCATCCACTGATGCTATCATCATGAAATTCCTTGAAACCAATATCCTTTCTATATTTGGTTGTCCTAGAAAACTTATTACTGATAATGCTGCAACCTTTAAATCTAAAAAAATGATTGAATTCTGCAGTAAATACCATATTACTTTGGGACATCCAACAGCCTATTACCCTCAGGGTAATGGGTTTGTTGAATCCTCAAATAAGAGCTTGGTAAATATCATTAAAAATTTGTTAGAAGACAACAAAAAGTCATGGCACAACAAGTTAATTAATGCACTTTGGGCTGACAGATTAACTACAAAGAATTCAATTGGCATGTCACCATACCAATTGGTTTATGGGACAGATGTTTTTTTTCCATCTTCTTTGGGAGTTCTAGTGATGAAAATAATTCAAGAATTGTAGGTTGATCCAAATGACACACAGAGGAGGATTAATTAGACTATTCAGTTGCAACAATCAAGGGAAGAAGTCTACAATAAAACCCAACTCATCCAAGAGAATGTAAGAAAGATTTTTGACAGGAGAACTAAATTTGGTTATTTTAATTTGGGTGTTGGCTCGAGGGGTCCTAACCCAGGTTCAGATATTCAAGGTTTGCCAACAAACCCCTATACTATTGGCCCTTTTGGAAGTGACCTGCTTGTGCAGGCCAAAGTCTCACCCGAATTAGTATGGGTGGGTGATGGAACCAGGTTTCTGCACCCTAGGAGAGGGTAGGTAATTCAAGAAAAGTTTCGTTTACCCTGATCGTGACCCGATTTGGTATTTCCAAGCCTATATTCCCTTCACATCCATGTGCACAACAACAATATTACTCATAGAAATCAACAGATCGAGAATTCATATAACAATACATAGCTATTTCAGATATCCTTGTATGAAGCAAGTAGAACAAACCCAGATCATAGCATAAATAAGTACACAAGTATGTTCTCAACTTAAAACAATAAAAAAGTAGCATATACTAAGTAATCAATACGTCACAGATTCATATCACAGCAATTCCAGTGGATTCAGATAAGCAACACTACTTCCACATTCATTAATATTTCAGATCTTCGAACAAAACCCCAAAAACCCAACCTGCGCACACAACAGCAGGGTCCGCACACAGTAGGACAGAGGCCCTCTGCACACACAGCAATAGGAGTCCTTACCCTAAACCCTCACCAGATCTATTGATTTTCACTTAGCAGCAATCTCTTATCATTCGTAGCTTTTCCTACAACTCAAAAAGGTTCAACTACTTATACTATTCTAGCCTATGCATCCAATGGTTCGCAAAATATGGTTTGCGGACTCTTGGTCTACCCTTGACCCATTTACAATGCTTTAGGGGCTTTGACCCACCCTGAAACCATGTGCTATACTAAATATAATAAGAAATATACAAAATGGACCAATTTCGCAGCTTTGTAGGAGACCCTGTTCCAAAAGTCCCCCAACACAATCTTGTGACTCGTCTCGAGTCACTGTGCTGGTGGGTTCATCATCTGTGTCTTCACAGCTACTCCGACCCTATATTCATTTGACCCGATATGGTTTGAGCCAAATACCATTCACATATCCTGGCAGGACATCGCCGCACAGGGTAGCCAACCGAACCACTCCACCATCTGTGATTTCCTTAACAGTATAGGGGCCAATCCAGTGTTGCCGAAACTTCCCTGGATGTTTTGCAAACTGGCTATCGTATAAGAGGACCAAGTCATCTGGAACGAAGGTCTTTTGGTGAATATTTCGATCATGCCAGGCTTTATCACGGGCCTTCTGCACCTATTGATGGAAATTAGCCAGGAATCGGTCTTCCTCCAAAGCCATAAGCTGTGCTAAGCGTTCCTCCATGATGTCAGGGTCTGCCATGTTCATAACTATGGCGATACGCAGACTAGGAATAATGTACTCCATTGGAATAATGGCCTCCTTGCTGTAGACCATCCTAAAAGGAGTTTTCCTAGTAAGTTTTTTGCAGGTGGTTCGATAAGCCCATAGAACTGACGGGATGCATACGTCCCAATCACTGCGATCGGCATTGCAGACCTTTGTCAATGATTGCTCCAAGATTTTATTAAAGGCTTCAACCGCACCATTTTCTTGTGGGTGATACGGTGTGCTTTTTGCATGATGGATTTGGAACTTCATGGTCAAAGCTTGGATCGTTTCGTTAACGAAGTGCGTACCCCTGTCGCTCATGGGGATCTTCGGACACCCAAATCTAGTCAAGATCTGTTCAAAAATAAAATGCGTAGTGGTATCCGCAGTAAAATCCTTTACTGCTTATGCTTCGGCCCACCTAGTTACGTAATCAGTGGGCAGTAATGATGTAGCACACTCCCATCTTCTTTCCTGGTGGGTTAATAGGTCCAATGAAATCGATGGCCCACTTGTCGAGTGCTTGTATGGCCATTTGCGGTTGAAGGGGAATTTCATCCCTGCGAAATGGCCTCCATGTTCGTTGACACATATCGCAGGCTTTACAGTAATCATGGGCATCACGATGTAGGGTAGGCCACCATAACCCAGCTCTCAAAACCTTATGCGCCATTGCTTTTCCTGCGTAGTGACCTCCCGCTACTCCGTCATGAGCTTCTGCCAATATAGCGTGACTTTCATGCTCCAGAACATGTCTTCGTAATATTTCATCCGCTCCCATATTATATAACTGACCTGCAATGATGGTAAAATCTTCTGCTCGAGCGACTAGCTCTTTCTTCTGTTGTACTGAATACTCCGGGGGAGCCATCCCGGTAGTCAAGAACTAAATGATATCAATGAAGTGGGCATCTACGACCTTAGTAGTAAACAAATGCACATTAGGTAATCCTTCCTCTAGGTTGGTTGGCTCTTCACCACTCTTAATTCGTGATAGGTGATTCGACCCAGCATTCAGCTTTCCGGGCTTAACGATGATTTCAAAATCATGCTCCTGAAATAACAGTAACCAGCGGCAGATTTTCCCCCCCAAAACCGACTTATTGACTAGGTACTTCAAGGTTGAATGGTCTGTAAACATTCTGAAGTGCCCTCCTAATAAGTAATGCCGATATTTATGCAAAGCATACACCATGGCCGACCCCTCCCGCTCTGTAGTGGAGTAACTGCGTTCAGCGCTCGAGAGTTTCCGACTTGTAAAGGCAACTGGATGATCAATGTCTCCCTCTCCGGGCTGTGTAAGGATAGCTCCAAGAGAAATTCTTGATGCATCGATGTGGACATGAAATACCTTCTCCCAATCAGGAAATATGAGAATAGGAGCCGAGACCATCTTTTCCTTAAGTAATTCAAAGCTCTTTTGACACTCATCATCCCAAAAGAATGAAACATCCTTTTTGAGAAATTTTTCCATAGGTGTCATGATCTGTGTGTAGCCTTGAATGAATTTTCAATAGTAGCCTATGTGCCCAAGGATCAGACGCAGTTGTTTCTCTGTTGCTGGTACTAGCAAGTTGATGATTACTGCAATTTTGGCTGGGTCCATCATTAGCCCTTGTCGACAAACTGTATGGCCGAGCAGGATACCAAAGGGTACACAAAAGATATACTTTTTGATATTTAAGGAAATTTGATGCTTTCGATAGGTATCCAACATCATGCGCAAGTTAGATACGTGCGCCTTCACCAAGCCAAATACGGTCCAATCATCAAAGTATACTTCTAGGTGCTTGTGGATAAATTCTTTGAACACCGAAACCACTACTCGTGAAAAAATAGCAAGGGCATTCTTGAGAAAAAATGGCATGACAATATATTGAAAATAGCCCCATTCCGTGGTGAACGTGATTTTTCTATGGTCTTCAGGAGGGATTCTAATCTAATGGTACCTGGAGAATCCATCCATAAAAGAGTATGCTTCCCGTCCCCCCACACTATCCAAAATTTCTTATGAGAATGGTGTAGGGAATGGGTCATGAACACAGGCGTCGTTCAGCTTGTGTATGTCCACGCAGATCTGAATATCCCCTTTAGCCTTTTTCTCCTGAACCACCATTGGGCTAACCCAGTCTGACTGTTCGACCAGTTTGATGATACCTGCAGTGATCAGTTTATCAAGCTCTTCCTCGAATTTTTTCTTATACTTGGGTTTCAACCTATAGGGTCGTTGTTTTACGGGTCAAGCATCCGGTTTGAGATTGATATGCATGACGCCTAAGTCCCTTGTGATTCCCTTTAGTTCTGAAAATTTTGTTGGGAATAAGTCTTGGTACTTGGTGAGTAATTCGGCCACTTTGCTTACTATATTTTCATCCCAATATTCCCCAATATTAGCCAACTTAGGATGTTCTTCCATCCCAATATTAACTTCACGCAACCTAAGGGGCTTAGTGACATCCACCTCTTGCAGTGGGGGTCCTATAACAAGGCGCTCTCCTTGTGAATCCGAGATAGAGACAAACCACGCGTCTTCTTCGCTTTCTTCCCTTGCCAAGCTGCGACAATTGAAAATATCCTGCATCTGCAATTCCCATGTCGGTGCCCCAAATGCTTCAGTGGAGCTAGGTTCTTTAAACACAAATGTATCTACGCCCTGCAGAGCTTCATCAAGCGCTTCTGACCCCCCTATGAGTCCAAATGTCCCTACGAATTCATCCCTCAGAATTTCCCAGTGGCAGGTGCATTGATGTAGCTCCGCATCCAGGTACCACACAGTCGGGATTGGACCTAACGTGTGAATGAACAAGTGAACCTATTATTCCATAGCTCGGTCACCCCATGCCCTGATCCAGGCCAGCAAGTGGTTACGCGGGTCCCCTAGGCCAAGGAACATTTTGACCCGCACATTTACTAAAGGTTTAAATCAGAGGAGCATCATGTCCCGATAGTCCTCCCAATCCTAGAATGCCCCTTTGTGCGTCTTCCACCATCTTGCAGGTGTTGCATGCATCACTAGATTAAGAGCCCATATCCTCCGTTCTTTGGGAACCTCGGCTTCAAATGTGCAAAAATATTCCCTAATTCTACCAGAACCATCAAAGTAGGGTAGGTCTCTTACCTCCGAGGAAATGCAACGAAATTCCCTCGTGACTCGAAGACATCGCAGCGCTGAGACATAATGCAACCGGTTTTGCCAATTCTCCATCTCCCCGTCAGATTCAAAGAAGCATTCACTGTCCTTTTCCCAACAGAGTACGCCTTCTGCCGTGGGGTTGATCCAATCCTCATCCCGCGCAGTCAACTTGTAAATGTGATCCACCTCCTCTTCGTCATGCACCGGCTCTGTATATCGTTCACCTTTCACATGATCTAATGGTACTATCACCCTTGTGCCAATACTCTCAAACACCATGCTTCTTTTCTTTAGGTTGATGATACCACCCATATCTATGGCCCAGTCCAATCCCAAGAGCGCAGGGTAGGGGTCTTTAACTTCTACAATTTCTATTACTTCAAAATCAGCACGGGCCTTTACTCCTGCGATGTCCACCATAACTTTTGGCAACCTTCTTAGCGGGATGATTTTCTGTTGATTTTCCATGCGCAGCTGAATAGTGGACCATTCCAACTTAGGTTCTCCCATTTTTTTCCAAGTGTGCTTAGGTAACACATTCGCATCCAACCCTAGGTCCAAAATAACCTGGCTCAATTCGTAGTCACCGATCTGCGCAGACAACCGCATTTCTCTTCCGGTGCGTTTCTTATACCTGTATAGTGTGTGCACATCCTTGACTTCCAGGGTTAGACTGGGTCATGCTACGCAGCTATCTATTCATTCCTGAAGTTTTTCCATAGCCTTTGGGTTGCACAGCAGTTTCATACATGCCTACAAAAAGGGCTTAACCTCTGCATCTGCCCTGAGGTTCGCAGGTGGCTGATCAGTATTTGATTCTGTCTAAGCTGTGATAAATGTTTATTTTCCCCTTTTTAGGTCTCAGCCTTCTTTTTTGATAGCGGCTTGATGGATCAGAGGTTTCATCGCCGCCTCCCCCTTAGGTCCCCTAGTGGCCATCCCACTGCGCGTCACCACATTCACACTCGGATCCTTAGTTCGCATCTCAGCCTTAACTCTCTACACATTCTACGTAGGTGTCAACTGATTTTCCTGCATTTTTGCTATCAAGATCGGGAAATCTTCAATTGCATGGTCCAGCTGTCTGCAATATCGGCAGGATTGCCTAGTGGGGTTCGGGCAGTCTCTTGCAAAGTGTCCTACTTCTCCATAGTTATAGCATATTAGTTGGCCTCATCCCCGTCTGGCACTTCCACCGCATCCTCCTCCCCTGCCCCTTGATGGGGAGCCGCCTATACCTATGGGGGTCCTTGGTGATGCAGGGTCTGATTGTACCCTGTATAAGTTTCCTCGATCAATCATCAAATCATATGTCTGGAAATTTTGTTCGTCATGTCCCACCGATCTGCAAAACCTACACCATTGATGTTTTACCTCTGGAACGTATGCAACAAGGTGGGGACAGTGGTTAGTATCGTGCAGCCCTGCAATGTGACAATTATCGCACCAAAGCACTGGCCCACTAGGTCCCACAACTTCCCTAGGGTGCAATGGGCTTGGTCCCCCAGCCTGCACATAATCTGCTAATAGAGGACAGTTATCCTTGGTGTGGCCATTCACCCGGCATCGTATGCACCATCTTTCAGGGCTGGCTTCTGCCCCTCATTCTTTCCGCAAGTTCTGGATCTCTACATGCATCACTTCCAGCTGTCCCTGGATCTGTTGGATGCCCAGCTGAGTCTCGTCCCGAGGTGCAGCTTCTAACTTCATGGCACCTTCCAAGGCCTTCTCCTGCGATTCGAAAGTTTGGTGCCCCATAGGTACACGCAGGTGAGGCAGCAACATGGAAATAAACCATTCAGTGTGCTGTCTATCATCATATTGTAATCCCCCTTCTCTGATCACCTTCTTTAGTCATTGATTGGCCTCCCACACAGATTTAGAAGATCCTTGCTTGAAATCCTTTAGATCAACCACGATTTGGGAGTAGGACTTAGGTTTCTTGAACTGTTGTTTCAGGGCATTCTATATCTCTTCAATGGTTGCATTTGTGTTTTCGCTGATGTATCCCATGTACCAGTCCAAAGCTCTTCCTTCGAAGGTAAGGGACAACTGTGCCGTTTTCACTGTATCACTAGCCACGTTCTGCGCAGTCCACATTGATCCTGTGACAAACTAGAACTGATCCATATCTTCATCCCCCACACCTTTAAAGTTCAGCAATTTCATGTGCGCAGCCATGTCATATTTCGGTGGTGGAGGGGTCAGTGAACTCTTACCTCTAGGCTGATTCGAAAGTGGTGTGGCTGGAGGACTCTACGAAGCTACTTCTCTTACTGGACTGTAGGCCAGTCGATCTCCTTATAGGTTGGCCCTATAGTACTTGCCACTCTGCGTTTTTCTCCCGTCTAGATCAGAGGTCATTCACTCAGTATGGCTACACAGAATACTCCTTTCGCATAATAATATCTTGATCAATAATGGCAAAGTCTTCAGGAACTTACCTCAGAACCCCGTGAAGAATCTTCACTCTGCTTTAGAGTAGGAGACAAACTGATCGATGGAAAATTCTGTTACAAATCCTCCTAACACGTTGTCTACCCAATGGTCCACTATGCGAGTGATGGTGTTATCAGTCTTTTCTAGCTGTTGGATTAGTTCAAGGGTCCAATCTATGAACCGCTCGTCCTTCCAACACTTCTAAAACTCGACCAGTCTTGCGAGCCACTCCTAGAGCTTGATCGTAATCGTTACAAAGAAGATCTCGTAGATCTCTGTGAAAATGTACTTATTCTTCCACTCTTCGGTGGTCAACCTCTTACTGCGGTTTTCTTTTATGGAAAATTCCTGAACTTATTGTTCAAACCATTCATCAACTTCCTTCCTCTCCGGCTTCTAGTACGGCCTTGGCATTACCCGATCCCTCCCTCAAAATTCTCCAGGTCCTGACAACCAAACCATTTGTTGGCTCAAGGGGTCCTGACCCAGGTTCGGATATTCAAGGTTTGCCAACAAACCCCTATACTACTGGCCCTTTCAGCAGTGACCTCCTAGCGTAGGCCAAAGTCTCACCCGAAGTAGTATGGGTGGGTGCTGGAACCAGGTTTTCACACCCTAGGAGTGGGTAGGTAAGTCAATCAGAGCTGCATTTACCCTAATCATGAGCCGATCTGGTACTACCAAGCCTAGATTCCCTTTGCATCCACGTGCGCAACAACAATATTACTCATAGAAATCAACAAATTGAGAATTCATATAAAAATACACAGCTATTTCAGATATCCTTGTATTAAGAAAGTAGAACAAACCCAGATCACAGCATAAATAAGTACACAAGTATGTTTGCAACTTAAACCAATAATACATCAGCATATACTAAGTAATCAAGACGTCACAGATTCATATCACAGCAATTCCAGTGGATTCGGATAAGAAAACTACTTCCGCATTCATTAATCTTTCAGATCTTCATACAAAACCCCAAAAACCCAACCTGCGCACACAGCAGCAGGGTCCGCACACAGAAGGATAGAGGCCCTCCGCACACACAGTAGTAGGGTTCCTTACCCGAAACCCTGACCAGATCTATCGATTTGCACTTAGCAGCAATCCCTTATCATTCTTAGCTTTTCCTACAACTCAAAAAGGTTCAACTACTTATACTATTATAGCCTATGCATCCAATGGTCTGAAAACCATGGTTTACAGACTCTTGGTCTACCCTTGACCCATTTACAATGCTTTAGGGGCTTTGACCCACCCCGAAACCCTTACGCTATACTAAATATAATCAGAAATATACAAAATGGACCAGTTTCACAGCTTTGTAGGAGACCATGTTCCAACATTGAGTGACAGAGTTTTGAAGTGGGATTCCATAAGAGAATACAAAGGCAAACATGGAAAGTTTGACAACATTTGTAAGGGATCATAAATCATTTATTCTTTTAGAGGACACAATGCATTTTTTCTCAAAGACTTAGGTGGAGCAGAAATTCCTGGTGGGCCTGTCAATGGCAGGATTCTGAAGCATTACTTTTCTTAGCATAAATATTTTTCTTACATCACACCATTGTAAATATCATAGTATTCACTATTTTGATTGGGTAACTTATTGGCTGAAGTTGAAGCCTGCAGAGAAGGCCCTAAGCTTTGATTGATATTGCTACCATAAGTATTCCAACAACAAAATAAATCAGATGCAGACATTGTTGAAATGAAGACACTCAAGGCTACTGATCATGAGTTCTTGACTCTTCACATGGAGAAGTACCATCCCCAGTTGGAGCCACTATAGGGTCTTATAAATTATAGGATCTCAAGGTGATTGACTATTTTATTTCAGTAATATTATATTGTAAATACTTTTCAATATGTAAATGGTTCCCAAAAAAGAGTATATATAAAAGAAAATTAAAAGAGGGTATATCAAAAAGAAAGAAAAGTTGAAAAGAATAAAAAAGAAAATAAGTACCCCACAAAAGAAAAAATAGAAAAATAATACCGAAAGCACTGGAAATTCAACTGCCACTACTGATAGATTAGTGTTCTTTATGTCAAAATCAAATAAGATTGTGTGCATCTTGTTTAAAAATGCCACAATGACTAGATATTTGTTCAAATCATACATCTTAATCATGATTGAACAATTGTGAATGTTTGTCAATTAGGTTAATGAATGAAGATTTGCCAAACAATTTAATCTTGGTAAATCAGTAGTTAGGTAAAAAATGAAATTGATTCAACTTCTTAATCTGAATCAATAGGAGAAATAAGTGATAAGCGTAGATTAGATTTTTTCATATAAAAAAATGATGTGGGTTTTCTAGCCTAAATGCACCCTTAGAAGAAAGAAGAAAAAATGTTAGTCTAGCAAAAGAAATAAAATTCAATGGGCAGGTAGAAGTGTTTTTGGGGCTTGAAAAGAATTAAAATGGTTATCCTAAGTTTGGTTTTCAAGTGTATTTATGCACATAAGGAGGAAAAGTGATAAAATTACTTTATCCTAACTCTAAAACATTTGGGCGCATAAATGAAAGTATTTGGCACATTTACCATATATCCTAAGTTTTCGTTTTAGTTAATCATGCCACTACCCGAAAAATCCATCAAATAATTTGACTTTAAATCCCCCGCATCTGTCTGCCTTCATATCTACGGTCCACTTCCAACTTTGCCCCCACCCCCCCCCCCACCCGCTCCATCCGAGCTTTACCGCCAAGGGGGTTCGAAAAAATTTGTTTTATGTTTCGGGCCCACGACTACGTGGCGGCTTCTCTGTAGTTTGCACCCCCCTTCACTCAAAACATTTACCACTTCATACCCCCCCCCCCATTCCCCATAATACCAAAACCACTTACCAGTCTGTTACACCCGCCAGTCCCATTGCGTCAGCTCACATATCTATTTGCAATCACATCCCTTCCAGCGGTAATGGATCTATTAGTGCATTCAATTAAACTAATGACCATTAATATAAAGGATCCATGCCATGATCAATGAAAAAATCCAATTTCTTATAAAACCATGCACTGTAAACCAGTTTAACCTTTTCTCATTTCTCTGTGAATTCCATTGTTTTGACAAGTTTACAGAGCTCCAGTTCGACACTTTTGCTCAGGGCCAGCCAAAGAAATTGTGTTCATTGCACCTCCTTCAACCATTTTCAGAGCTCTGCATATTCTCAGTAAACTTGTTCCCTTCTAAATCCCTTGAATTCCTCTAAAACAATTAAATATGCCTCCTAAAAAGAAAAGCTAGGATGAGCCATTTAACCCTTCAATCCATCCTCCTGTAGACTTATACCATTTCCCCCTAGATTTATAAACTCTCTGTGAATTCGAATTGTTCGAGATGTATTGTTGGTTAGAGGATAAATGAATTTAAAAATAAGATGATATTAGACTCTGGGAGTCAAACTTGTCACATTATATTTTCCCCCACACTTTCAGTGCCCCTGAGTGCTTCCAGAAATTTCAAGCCTGTTATATACCCAGTTAAAGAGCTATAATTTCCCACACAGGTGAAATCCTTTTCACCGTCACTGCACAATCCATCGATCAGATGATGCAAGCCCCTTCTGTGGAAAATAACACTCCTTTCTCCCTAGAAGCCCTCATTTAATTATACCACAAACTAGATTTTTCCAAAAGGGCTAAAATATTTGACCTTTTCCTAGCAGAAGATACTCAGTTGCCTAAGAAGAACCCTCCATATCCTACCTCCATCTTCCCTGACAGATCCAAGCAAATTATAATAGTCATTGAATGCCTCCTTGGCTACTATTATGACCAGTGGATAGATGAGCCCATCATAGGTTTCCTCTCCATATTTTCCACACATTCTAAACCATGCATCATCTTCAATTTCAGCCAACTCTTGGCAGATAGTATTCATGGTCAGTTTGTCAAATTTCAGACAGAAGAGGTGTTCAAATACTCTTTTGTTTTAGTTTACATGTTTTTGTATTATCAGGTAGATATGTTTAAATTTTCTATGTAGAAATTGGATGAAGATGGCAATCAGCAGTCAATCATCTTCTAGATCACATTGGTAATGGAAGAGAAGAAATAATATGCATACAAACAGTTCATTGAATTGTTTGTACATCCATCTATGAGCCTTCTGAGTAGTACAGTTGAACCAAGAATTAATGAATACATAAAAATGATTTTGCATCTATCAAGTCAAGCCAAGGCTGGGGATTGGTATTTGTACCAGAACTACACAACGCTGAGAGTTTATGGTTGTGAGCTTGCTCCTTACAAGCTTCCAAAATTCCTCCCAATGAGGATTTTTTCCTTAGATTACATTAGGCAGATGTTAAATGATGATGAAATCCACTTTTTATCAACAAAGGAGAAGTCCCAGTTTAGGATTAAAACACAAATTGGGCCATTTATTTGTAATAGTAGATCAGCAAGTGAGGAAGCAAACAAGATATTGAAGGAAATGAGTTTTAGTCTAAGATTTACCTAGTCCTATGATCCTTTGGGAAGCATCTCAAAGTTAAGGGTAGAAAACAAGACTACTCCTTACATACAGACCCATAGGCCAGAGATAGAGAAGTACATGAACCAGTTGGAATGGGCTGAGAACACTTTACATGAAGCTGAGGAACAACTAGTTTCGACATCAACATCACAGAATCCTGTCCCATAAGAAAAAGTAGGGAAAAGGCAGAGAGAAGAATAGTCACCTTCAGTGACTGGCACTACAAGCAGGGAGTTCAAGATAACGTATAGAAAAGGGACCAAGCTTAATCCCAAAGCCAGTGCAGATAAAGATCTAGAACAAGAAGTTGTAATTGTCACTAACACCTTCATCCTCTCAAGGTGGTGGTCAATCCACCATTTCTCCTAAAACTTATTTAGTTTCACAGGACCAGAAGCAGGCTATTCAGTCAACTAAGGTTGTTTCAGGGGAGAAAGAGAAGGGGAGAAAGAGAAGACAACCTTTGATACATTCAAAGAAATAAAATTGAAGAATGAAATTTTGAAGAAAAACACATATAGTCAATTCTGGAAGCAGACTTCCAGTTCTCAAAGTAGGTTGTTGTCAGCATTTATCTCTAAGAAAGGTAAAATGAAAATGGCCTTTCTTGAGGCACATATTTCACAGCCAAAGACAACAACTGATTATAAGAAGAATTATTTTGAGTTTGGCATAAAATAAATTCATCCCATTGATAAAATGGAGATGCACAAGAGAATAGGTGAAATGATCTCCTCTACCTTGACTAACACAAAAATGAATCTCTCTAAGTTGTAGGTTTTTTTGCCAACATCCAGCCACATCTAAAAATGGAGAAAATATCCTCTCTTGCTAAGGATACAAGAATAAAATCCTTAGAATACTTGGTAGTTAAGATAGGATATGATCCCTCTATCATGAATGCTGCAAAGGAGATAATTGAGAAGAAGAATGCTGACATAGTAGCATCGAGGAAACAGCTTAAGTTGTCAGCTACAGAAGACCCTCTCACCAAGAACATTGAAGAGACAGAGGCTCAAAAGACTGATATGATGAAGGTCATCACAGAGAAAAATGCACAGTTGAGACAAATGGAGACAGAAATGGAAAGGATGATTAAAGAAAGGGATTAGGTTGTAAAACTTTCTATGGTTCCTTTGGATTTGTACCTCTTACAACCATCCCCATAGCTACAACCTATACAACATAGACATCAGATGGTGCAGAACATTTGACAAAGGTAGTGGAGAATATGTCTATTCAAACAAAGGAAATCAAGAAACTCCGGGATCAATTCAAAGTGTTGCAAGACCAGAGATCAAGGAGTGAAGCTACTCATTCAGCAGAAGTAGAGAGAGCTCAAAAATTGATAGAGAGATTTTAGAAATCAGACAAAGAGTCAACCATTGGACAGACCTTGGCCCAAGGCAAGGAAATTATCTAGGCAGATATCACGAACTCCATTAATGAAATCTGGCCCTGCATCCAAATTATTTTTTAACAAAAGGAGTTGATTAAGAAGGCCAATGATGTTATCATAGATATTAGGCACGAGCTTGGGGATATGCATACTACAGAAAATAACATTATCAATTTCCTAAATTCCAAGAAAAAATATGATTTATATGACTTGGGAGTGGAAGATATAACAGATACCATCTTAGAAGTGAAGAGTATTCTTACCAAGAAGAATCTGGTTGTTCAGCTGGAAGAGAAATGCCATAGCTTGGATATAGTGGTGAACAGGTTTTTCAATAGGATATAGCATTTACCACAGAAGGGTATGCCTTATTTGTTTGTTATTAATGATAATTTGATAGCTCATGAAGACTATGTGAATAAATTAAAGGAAATTGCCAGGGACAACACCAAATTCTCCAACATTAAAGGAAGTATGTCAGACAAAGCGTTTTTGGAAGAAATTAGTAATGACTTTTTCATTAAACATGAGGTAAACCACATCTCTGTGGTAAAGCCCACTTATACCAGATATACTGCTGCTGATGAGATTTACCGAAAGGTAATAAAATTGACTATACTAGATGAAGATTGATGGGATAAACTATGTGAGCTACAGGAGTAAAAAGTAATTGAGAACAGTCAGCTACATCCAGCACATCAGCTAGCACAATATTCAGCGCAGCCCAGAAATAGGTCCACTCAGTAATTTTTTCCTCCAAAACAATGCCAAAGTTCCATATCATCTCCATCAAGCCCATTTTTTTTCACAGTTAGAGTTTATTGTTCAATTTTTTTCTAATAATACATTTCGGTTGAGACAACATTAATGTAATCAGTTTTGTAAAAATTTATTATAAATACTTCACTGTTCGAAGTATTACAAGTTGATTTTTGAATATATTTTTCCTACTGAGCATCATAATTTTCAAAGTTGTTGGAGCATCAATAATACAAGGACTTATTACAGAATTCATGTGGTTCATTCACTGGTGAATTTTTTCTTTTGTAACTGTGTTATTTCATTGTTTTTCCTCTCTTTGTAAATATGAAAAATCTTAATTGTTAAACAGAAACTGTGATGAATAGGATATGTTAATTAGAACACCTTATTCTAGTTGTTTTTCAATTTATATGTTTTCTACTAATGTCAGATTGAAAAATACTTAATTTCTTTTGAATCTCTATTGAAATTCACTTTTATTCCACATCCATATATCATTTTAAATATTTAAAGGATCCAGTTAATGCAACTAGCTTTCTGTGTGATAACTCTTTTAAATATTGATGCAAAACCACTTATATTTTTGACTCCATAGCCCAATGGGAATATAGTCACTTAATCAAAAAAAAAATCAAAATCAATCAAACAATCATAACTATCCTAATATTTATTAAAAACAAAGTTAAATTTTACAGAGAGATCCCTCTCTGAAGCTGGCAGGGCTAGATCCCAGCTTCTAAAGTAGTTTTGGTGTTGTAATTTGTGTTTATTCTCAAAATCTAATAAATTATAGAAATATAAAACATATACCCCATTTCAGATAGTGAGTGGGCTTCCCCCCTCCTCATAGTCCCTCAAAAAAAGGGGAAGTGGAGGATCTATGTTGATTATCGAGAACTTAACAAGGTTACAAAGAAGGACCACTTCCCTTTTCCTTTCATTAACCAAGTCCTAAATGGCCTTACATGGAAGATATTCTTTTCCTTTCGAGATGAATTTAGTTGGTACAATGAAATACATATCAGCCTTGAGGACTAAGACAAGACCACATTCACATGCCCTTGGTGTAACTTTTCTTATAGATTCCTTCCATTTGGTTTGTGAATTGCGCCTGCCACCTTCCAGAGGGAAGTTTCGAGTATCTTTTTTGACCTTTTACATGAAATTATTGAGATATACATGAATGACTTCACCCCTTATGGATGTGAATTTCAAAAATTTATTTATAATTTTTGTAAGGTATTAAAGAAATGTATTGATATGAATCTTTCATTAAGTCCCAAGAAATGTGATTTTTTTATGGGACTTTCCTAGGAAATTCCATATCTAAGGAAGGGATACATGTTAACCCCAACAAAGTTTCCATCATTAATGGGGTCCCTATCCCTCAAAAACAAAGAGATGTTAGAAGCTTCCTTGGATTGGCTAGGTATTATAGAAGGTTCATAAAAGACTTCAGTAAAATGGCTTCACCCTTGTTTGGATTACTGGCTAAATATTTAGACCTTTGTTGGACAAATAAATGTCAAGAAGCCTTTGAATTACTAAAGGAGAAGTTAACCAATATAATGGGCTACCAAATTAGACATAAATTAAGGCCCATATAACCATCCTTCAACACATTAAACCTCTCTTTTTTGCATTAGATGACATATTTTTAGCTTGAATATGTTCATTAGGAAGGTTTATAGATAATTGCATATTTATGCCTAAAATTATTTATTTTTCTAGAATATTGTGAGAATATTGGGTAGATTATGAAGATTAGAGGAGGAGATAATCTAGGGACATGCTCACTACTACATGAGGATCAATATTGGATAATAAATGAAAAATATATTATGACATTATTGCACAAATTCTAGAGCTCCAGTGATTGAGAAAATCTAGGAATGTGTTCCCTCTCATTTAATGCAAATTCCTAGTGTTGGGAATCGAATCCACTATTGAGGGATTTTGGAGGGAAAAGCTTCCTCCTTTTAAGTATAATGCTTCCCCGTCAATTTTCCTCTAGGGGCATGTATTTATTAGTATTCTTTTTGAGAGAACTTGTTATTTAGCAGCTCCACTTTCATTTCTAGTAGGGATGTAATTGGATTGATTCAAATAAATAATTTTGGTGACATTTTTAGATGAAAAATCTTTATTTATTTCATAGGAATTTAATTTTCCTCGAGCTTGGCCATCCCAGGAGCCTCAAATCCCTCTTGTACAATTTATATATTTCCTTTTAATGTCTTTTTCACTTGCATTTCTTATTTCTGCATTTATTGTTCATGCTTCTTTTGTTGTAGGTTACATTCGTTAAATGAATGAAGTAAGTTTTTTTGAAATTTATTTACATGTTCACAAGAATTATTAATCCATAAAACAACTTTGAAAATTCACCTTCATTATTGAGATACTTGGATTGGTTTACTAGTTCACAAATCTAGAATTTCTGGAAGTATCTTGTAGCAAAATAGTAGTAAATTTTATTATATTTTTTAGAGCATGTTAATGAGCTTAATTTGAATTGGTTCCACTTGTATTGGGTCATAAAAACATTCAAGTTAATAAAAAAAGTTATCCCATAGAATTTTCACTTGATTAGGTTAGGCATTTGGTAGGTTAACTAGCTCACTAGTCCTTGAATTTCGAGTTTTTAGAGTAGTAATTTTATGTTATTTTTTAGCACACGTTAATAGGGGTATTTTGGAGTGATTCCAATTGGAATGGAGTCCTAAGACATCCTAATTAATAACTAATTTTTTCCCATCCCATTTTTCATTTTATTTACTTGGGCATTTGGTAATTTGTCTCCTCCTCTAGCAAAACAGAACCTCCTATAACACTCCTGTAGCGTGTGTAAACATGACTAGATTTGCTCCAAAAGCTTGGTATTTGTCTCTTATTATTGAATAATAACCCCTAGACTCTAAATCCATGACTATGGAATAATAAACACCACCTAGTTCTTTCCTTGTTACAAAGTAGATTAGAACCATTTCCTTGAATTCATGCTCTTAGGATTTCAATTACAAATTGTTGTTCCTACATAGGATTAGTTTCTTTTTAAGGATAATTTTCACAATATTCAATTAGAATAATGCCTCACAGTCTTTCAAGTAGCATAAGGTTTACATTCTGCAAATATACAAGTTCTTTCATTCCTGCAAATATCATAACCTTTACCTTCTTGTAATTAGGATTAGTGTTTAAATTTGAGCAAGTATCATTTCCATTTCTTGCAAATAGAGAAACATTTCCATTTCTGTAATTAGTTTAGGCTTTTATTTCATTAAATTCACACCATTACATCATATCAACAAAATAAGGACACATTTTATGTTGCACATATAGTGACAACACCTCTTAATTTTGTAGGAACCTCGGGATGATAATTT
Source organism: Pinus albicaulis (assembly GCA_034641835.2). Taxonomy (NCBI): domain Eukaryota; kingdom Viridiplantae; phylum Streptophyta; class Pinopsida; order Pinales; family Pinaceae; genus Pinus; species Pinus albicaulis. The sequence goes on from CM076580.1 coordinate 237,393,150, forward strand.
AAGTTGGTAGCCTTAGGAGTTGCAACATTCTTGCTGCAATATTGAGGCTCATCACACTACATCCATCCTTAGAGGTCCCAATTGGACATTTCCCTTCCATATCCACAAAGATACATCAGATATGTTTGTAGGAGAATCCTTAGGACAAGTGGAAGAAAAATTGCCCTATGTTATATATTTCATCAGTAAGAACCTTTCTAAAATTGAACTAAATTATACAGTCACTAAGAAGGAACTCTTGGCTATGGTACACTCTGTGAAAAAATTTAGGAACTGCATCAATAGATATCAAAAATATTCTCGCACTGATCATGTAACCATTACGTATGAATAAGCTTGATGTCAATGCTAGGATAATTAGATGGTTGTTATTATTGAAATTATTTGATTTAACTATTGTTGACAAACCAAGGAAATAAAATGTGGTTGCAGATTTTTTGTCAAGACTGACCTTGCATGTAGGGAATGAGGAGATGGCAGATTATCAGCTTCCAGATGAACACCTCTTTTCCATCTCGATGCTATCTTCTTGGTTTATTGATATTGAAAACTACTTGGTTGTTGGGAGTTTTCCTCCTAATATATCCTCTAGGGAGAAGAGTAAGATTATTAGGAAGAACACCCCTTTCACTTGGATTGGGGGGAATATTTTCAAGTTAGGACCAAATCATATTTTTAGAAGATGTGTGAGGGAAGAGGATTCCTTTGACATCCTCTCATCATCCATGATGGATCTTGTGGGGGGCACTTTGATGCTAAGAGGAACACCTTCAAATTTGTACGAGTTGGTTACTACTGACCCACTTTACATCAGGATGCAAGAAGGTACACCACCAAGTGTGATCAATACCAAAGGATGGGAAATCCCACACCTAAGGATGAAATGCCCCTATAACCCCAAGTGACTCTAGATCCATTTGAGAAGTGGGGCATGGACTTTTTTGGGCCCATTGATCCCCCATTAAGAAAGAATAAGTACAACATTGTGTGCACTAATTACCTGACTAAATGGGTTTAAGAAAAGGAAGTGAAGGAAATAAATGAGAAGAAGGTAGTTGAATTTATGAGGGAGAACATTTTCTACAGGTTTTGTTTGCCAAGGTAGTTGGTCACTAGTCAAGGGACACAATTCACCTCAAATATGATTGAAGATATCATGAAGCAACACCACATCAAGCACAAGACATACACTTCCTATCACCCTCAAGCTAATGGGAAAGTGGAGATCACAAACAGATCCATCGAGAAAAATTCCGACAAAGGTTGTTAGAAACAACAGAAAGGATTGAGAAAACAGACTTATATAAGCCACTTGGGCCTACAATACCACATGGAAGACCACCAATGGATTCACCCTATTTGAAATAGTCTGTGGAAAAAATGCCCCATTGTCCATTAAAGTTGAATATAATACCCTAAGGATGGTGGCTTGGTTAGACTTAACGTCACTAGCAATCGACAAGATAGGTTTCTCCAACTCAATGGTTTAGATGAATTCATATTGTGGGCGCTGCTACACACTGAGGTAGTCCAGCTACAGAGGAATATCTAGCATGAAAAACATATTAGGGAGAGATATTTTCAAGAGGGTGATTGGGCCCTTTTGTATGATTCAATATTCATGGATTTCAAATGAAAATTAATTCCGAGGTGGTTGGGCCCTATCTAGTGGAAAAATGTTATGAGAATTGATCTTTCCAAATCAAAACAATTGATGAGGAAGGTATCCCCTTGTTTGTTAATTGTTACTGGTTGAATGTGTACAAGAGAAATATATCCAAAGAGGAGTTTATTAGTTTAAGTAGAAAGGAGTTGAATGTGATTGGGAGGTTGATAGCCTAGGTTCACTAATCTTCTAACCAAAAAAAATATAAAAGAAAAAAAATAAAGGGCCTAGATTAAAACCTCCATGAGGCATCTAGGTCCAACTCTAGGGTTGAAAACCTCCATGAAGATGATCCAGATTTATACAGGAACACAATAAAATATAGTACTAAACATAAATGCAGAGATGCAACATAAATAAAACTTCATTTCATTAATATCAAATAACTTAAATATTCTTACATGGACATAAACTAGCTAGGGAAATGGCAGCTTATCTCTAAGAAGAGATGTGGTGGCTACATGCCTCTGAATTGTGTTACAATGACGCTCGAAGGCCTATTTATTATTGAGAAATAATGTAAAGCCCTAAAAATCCAAAAACCTAACCCTCAGAGATGAAACGCCAAAATATGGGCCTAGTTGGGGTAAATTGGTACATCAATTTCCCGAGGTTGTAACTTTGGCATACGATCTTCATTCGATGCACGCGATACCTCGTTAGAAATATCTATCTGAGGAATAAAAATACTGAAATTTAATGTTGAGTTGAATACTCACATTCAATAATGATGATTTGCCAAAAAAAAATCGTTTAGGGCCTCAAAACAACTCTAGAAGTTCAGGACCCGAAAAACTGCCAAAAATAGTATATTGTGCTATAATTAAGGAAACTGAAAAACTGAAAGAAACAATGGTGGGGATCCAACTGGAATAGGTGGGTGGCCACCAATATCCACCCGAGTCATTCCTCCCCCCTTAGGAATCAATGGTACCCATTGCGTTGAGTTCCTCCATGAGATGAGGAAACGTCTACTGAGATTGGTCCCTAGGGAGCCACTTGCCCTGGTGAAGGAGTTGGTCTGCTTTGAAAACTCTATATAGTTGGATCCTTTTGTTCTTGGTCTGTGTGTCCATGATCTAATCAGTTGTGGCTTTTTCCATGCAGTCTGGGTTTAACACTGTTGGTGTGAATTGTTCTGTAATGTCGGATGTGTCCAAAAATGGTGGGAAGTAGGGCCGAAGGCGGTCCACATTGAACATTGGTTTCTGGCAAAGGAATGGGGGAATGTTGAGCTCAAATTCATTGTCTCCCATAGCCTTGTTAATGGTGTAAGGCCCATAAAAAAGTGGTATGAGCTTCCAATGAGCACCGGTTAAGCGTTCTTTATGATTCAAAATGCAACCAAACTTTGTCGCCCACCTGGAACTTGTGTCGAACCCGATGTTGATCATGTCGCTACTTATACTGGGCATTGGATTTCTCCAACATGTCATAGACCTACTGGCAGCCATGCTGGATGCGTTCAATAAATTTGGTTGCTTTATCAACCTCAGACAGTACATGTGAGGAGCTTGGCCTGATGTATTTCCAGAGCTCTTGGATCTGCCTCTTGATTTCATCATTCTCCATAATATAACGTCAATAGATCGGCCCACTAAGAAGCGACGCACCTGGGGTCAAATAAATGGATTGCTTGACCTGAAAGTATAGAGTAACCCTTGTGGGTGAGGATAAAATGTCCTTCTATTCCTCCACGACTTTGTCCATCTGTTGTCGCCATGCAAGGGAGCCCTGTTTGAAGGTTGCGACCACAATATTATTCTTTCCCTATGGGTGAATCATAATGAAAACAAATTTCCTGGTTTGGGAAATAATCTTGCTGCATTTCTTTGTAGTACTCAAAGAGATGGAGAAAAGCGGTACTACCTCATGTATCATGTACAACTTATTTCCCAAAGTCATAATAACAAAATGAGGCCTAGAATCATACACAACATGTAGCTTCCACAAGTATGGTTGCCTGATAATACGTTATACATGTCAAGAGGAGAAACACCACACAGTACCTCATCCTTGAATGGCTTGATGTTGTACATAAGGCATCATTGTTGGCTGATGCGGAGATCTCTTCCTTAGTGAAGCCACCTGATTGTATATGGATGTGTGTGTGTTGTGGTCGGTAGGTTGAGTCGCTTCATGACCTCTGCTGAAATGAGGCTATTTTGGCTCTCGCTATCGAAAATGAATTGCAGTGGATAACCCTTCACCCACATTTGGGAATGGAATATGTGCTCCCCCTCCTTTGGATCGTTAGGCTCCTCCCTCTAGAGCTTGGTGGTGGAAATAATGGCACTGGGTTCTGCATCAATGATATTCTTCCATTTATCATTTCCCTTGTCTAGTTATAACTTAGAATGAAAACATGCATCTGATTCAAATGCCTTCAGTTCAGCCACCAATGAATGCTTGGCCCAACACTCGCTTGTTTTATGAGTGGAGATGTTATGAAATTCATGCCGCTTCCCCTTGTCCTTCTTTGGCTTTGTGGTATTGTTCTAAGTCAACCTACTTTGGCTTTGCCCCTTTTCCTGTGGTTTAGGGGTGCCTTTTTCTGGCTTCGAATTCATGGATCCAAAGTCTCGCTTCTTCTGCTTAAATTTTTGCTCGATCTTGGCATCATATAGATATGTCGTGCTAGGTGAGGTAATTTCGAGGAACTCCATTTACACCTGACTGTCTCTATGCAAACAGCTATGGTACTTGAGTACCAAATGTTTCTCTGAATCTTTAATACCCAACTTTGTGCATAGGGTATGGAACAAATTCGTCATCTTGTGCACATCTTGATCCCTTTGTTGTTGCAGTGTCTTTCATTGGATGTAATTTTCCTCATAGCTCCCACGAGGTAATATTGTTCCTTGATTCCATCTCAGAATGAATTTCAAGTGGGTGTAGCCGAGAACAGAGAGGGTTCCCTCTCGTCCTTTTGCTCACCATAGGCTTCCCACTAGTCTTTGACATGGGGGGCGGCTTTGAGGAGTGAAAAAGTAACACTTTTTCGGTCGGAGAAATCATGGACCGAGAAATACCCTTCCAACAAATTCAACCATATATCTATGGTTTTTGCATCTATCTGGCCTTAAAATATAGGAAACTCGAATTTGAATTGTACCTTGAACAGAGTTGCGCCTCTATATTGGCAGCTGGATGTAGATGCTTCACCGGTGGGAAGTCGTTAAAGGATCTGGGAAAAGTTATTCATCATCATGTTCCTTTATTTATTGAGGGCCTCCTCGAGCAATATTTTATAAGATCTCCTGCTCCCTCATCTTTCTTTTCTTCCCCCATGGACATTCATCAGTGTTTGTGAGGTTGATCTTGTAAAGGTTCAACCAGGTCAAGACCTAACTCCTTATACCCTGACCTCGTTGGGGACATGCAAAGAAGGATTGAGAAAAAACACACCACTATGATACCATTGATCCAGATTTATGCAGGAACCCAATAAAATATGTTACTAAAAATAAACGCAGAGATGCAGTAGAAATAAAACTTCATTTCATTAATATCAAATAACTGAAATATGCTTACAGACAGAATGGACATAAGCTAGCTATGGCGATGGTAGCTTATCTCTGAGAGGTTATGTGGCGGCTACATGCCTATGAACTGTGTTACAATGAGGCTCGAAGGACTATTTATTATTGAGAAAAATAGAAAACCCTAAACATCCAAAAACCTAACCCTAGGAGATGAAACACCAAACTATGGGCCTCGTTGGGGTAAATGGGTACATGAATTTCTCGGGGTCGTAACTTTGGCATACAGTCTTCGTTTGATGCACAAGATACCTTGTTAGAAAGATATATCTTAGGACTAAAATTTTTGACCGGGAATTTTGAGTTGAATACTTGCATTCGCCAAAGGTGATTTTCCAAAAAAAAAGTCATTTAAGGCCTCAAACGGCTCCGGAAGTTCAAGACCCAAAAAATTGCCAAAAATAGTAAATTGTGCTACAATTAAGGAAACTGAAAAACTAAAAGAAAAAATGGTTGGGTTCCAAGTGTAATAGGTGGGTGGCCACCAATATATACCCAGATCAATGGAAACCCAAGAGAAAAAAAGAGAGAAAAGAAAAGAAAAATAAGATGAAAATATCCCCAGGTGAAAACCTCCTCTGAGGTGCCTAGGGCAGACATGTAGATTGAAAACCTCTCTAGAGGAAATTTTCATGTCTCAAAAAAAAAAAAATATGAGACACAAGGAGGAAGTACATAGAGGTAATGGAGTCCTTACATCAATTATGCTAACACTTTCCTTTTGTAGGACTCTAGATAGTCAATATGACAACATTTGAAGGAATAGATTTCACAATCCATTTCTCCCTTTCACCAACCTAACCACTACATTTCCCTCATTATTTACCCATCCCCCTATATCTCTCCATCACCTAGTAAGAAATTGCACCTGATTCTTCCTCAATATTGTAGTGCTATAGGATTGTCTTGAACTGCTACAAGGTTGTCCTGAACTACTACAGGATCAACCATAACTGCTACAAGATTGAGATCCTCTCAAGTAAAGGGATATAAATTCATGTTTCTCCTTGGTAGATGTTATGAAGTTTCATCAAAACTCCTTCGCTTCTCATCCATGCCATTCATCCAGCTCCCTTCTCAATATTCCACCTTTGTTCATGAAACAAAACACAAAAAAGGGACCCTCTTTTCATCCTTTTTCTTAAAGTATCACCATGATTTATAAAATTCACTAAATGTAATATATGAAGCAGTATGAGGCCTTGTAAGGGATTATGGTACTACTACGGGAAATAAACCAATCATGTAGTAGCCTACACAGAACCAACAAAACCATAGGAAGATGATTTTTGCAGCACTAGAATGAATATCTGGCCACCATGAAGCATCAAGAGGCCATCCTTCATATTTGAGGAAGTCACACCATGCCTGACAGAAATCTCCAAGATTACCAATCCACCCCAGCAACAATAAATAAAACACTAGAAAGGACCTATATGAAAAAGAGATTTCATCACTCACATACAACATCATATTTTTTTTATTAAATGAGGACCTATGCACAAGAAAGAGTATTGAAGATAACACCTTCATATAGTAGTTGATCGAAAACTGGTTCAATAGCAAGAACATGCATGCATCTACAACACATCAAAATCCTAGGTAGGCTTATTTATGACACCCATCACCTCTTCCTTATGTGCATGATGGTTAAAAATGTTTTTGATGAGCGAGGATATATTTTTTATGGGTTGGATGTGGAAAAAAAACTTGGACACCTTCGATTAGTAAATTTCAGTGTACTTAGGCACCCATGCAACGTGGAAAATTCAAAGTATGGGAATTGATAATTATGAGGATTAGGGCCAACGACTAAAAAAAAAAATGTGTAGAGGCCATGTCACCAACCACATCGATCTCATTACCACAAAAAGGAATAAAAGGACAAGGCTCGATCTCATTTGTACCGATGTTCATTCCCAAAACAGTTAGAGAGGCTCATTAATAAATTGAAGGTCGAGCTAGATGCTACCAGAGGCCACCTATGGTGCTACATAAGAAGTTATAGATTTTTTTTTAAGTGTTACATGATGACGCATCACTGCTACAGGACTACTATAATTTCTACATGAACGTAGAGGAGGTGCTATAGGATTAGGCAAAGAGGTGAAAAGAAGTCCAACCCACTGAGAATTTTCCTCCAAACCCCCATAAACATAAATAAGTCATCCTAAGAAGGGTAATAGACATCCTCCCTCCTCTTTTTCCATACAATTATGAAGTGAATTATGCCTACTATAGGCATCCTGTACAAAACCCCTATAGAGGTAAATTCATTTGATTTTTTTTTCTACGTAAAGAAAGGAAAGGGAAGAACAGAGAAAATTTTTCACTAAAGTAGGGGATATCATTCTTCTCCTTCCTTAAAAAAAAAAAAAAAATCCATCAACCTCCCGAGTCCCTATTTCTACCTCTACACCATAGACTACTCAGAGAAAAATCTTGCAAAAAATTCATTCAAATAATTTAAGTAAACAACAGTAGAAGCCATGGGGGGGAGGGGGGGGATTTCAATCGAAGAAATCCCATAGACATCAACAAAATCCATCAACATCCTCCCATGAGGGAAATTTTTCTGCGACACCAATGGATGGGTTTATTTGAGCAAATGAAGGTGTATGATGATGAACTAACACATGAGTTTTACATGGCCCTCAATTCTCAGGGAGAGGACAATTCTACCACCATTGTCAGGGTAATTTATGTCCACCTGAATGCATAGTTCATTAGTAGAGTGAACACCATACCCTTAGTAGTTCAATCAGGCAAAGAAAATAGGAAAATATACATCACTTCCAAGAAAGATGTCTTCCTCCCTGAAGAGATACTTGTTGAAGAAAAAAATGGAGTAAGAATGAAAATCCTCCCCTACCCTTGGGATGAAGTAGCCTACAACATCCTCAAGTACAGATCCTGTGAAGGGAGTTTGAATGTTGTATATGCTTATAAATTTAGGTTTCTATATGAGCTAAGGTTCCAAACATAATTTCCCATTCCAAGCAGGCTTAGTGTTCCGCATTTCCTCCTTCAGTATATAATTTAAATGAGCCAGAGTGTCAGGGAAGGAAAGCACTAATACATTGCTCATCATGGCCTCATTAGACTCATTATGATGGATGCCTTAAGCAATCTAATATTCCCTGTTTTGTGGGATGAATTTGTGGACATGGATAGGGAGGCCTTCATTGAGACACGAGATCTTACCTCAACACAACAAGAAGAGACACCAAAATCTAGTGTTGGAGGTAGGAAAGAAGAATAAGAGAAAAATGGAGGAGAAAAGAAAGTGGAATAAGAAGGAGGATAACGGAAAGAAAATATAAGAGACCCTTGAGGATCCCTCTAGATATCAAAAGACAATAAAACAAGGGAATTAAATAATCCTCTCACAAGGGAACACATAACAAGAGGTGGTTGATACATTGGCCACACTTATCACACATGTCAAGCCCAAGAGAAGGCATCCCAAGCTGGGCCCCTTGTACTTTAAGAGGCGAAAGAGCACTTGGATTAAGAAAGGGAAGCCTCAACCTCCTTCAACAGTCCCATTAAAATTTATTAATTACATAACCAAGGAAAATAATTAGGACCTGGTGAAGGGAAAAATGAGGAAGTCACCTCCCCTAAAGCCAAGGGTAAATATAATTTTCCACCCATAGGGAGGCCCACCACTAGAGTATTCACATCCAAGCAACTCAAATCACATACTACTCTTCTATAGGAGAGGGCATAGGTTCTACATAAGAAGGTAGAGGTGCCACAAGGGGAAATAGAGGTGCTACAAAATAAGGAATAGGTGTCACAAAGGAAAATAGAGGTGCTACAGGAGAAAATAGAGACACTATAGGAAGATATAGGGTTGTTACAGGAAGGAACATGTTTTCTACAGGATCAAGAGAAAGTGCTACAGGAAAGGGAAGCCACATCACAAGAGGAAGGAGTAGGTCCCTAAGAAATCCAGGAGCTTGAACCACAACCTGACCTTGGACTTCACATTAGCGAGTAAGTTTCTCAAAGGGTGAGTCCATGCATGGACTTCACATTAGCGAGTAAGTTTCTCAAAGGGTGAGTAACACCTTCAGCAAGGGGGTGATGATAGGTCCCATCAATAGGTATATTTTGAGGACCATATTTCTATCCTCTAGCCCATAAATTCTTTCTTTTCTTCACATTAATTTACATTTTTGGCTATAATGGGCTTAGTAGGAAGACTAAAGGGTGTTTTTCATACTTCATAGCCTAATGTGGTTTATGTGTAGAGCATTTTTGGGGTACATTTTTTATGCAAAGGTATGTCTAAGGAAGTTATAGGGAATATAGGAGGCTTTTCCCTTGCATTTACTCTCCTTTCACTCGAAGTGATCCCTAGAATCACTCATATACACTCATCTCCTACTCAAGATCCATTAACAGCCGAGGAACTCAAGTGAGTGAGAGGATCTAAGGGAACTAGATACACTAATTTCAAGATTTTGGAGGGAAGTAATCCTCCTCTCAAGTGATTTTCCCCTCGGTCACTTTTTGCATAAATAAACAAGCCTAAGGGATTATTAGGATTCACAATTTTGGATCTACGAAGACCAATTGAAGTCGAAGTACTTGAGACTATTATTTCCATTTTTGAGATGATATATTTGTACACCATTTTCTATAAATAAAAGGTTCATTGTTGGTATACATATAAGTTATCTTAGGAGGGATGAAACCCTTGGGTTTGGGCCCAACTCAGAGGCTTTATTTTCTCTCATGTATTTGATATTTGTTCTTGTTTAAGTGTTGTATTTATTTCCTTGTTTAGGCAGAAATTAGATTCGAAAAATTGTGGTTGCAGGCCTGATCACCACCTCTCTTGTGGGAAGTGTGTTTGAAGAGCCTACAACAACAAGCTAAAGATATGAGTTTGTGTTTCTTTGGAATTTTATAGGCTTTGGATTGTAATTCTCTTGCATTTTCTGTTTCTGCATCTTAGAAGTTAACATCATGTCTTGTAAAATGAATTAGATGCATGTTGTAGGATAGAATAGTTCTTGGTGAAATAAAATTCAACTCATGCCTTCCACTTTGATCATTAGATGTATGTTATTCCTAAGAGGAAAATATTTTGATTGATTAGTTTGTGATGACTACCAGTGACTTGCAGGGGTTGGCATATTCATTCTACATCCACTTTGTCATTACTATCCTCCTCTTGGACATCTCATACTACTCTCAATTTCTACTACTAAGATCATCTTTTCAGGGTCAATGGAGGACACTGTGGGCATGTATTTTTGTGCAAGATGGGCCATTTAGGGGTTATATGCTAGGAAAGGGGGTCTCACACATACTTTATAACCCTCAGAAATCTCTTGAACCCAATCCTATAGCAAAACAGGGAAATCTTGTAGGAATACAAGGTATCATGTAGCATCATGTAGTATTCTTGTAGCACTGCCCAAACTTGGCCATTATTTCTCTAAGATATTGATTTTTTAATTTTGGGATTGAAGAAAGAAATCCAGGATTTGAATCCATGATTGGGGAGACCCAAGAACCACTCTATACTCATCCTTCCTTCACTGCAAATACAAGACATCAATTGGAATTAGGAGGCAGATTTTCAAATTTGAATCACAATGAGTACCCCTTCGTGCAATGAGTGAGGATCCTATTGTTAAAGTTGAAACTGTCTTACATCCATTAATATGAAAGGATTATCTTAAAATAAAATAGAATATACCTATTTTTCTTTTAGAAGTTACACTCTTGGATTTCCTATTTATGTGTTGTAGATTAAATTTCCTCTTTCGAAGAAATATGAAAATAGATTAATGATTTACATTCTACAAGTAGAGTTTTGATCTGATTGGTTTGAAAATAGAGTAGCATGGTTCATTTCTCTAACTAGAGTAGTATTTTTCCTTCCTATAGTTACAATTATTCTTTACATTTAATGAATTGCAATTTCATCTCTGCAATTAGGATAATGTTTACTTCCTTGCAATTAGAATAGGCTTTTTTCTTTCCAAACAAATTGTCTTTGTTGTCAGTTGAAGGAGTGGTATTTTCCTTGATAAAATTCAATGACTAAGGGTGACATGAGTAGAGCTTGAACTACTATGCATATAGCACTATCACCTCTAAGTTTGTACAAACCCCGAGTTGATAATTGAAGTTGAGAGTCTTGGGAGTTGCAACATCCTTGTTGCAATACCAGGGATCATGAATTGAAATGAGTAACATTTACTTAGGAAGATAGATTTTGGGCTTATTGTGATCTCTCTTTGTAGGAAATGGGTGTTGAAGGATATGAAAAGGAATCCCAGAGAAAACATCAACTGAGCAAAGCAAGGATCAACCTTCAATAAAAAGGCGTGCATCTACCATTACATATATTTCCATTTTTGTGATTTTATATGTGTATAAGTTATTAGGGGAAGACTAGTGGATAAATTTCTATCACAAATTAGTGGGAAGATGTATGGGAAAGAGTATCTGGTAACAAAGGGATGATCCAAGAAAAAAAATTGTCAATTCCACTACACACCATGGGGTAGGACTAACTCAAGGTCATGGTAGCAATAAGTTCCTTCATAGACATAATCATTAATCACAGTGATTTTCTCGTCAAAATAATCGAAGCACTCCATGTCATATGCTTAGATATATGCTCCACCAACTAACAGTTTTGCAAATTTTTTCCACTATTTCATATGGGGATCGAACCTCCCTATACATGGAATTGTGATATGTGGTCATAACAAGTGTATCCTCTATAGGAAGAAAGATACCAAGATCCTACCATAGCCAAACTATTTTTTATTTTCCATCATACAACTTATTAATTATTCCTTTAGGTTTGATAAAAGGCATTCACTCCAATTGAACATAGTAGGCTCTAGACACCATGTTGTAATATCAACTTGGATTTTGGAAGCCAAGTGCGGATCGGTTGACCCTACCACTTAAGCAAGAGTAAATAGGATTGTGGATAGAGGGAGGTCAATAATATCTTTCATGATTATATTCCTACCCACTTTCTATGTGTGGGGTAAATAATATTAGGGAATAAATTCATCCATTGACCTCTTTATGGCCAACCTACCTATTAACACTATCACTGAGACTCCCTATCTCATTTTCCCCATGAGGAAATATATTTCCTAAATATCTATGGTTAATACCTAGTCTTGTAATTTGAACTATCTATCATTCATATTCCACATATAATTGTTCCTTTCAAATAACTAAAGATTTTCCTTTTTAGTTTGAGTCCTAAAGTAATTTAGATGCCATAGTCATGAAGTGCATCCAAATTATAGTGATAATGCATGGTGGCAACATCATCAACCTCATTTTCTCACTCCTCCACTTGATCATGGTATCAAACTTGCCAAATAAGAAGGTATCATGACAAAAAATTTAGGGTATTTCCTTATAGTGTTGGGCCCATATATGAGAAATTTTTCCATTAATGCTCTACCCTTACCCAATTTCAACACTATGTCTAAGAAGGAAGAGGCCATTGATACCCTTTCTAATGCCCCTCTAAGATTTTCTAGGATTTTTAGACAAGGTAAAGCTCAAAAAAGGGGCCCTACTTAGCTCAATGTTTATTCAAACTAATCAAGAAAGAACTCAAATGGAAGATAAAGAGTACATCTATAGCCTGGTGGTGACAAAATTCTAATTAGTGGCTTAAAAAGTGGTTCTCCTCTTTTACTCAATATTTTCACACAATGGTTGTCCTTTTCCCCTTTTCACTTTGGGGAAAGTTGTTGAAATTTGTCCCATTTCACATTGATGAAATTTTTTCCTGCTAGACATTTCATTTTTTGGAGTATTTTAATGATATTTCCTTTATTTTTCAAGCTACTATGTGATATGAATGGAAAGTGGCATCCACCCATGGTATTGTATGTGGAATATATCCATGGCATTCATTCACCCATGGTATTTATCCACCCATGGTATTCATCCACACATGGAACTTACCCATGGTATTGTAAGTGGCATCCACCCATTGTATTGTAAGTGACATATATCCATGTATTCATTCACCCATGGTATTTACCCACCCATGGAATTTACCCACAATATAGATTTTAAAGTTATTCTTTGTTTTAAATATATATAATAATAATAAAATCTTTATGGTTTTTTTAATTGTGTGTTCTCCTCTTTTCTTATAGAATTTAAATCTTTTATATCTTGTGGGCCTACCCCCAAGATATGGATCAATGGTATCAGATTCAGGTTACGGCTCCATGGGAATGAGGGTTTGAAGCATATTTCAGTTTCAAATTTTTGCAGCAATTTTCAACAAACTTCATGCAAGAGCTACATAGTATTATATAATGTCAAAAATATCTCATTTGAAAGTATTTTTTGTTAGCTCAAATGGTTTTTTTTATGGAAATTGATTTCATTTCCCGATTTGAGAGATAAGAGAAATTGAAGTTACACATGTATGCAACATTGTGTGGATACGCATACCATGAGTTCTGGAATCATTTTCTCACTCCACATGTCATCAAATTTAAAGTGTCTTATATCAATGGAAAGTTATATTCAATACCTAAAATGGGTCTTTGACATAATTTTATTTCATCACCAATAGCAAAAGTTATCATTAAAGTTGCAACAAGAGGTATATAATGTGAAAGAAGCCTTTACAACATCTCATTGGATAGGAGAATCTACTAGAAAAACCACCATGATTTTACCAAGCATATTAACAAGCATCACAGTTATGGTTCACCCACAAACCCAAGGTTATGGGTCAACCACACAAAACCCTTGTCATCAAAGTCCATTTGTCAGGACACACAGTGTTAGTATCATAGTTCATCACATACATTACAAGGTATCTCTATCTATGGATCTTCGTTTTTCATGGCTATGGGTCATCCACAAACCCATCCTTCATTTGCACATTTTCAGTATCACAGTTGGTCACAAGCATTATAAGGTATCTCTATCCTTGGATCTTCATTCATCATGGTTATGGGTTAACCACACAAAATCATTCTCTTCAGTGGCTCTTCATATTTAACAAATGATTCTCAAGAGGGAACTTCATGCAATGGGGACCATTGCTTCTTAAGGGAGGATGAATGATCCGAATGGAAAGTGGCATACCCCATTGTATTCATCCACCCATGGTATTATAAGTGGAATTTATCCGTTGTATTCATTCACCCATGGTATTTATCCACCCATGGTATTGTTAGTGACATCTACCCATATATTGATTCAGCCATGGTATTTACCCACCAATGGAATTTACCTGTGGTATTGTAACTAAAAAAGGTTATAAGTAAAATGTCACATTTTGTAAAAGGATATATTATCCACCATAATGTAGCTTTTACAATTATTCTTTGTTTTAAATAATAATAATAATAAATTTCTTTGTGGTTTTTTTTAATGTGTGTTCTCCTCTTTTCTTCTTGCATTTCAATTTTTTAGATCTTGGGGGCCTCCCCCCAAGATCCAGATATATAGGATTTGACGTATTCTCCTGAAAATTACATCAAATGTTCCCATGCATTATTGGCCTTCTATGTATCGTTTGATTATGCATTAGGTCTAAACTTGTTAGGTTACTACACTTACCCACTCTTTTTTCATGCCGTAACTTTCATGGTAGTGTCTACCCCAGGGGGGCTTCACTAAATGAACCTCTAACATATCATGTATGTTCATGGCATACTAAACAATACGCTTATTTTTACTAAATATTGGAAAATACCTCTAAAAATAAAATTATTTAATCCCATACCAATATGAATTCAATACACCTTCCCAATTAAAAAAAAACCCTAATTTCACTAGATATTGTAGGTATGCATTTTTTAATTAACATGTTTTATACCCCTTTATATTTTTTCATTAAATTTGAGCTCCATTTTTTATACCTTCCAAGATAAAAACCATTTACCCCCTATTATATGTTCAATATAGTATGTCATTTTTTCGTCAATATAAATCCCCTAATATGAATGCATGTGGTATAATATTTCTCCCCCAGTGAAGTCCTCGAGGTTTACCCTTCATGGAATCCTTAGAGTAGCACTTGATTTCCATTTTGGTGCCCATGTTGCATCATTTTTTAGGCCTAGAAAGCATATTTAGAGCTTTTCATGTCATGGATATTGAGCCACATTCATCTCTCTTCATATTATTTCAAAAGTGGGGCTCCAATTTAGCATATTATATTAATTTTATTGTTTCATAATGATAAATTGTTGTTTTCCTTGACCCCAATTATTGCCATTGTATTCAATATTTTCCTCTTTCCTTTACATCAATATTTCTTCCATCTTCAAAATCCATCTTTACCTTTTTTACAGACAATGACAATGAGTATACTTAATTTTCCAAACTGTTTTTCCTTTTCTTTTTATTTGCTTAGGTCAAGTCTGCTAGCCTTAGAATTGGATGCATACAATTATGTTGCTTGTATCTTCAGAATGAGATTTCATTTGGTTATATTTTCATGTTCATTAAATAATGAAAATCTTGAGCTTCATTTTTCTTATATTTTCATGCTCATTAAACCAATGAAAATGATGAGCTTATTTTTTTTTATTTTTTCTCCTCATCATCCAAGATGAAATACAATAATAAACCTCTTTCATTCTTCTCATGCTCATTAAACTATGGCATTGATCCCAAGCACACTTTTAACTTTTTTTCATGCTTATAAAGCTATGAAGGAGATTAACCATACAAAACGTGAGGGAGACAAATTATCTATTCATGTTATATGATGGAAATCATCTACACCATTGAATATGGAACATGTTTGCATCATTGTCTTATAGTAAGGTATTATCCTAGTTTTAAAGTCAAACCATCAGTATGAGTTGAGTAACTCTTTAACAAGATTCAATATCTCACCCAACTGGTTACCCTTCTAGCTATATGGGTTGTGATGATACCTCTTGTGCAATCACTTTATTTTGAATGGCTTTATTTTTTCCAAAATTTCAATTCACATTATGTCATGATAACATATGTTCAAGAGAAATCTCAATTAGAGTTGGTCATTTAAATTCTCATTGACCTTTTGTGTTGGCCTTCCCTATGTCAAATTTTACTCACATCTTCATAAACTATTGTCTTTGTCATCATATTAGTGTTTTCTTCATGGAAAATTATCAGGGATACATCAAGGTTCTCCTTCAATAGATATCTTCCCATTGACACCAATCCATTATCTTGGGAGTGTATCTACAAATTGGATACTACCTTGGAACTTATAGTGATTAGTAGTTTTTTCCCACAGTTGATAGATATTTCACCTCATTGGCCCTTTTTTGATCGATTCACTAGTATTCAATCTCAACCCATCTATTCAATCTCGCTAAAATTTATTGGGTACCTTGGGAACCATTTTCATTAATGGTGGTTTCCCTTGCATCTATTAACAGGATTCATCAATACTTGGTAATTAGTTGGTCCCTTACATGTCCAACATTAGCTCATATATTTTCATCATGTAATGATTTTCCATTATTACAAGACACATACCTTGAATATTGAGGTTACGTCACTCATGCATGTTTCCTCACCTAAGTTGCGATGGAGATTCATTATATTATGTACTTTGAGGACCACATTTGGGTAGTCTTATTATTGCCTATTGTCCTTCTGATATATATTGTGGAATAGAACCACATTATAATCATTTTATGGATATGATTAAAATTTTATGACATGGATATACTATTTAATCTCTTTCGTGGCCATGATATGCATATTATTCCATGGATACACAATGGATTATGTTGGTGGTCATGCTTTGTTAATTTTGTAATGAGTAAGGATATGTCTACCCTAGGGATGTATATCAGATGTTTCTGATTACTAAATTTTGTAAGTCCTAATAGGTTGTAATATTATAGGCTCCCTCTAATCACTACACTTACTATTTTGATGCAATGTATGCAGACCATCAATTTCTCATTTGACTTCACACATTAGGGGGAATTAGTTATAGCTCAATATGACACTCACTTATACCACTTGAGAAGCATTGCAAGTGAAATTGAAATGCTACATATGCCTCATGAAAAAACCCAAAAAATATCCTAATTAAATACTATAATTCTCCTAGTACACTGGAAATGAGAGTTAGAACACTCCCAATACACTAGCAAGAAGTGTTGAATACTTCCACCCTTCAAGTAGAGTATCAATGTGGCTAGCGTTTATGGAGTGAGAGGATGAGGTTTGAAAAATTCATAAAAGTGATCAAAATGAGGATAGGGACGAATATATCATGTTAAAAGGTCCAAAATGTATAGATTAATTCCCTCCATTTTCTCAAATAAACTATAAATAAGCATCCACCGTGGAGTAAACGAATATAGAGAGAGTGAAAGTAATGACATGTTGTCAGAGTGACTAGAGGATTCCACCTTATGAGAAGCATGATTGTAGTGAGACTTGACTATGATTGTAGGTGAAAAGAGCTCTTATCAAGGAGCTCAAGGGACTTTCCATTTTTTAAGTACCATTTCTTTATAGAGCAATGTTTTCCCCATTTCATTTTTGTGTATATAAATGTGAATGAAAATTCCTATGTGTGTTTATGTAGTTGTACATGATTGATATGACTAACATTTGCATAGAAATATAAAGTTTGGGTGTACCTTGATATGTGTTTGCAATAAATAGGTGTTGGAGACCAGGATAAGGACTCTGGAGATAACATTAGTCAAGGTAAGCTAGTATCAACCTTCAGTAAAAATGTGTGCATCTACCATTACACCTCTTTCCATTTTTGCAAGTGTGTATATGTCTAGGCCATTAGGGTAAGATGGGTGGATAGCTATATTCCATAGATAAATGGGTATATTTGTGGGAAATACTCTTTGGTAACAAAGGGAAAACCCAATAAAACAATGTGGGAACCATAAAAACGTCTCAAGGTATAGTGTTGAACATTTATTTCCTCCTATTCCAATATTTTTTTGGAGATTCTATTTATATATCATTATCAAGATATAAGCTTTTCCAAGGGCTATATATTCCATTTATTAATGATAGAGAACATGTGAATGGTCATCAAATGCATCTATTCAAGTGAGACGTTTACAAGGGAAACACCTTATGGTGTAATGATGTGGCAACTGAATATGTTTTGTTTTTGTTTTTTTAACATTCTTTATTTAAAAAAAAATCAAAGTCATTTTCCATATATATATATATATATATATATATATATATATATATATATATATATATATATATATATATATATAAAGAAAATAGAATCTTAATCTATTAAAAATTACTTCGATTTTTTTTAAATAAAGATTGTTAAAAATTTTCAAAATCCATCCATAAATTGTTTTATAATATTTTTATTATTTAAACAACAAAACATGATCAAGTAAAATATTTACGATAATAAAAAAAACTAACTAAATAAATAAATTATGAGCGAATTACAAATTCAAAATAGTTTTGCCTTAGCAAAAGGATGATGGGCCTCATTAATAGGCATATCATAAGGCCCATTTTCCCATCCTCGAGCCTATAATTTCCTCTTTTCTTGCATTTATTAACATATTTTTTATTATAATGTGCTTAATAGGGAGACTAAAGAATGTTGCTCATATTCCTTGGCCTAATGTGATTAATGTGTAGGAAAATAGTGCATTTGAGTGCATTTACTATGTAGATATACGTTGGAAGTAGTTGGAGAAGATGTGGGAGGCTTTTCCCCTGCATTTACTCACCTACAACTCAACTCGAACCCTAAAATCACTCACCTACAGCTCGAAGATCTGCTAACAACTGATGCACTCAAGGAATTGTGAGGATTTAAGGGAACTAGATCCACTTTTTTAGATATTTTCAAGGGAAGAAACCCTCTTTCCAAGGAGGTTTCCCCCTCAATCATTTCTATATAAATAAGCAAGTGTAAGGGCTCAATAGGATTAGAAATTTTGGATCAGATAGGAGCTACTAAGATCTAGGAGCTTAAGATTGTCATTTCCATTCCTTTACATGATGTACTTGAACTCTGTTTTATGTCAATGAAAAGCTTAATTTTATCTTCCATCTGATTTTTTATGGTTGAGTCCCCTTGGGTTAGGGCCCAACCCAGAGGCTCTAGTCTCTCTTTGTGTACTTTATTCATGCATTGTCTTTCATAGTAGCCTCTCATTTCTTTCTTAGTAGAATTTGTTCATAAAATTTGTTGGTGCAAGCCTATCTACCACCTCTCTTGTGGGAAGTGTGGTGGAGGAATATGTATTAGCAAGCCAAAAGCATATGGTTATTTTCCTTTGAAATTGTTAGATCTTAGATTAGTGCTCTTTTACAGGCTCTGTTTTCTGCATATCTTGTGATTAAATCGCAGTCTTCTTTAAGCTTGGAAAGCATAATATTCCATGAATATAGGGCATATGCATGCTACAGGTTATACTGTCTTTTGATGCAGTAGGTAGATTGAAAATAAAATTCAACTGATCCTTACTAGGCTTATTTAGTTTCATAAAATTCAACTCTTCCTTTCTCATTTAGTTCTATTTTTTTGTAATTTTGTTATTAGTTTGGCATTTTTTTCAAGTTCGCAAAAAAATTATTTGTCTGGTGTGAAAGTACAACTATTGTTTTTCAAGGTTGGAATTGGAATTTCACACTCCTCCTCCCATCATCAACCTCCTTCTCCCCACCTCACACTTCTCTCAAAACATTTTCCACCGAGAACACAATTTTGGGTTGTTGAAGGTCACCGTGTGCATTGGTTATTGTGTAAGTCAGGGCCATAGTGGTATTAGGCTTGGAAAAGGACACACACAACCTTCATCAGCCCTCCACTACCTTTCCCTACCTTCAAACCACATTTTACACCCTCAGGATGATTACGGATCCAATTCTGTAGCAAAACAGGGCAATCCTATACCATCCTATAGCAATCATGTAGCATCCTGTAGCACCGTGTAAACTTGGACATATTTTCTCCTAAAGCCTGATTTTTTCCTCTTAGCCTTAAATAATGTCCTGTAGGCTCTGAAACCATGATTGAGTGAGACCAAAACTGCGTAGGACTTTCCTTTTCTTCACTGCAATACATTTCTGCAATTAGGGTTAGTGTACAAATTATAAGTTTGATGATATAGTGATGATCTTCTTGATTGCCTCATGAGATGCCTAATGAATTATGCCACTAAAGCTAATCCCTTTGAATACGGTGATTAAAGTTTGATATCATGCTCATTTAATTATGCAAGGTAGACTAGGATTGTTTTCTTGGATTCATGCTTCTTAAATTATGGTTTCAATCACAAGCACTATTATTTCCATTACATAAGTCAAGCTTCCTTTTCAATGCAGCTTTTACAACCTGCAATTATATTAGTGTTTACATTCCTGCAAGTAGCATATAATTTATATTTTTGCAAGTAGCCTAATATTTACATTTCTGCAACTAGGTTAGCATTTACATCTGAGCAAGTAGCATTTTCATTCATTTTGCAAGTAGAATAATATTTCCAATTTTGAAAATAGAATGGGACTTTCCTTTCATGCATAGTCTTCCCTTTCCAATCTAGAATCAGTTGATAGAGTGGCCTTTGTATGCCTTGGTCTGGTCCATTCCTTGAAAGTGACATGATTAGAGCTTAGCCCACTGTGCATATAGCGCTCTCACCTCTTGAGTTTGTACGAACCCCATGTTGATAATTAAACCTCGTAGCCTTGGGAGTTACAACACTATTGTTGAAATAGTGAGGCTCATCAAAGGCTACTCTCAAATGCAAGTCTATCATGACTCCATCCTTATCATCAACTAGCTCAATAACACCCAAGTATGCAGAAACATATTACCCTTACCTATAGTGGAGGAAGAAATTCAGCTTAAAAACTCTCTTGTTTTTTCCTCACACTCTCACATTTAGAGAGAGTTGAACACAAAAACAAACCATCTCTCTAAAGGAGGTTTGTTGATGGATGAAGGCCCGTGAGAGATCTCAAAACTTTGTGATGGTACTACTAGTTATTTCTTCTACCACAAACCATACAAGGATTTATCTACACAGGTAAGAAGGACATAATCTCTTGCATCAAAACATTTTTGGTTTATTAACAATTTATTGTGCTTTATTGTCTATCGATTCTCACTCTCTCTATAGTTGCTTGTTATTGTCTAAAAACTTTTGTAACTCTAGTCAAATCCTTCAAGGTCGATACATACATGTTTTTGTAAATCAAGCTTGGTTCAGATACATGCCCAAATAAGTCTCACCCTTTTTAAATGCATAATCAACCATAAGTCTCACCCTTTTTAAATGCATAATCAACCTGCATCTACAAAATATAATTACATCAATACATCATTTTAAAAATTGAATGCAACTATAGCTCTTTCCCAAAAAAATAATATAATAAAAAATAAAATATAAATATAAATAAAGGATAAAGATTTCACTTTCAATTTTTGAAAATGTAAGCAGGTTTAAACATCACATCACACAACACCTACACAAGTGAATAGAGTATATCATTAGATGTGAAGATAAAAGTATATCATAATGTATATAAATATGATAGAGTATATCATAACGTCACAAGTGAATATCTCACCTTTTTCTTTTTTCAAAAATTGATCACTTGGAAGAGAACACATCACAACATATGATACGTTGGAAAATTTAACTACTTGGAAGAAAGAGTACATCATAAGATATGACACGTTGGAAAGAGTACATCATAAGAAATTACTTTTACGTGTGAGTCAAGGATAACCTGAGTAATGGTATATTTAATTTTGGAGAGTGTATTTTATTTGCTGTGGTTAAAGTTATAATTAGTCAAAATGACAATTTTGTACTTCATAATCTTTTTTATTTATGGGTGTGGGTATTACATTAAATACGTAATTGGATAAGTAATTATTATATTAACAAAATTCGTCATTCCAAAATAATAAACAAATATGATGCCATTAAATGATATGTATGACGAATAAGTGATTATGATATTAATTAACAAAAATTGTCATTCCAAAATAATAAACAAATATGATGCCATTAAATGACATGTCTCGGTGAATAAAGGGAAAAGAAAAGTTAGCTTTAAGTAAGATATAATAATATTTAATAAAATAACATAGGGAGAATATTACTAAATATTAATAATTTAATATAAAAAATATATATATTTTTATGGAAAGTAATCTATATTAAAAACATTTATTTATACAGTTATTTTTTATTTTAATTAGTTTCCGGGTTATTATATGTATGTATTTTATTTTATAAAATTTAAATGTTTTAGTGGTATTTTTAAAAGCATATACAAAAAGTATAGATTTTGAACTAAAAGTTGGGTATTTAATATAGGGGTAGTTTAATTTATAGATGAAATAGTCATTTTCATTGGAATTAGATAATATAAATTCTAGCAAGAATATGATTTGTTGTTATTTAAAATACATTTTTAATGCATAAATAGATTCAGTGCCCTCAAAAATCTCTAGGGCACTCGAATTCAACAGATTAAAAAACTTAAACTCAAGTTTTTAAAAATATCTACCATATTTTGGTAAAATTAACTACAAAATATGTCGTGAAAAAGGTCATTTCGTTTATAAGTTAGATTGTGCCTTAAACATATATCTTCTTTTCTTTTCAAAAGCTAAAGGTGGTGGTAATGTTTCTAAATCAAATACAAGAAGCATAGACATAGTTGTGGTTGTATACTGTGGTCCTAATGGGTCGTAGCATACATGTAGTGAGGCGTTGGTTTGCATGTTCCAATAGCTAACAAGAGTCATAGCATGTAATAAGAGGTTGATTCCCATATTGTAGGTGAAATAATTACAATGGGTACATGTTTAATAAATATTGTGCTTCATAAATAACCTCTAAAATTACTCCAATTCCATTTACTATCATTGTGAGAATGTTGTTCTAATGCATGATGGGAATGGCATAAAATACCTAGAGCAAGTAGTTGAGTAGTGTTGTGACGTATTGTTGGCTTGAAGGGGTCTAGACACAAGTTCGGAGTAGTTGTGCTACCAAAAAAAACCCTCTATTACTAGCCCTTTCGGCAACGGTCTGCTGCGAAGACCGCAGCCTCACCCGAGGCAATATTGGGGGATGTTAGAACCAGGTTTCTGCATCCAAAGGGATATTAGGACATGGATTTACTGCTATGCTTCTTCCTTATGATTTCCTAAAATGAACAGATGCAATTATCTACTTCTACAGTTTATGCCCTATTCATCAATTACTACTATTGTGCACTGCACCTTTCTACTCTAACATGCATTATTCAAAATATAAAACAATCTTCCAACCTTTGTGATGCAATTACTGAGTAAATATACAAAAAATACCTAATTCATCGCAGTTAATTCATAAAAATAGATAACTTAAAAATACATCAGAAATACACAACTCTTCCTTCAAATCTTCCTTTTATTATGTGAAATCCTTCAGATACAATACTTATCAACCTACGCACACAACTGCAGGGGCTTGTGCACACAACTGCAGGCTTCCTAAGGCCTTCGTGCACACAACTGCAGAGCCTTCCTTAAACCCAAAACAAATAAAGATATAAAGAATTCAAACTTAGTTCATGCTCATTTCATTACATAACATATCATGACTTTAATTCCTAAGACATCTCCTTGTATAACATTCTTTCTTACAATACCATGGTTTGCAAACCATGTGTGGAGCTCAAAATACTCAAAAACAATCCAATCCCTTTACAAAAAGAGGGGCTTTG
Source organism: Pinus albicaulis (assembly GCA_034641835.2). Taxonomy (NCBI): domain Eukaryota; kingdom Viridiplantae; phylum Streptophyta; class Pinopsida; order Pinales; family Pinaceae; genus Pinus; species Pinus albicaulis. The sequence continues at coordinate 237,417,099 of CM076580.1, forward strand.
ACCCACACCAAAGCCCCTAAGTCTCCTAAAATGTCGTGTGAAGCCTTTAAACTCTGCATGATTATCTTCTTTCCGTTGGACCACGCAATCCATTTCCTCAAATATGGAGTCTTTTACTCAAAACTGAACCAATTTGGGCCCTTCCCAACATACCCCTGACACTCACATGTGACTCGTCCCGAGTTAATTAGCGGGTGCACCCTGAGTCTTTTCTTTTATGCTACCATAAGTTTCCTTCAATGGCTAAATCATTTAAGCACACTGCTTTTCGGCCTGACGTACTTCATTCACCAGCTTCTTCGTGGCTGGCTCGACTTTTTTTCTGAAGAATATCTTTCTGGGTATGCTGTAGCTTTTTCAATTGGCTATCCATTATTTGCGATAGCTGAATAGCCTCATCTTCCCAAGGCTGTGTTATTGATGAGATGATTGTTTCGTTTCTCTGTAGCTCGTTGATCTGACTTTGCAGAAACTTTCCTTCATGAAGATGGGTGAATCGTTGCGCAGTTGTTAGGGTCTGCATCGTCACCTTAATCTCATCAAATTGTTTCTTCTTGTCTCGAATATTTTCTTCAAGTTGTTGCACATGTGGATATTCCTGCAGCGAGGTCCATATTTCCATGGTGTCTTCAAATAACTTGCCACAGTCCTTGATTGTGGTTGAGTTAATCTCCAAGGCAGCCTTCATGTCTGCTTCACGTTGATCGCGTACTTCTAGTGGTGTAGCTGGATGCAGCTTCAATTGTAACTCATGAATATGCATATGAAGCTATAAATTAATCATTTCCATCTCAGTCTTAGACTCTTTAACTGCAATGGTGAGCTTCTAAATCTTTTCCTTTGGTGTTGCCTCGGCTTGGAACTGGAGGTTGGGCAGCTCACTACAATCTTTATTAATAATATCCTCCAACTAGTTTATGTGTGTCGTTGCCTCATTGCGGTTCTGTATTGCTTCCTTCATGTCATCGAACATGTGCTTGTTGTCCTGCTTTACTTCATTAAGACCATCAAGGCATGCTACTCGCCCACCTTCAATTCCTCGGTAACTCCCTAATGGAAATCGTGCAGTGCTTGGATGGGTAGCGCAATGAGATTTAAACTAATGTTTTGCCGGTGTTGTGCGTGCTCATGATATTCTACATTCTCAAAATGCAATGACCCTCTGAGTACCTGCAGATCATGAAACTCAGTCGTTAGTTCCATCTGCTGCAATGGTTTCACTTTCTGCTTCTCTGGGATCGCGCTCGCTTGAGTCATGCTCACTTGTGCCACGCTTAGTTGAGTCATGCTCGCTTGTGCCACAATCGCTTGAGTCATGCTTTCTTGTGCCACGCTTGCTTGAGTCACACTCACTTGGACCGCGCTCATTTGTTCTTTCAACTCGTTAATGCCCTGTTGAATTTCTGTCAATACAACCTTGTATTGATCTTCAATGTCACTCCACAAGTCCTTAGTGACATGCAAAACTTTGTCACCAATCTCATCTATGTCCCCTTTAGTAAGGACCAATGGCTCTGTTCCATTGGATCTATCGGACTTGTGCTTCTTGTGCTCACCTCCCGCAGTAGGTATCGTTCGCCTCTTTACAATAAACTGGGGGTCTATTGTCGTTGTATTGTCTAAGGAATCCTTGCTGCCTTGGTCACCTCCCACAATTTATTCTTCATCCTTCTCAGTATTTAGTTCTTCTTTGTGCTCATTTTCTTTCCTTGGGTTCTTCTTCATGACTTTCTTCGTATTGGTAACTTTCCCACTAGTTCCTGCCTATTATGTTTATGGGGGAGTCAACCAATGACTCAGCCATCGATGTAGAATCTTTGCAAGGTCATCCTCCATGACCAAATATGGCAGTGGGTGTCATTCCTCTTATGAATCCATTTCATTAATGCAGATTTGGTGGCAGATTTTTCTAGCTATGCTCATTAAATGCATTTTCCCTTCTCCTTTCAACGGAAACTTTCCCGTCAAATCAACTGTGAACTTCGACAAACCCTCCTTTATAGTGGAGTTATTCCTCCCTCATCGCACCTCCCTTGGATTGTGATATCTTCCTAAGTTTCGCGGAGTAATCCACCATCAACGGAGTCCTTATCTGGTAGAGTAGTTTATAGTCTTATGCCCCCTTTCAACTGCATGTGTCACTAAGACTTTTTCCCGTTCATATATTCAACGTGAAGTTCCAGGGACAAAATCGCCCCTATATAGCTTTAATCTACTTCCATTCACTCATCCTTACATCACCTGACCATCCAAATCCGTAAGATGAATTTTTCCTCCATACGAGACCTGTCTGATCCAGATTTATGCAGGAATGCAACTGAATACACATATAACCATAAATAAAAATATGCAGTGGAAATAACACTTCATTTCATTAATATCAAAGAACTGAAATTTGCTTACAGACAGAATGGAAATAAACTAGCTAGGGCATTGGTAGCTTATCTCTGAGAAGAGATGTGGCTGTTACAGGCCTCTGAACTGAGTTACAATGAGGCTCGAGGGCCTATTTATTATTTAGAAACAATGGAAAAACTGAAACGTCGAAAAAACTAACCCTAGGAGATGAAGTGCCAAAACTATGGGTCCCGTTTGGGTAAATTAGTGTTTCAACTTCCCGAGGATGTAACTTTGGCATATGATCTTCGTTTGACGTGCTCAATATCTTGTTAGAAAGATCTATCCGAGGAGTAAAACTTTCGATGTCAGCAACATCAATCCATGGGCCCATGTTGCTCCCGTTTTTCCCAAGAAACGTCGTTTAGGGCCTCAAAACGGCTCCGGAAGTTCAGGACTCGAAAAACTACTAAAAATAGTAAGTTGTGTTGCAACTTAAAAACTGAAAGAAATGATGGTGGGGGTTCAAATGGAATAGGTTGGTGGCCACCAATATCCACCTGGATCATTAAGGCCCCAAAACGCCTCTGGGAGTGCAGGACCCGAAAACCTGCTAAAAATAGTAAGTTGTGCTGAATGTAAAAAGCTGCAAGAATTGATGGTGCCGGTCCAAATGGAATAGGTGGGTGGTCACCAAGATCCACCTAGATCAGTGTATGATAATGTATGGTCCTAACCATTTTTTTTGGAACTTTCCTCGAAAGTTCGTGAACTTGATATCATACATTAGCGCTAGGTGTCATTCCTTGAATATTTTTTGCTTGATATGCCTGTCGTGCCAGGATTTTTCCCTTGCTTTTTGTACTTGCTGATGATATCCTACAATGAATATGTATTCCTCAAGAACAAACAACTTTTCTAGCCTTTCTTCCATGATATCACTTTCTGTCGTATCTTTTACTATTGCAATTCTTAGACTAAGCACAATATATTCCATAGGCATAACTGCTTCCTATCCATTAACCAGCCTAAAAGGTGTTTTTCCTGTCAACTTCTTGCAAGTTGTTCTATATGCCCATAATACTGTTGGAATTATCAAATCCCAATCATTCATGTTGAAATTGCATACTTTGGTGAGGGAATTCTCCAAAATCTTGTTAAAAGCTTCAACTATTCCATTTTCCTGAGGGTGATAATGTGGGCTCTTCTGATGATGCACTTGGAATTCTTCAGTCAATGCCTCAATAGTTATATGAAAGAAATGTGACCCTATTTCACTCATCAAAATCTCTGGGCACCCAAATCTGGACATAATGTATTCAAATATGAACTTCACAGCAATATCTGCACTGCAATCCTTCACTAGCTTAGCCTTGACCCATCTGGTCAAATAATATGTGGTAGTGATGATATTCCTCGCACCAGTCTTCTTTCCTTGTAGATTAATTGGTCCAACAAAGTCTATTTCTCACTTATCAAATGCCTAAAACGTCACTTGTGGTTTCAAGTGCATTTCATCTCCCCTATATGGTCTTCTAGTTCTCTGACAAGCATCGCAGGATCTACAATATTCTTTTGCATGCTTATGCAATGTATGTTGCCATATTCCATCTCTCAAAATATTTTGTGCAATGGATTTTCCTACATAATGTCCTCCTGCAACTCCACCATGAGCTTATTCTAAAATGCTCTATCTTTCATGCTCAGAGACATATCTGTGCAGTATTTCATCTAGCCCCATTTTATACAAATGTACTGCAACCAAATAAAAATCAGTTGCATTGAATACTAGCTATGTTTTTTGCTACACGATATACTCTGTAGGTTCCATCCATGTACTCAAAAACTGAATAATGTCTGGGAAGTGATCATTTGCAACCCTTTCTTCAAATAATTGCGCATCTAGTAGGTTCTCTTCAATGCTCATGGGTTCTTTGCCATTCTCTATCCTAGACAAATGATCAGGTCTTGTGTTAAATCTTCCTGGCTTAACTAAAACTTCAAATTCATACTCCTGAAACAATAACAAACATCTATAAATCTCCCCTCCCAGCACAACTTTTTCACCAAATACTTCAACGCAGAGTGATCTGTGAACATCTTAAAGTGCACTCCTAATAAGTAATGCATGAATTTCTACAGTGCATATATCATAACCAATCCTTTACGTTCTTTTGTAGAATAATTATTTTATGCCTTGGACAATTTCCTGATTGCAAAGAAATGGGGTGATAAATATCTCCATCGCCTCACTACACCAGTACTGAGCCCAATGCTATGCAATATGCATCAACATGAATGTGAAACTCCTTGTTCCAATCTGGAAAAACTAGAATCATTGCAGTTACCATCTTATCCTTTAGTATACTGAGGCTTCATTGGAACTCTTCATCCAAACAATATGTAACATCCGTATTTAATAGATTTTTCATTGGCGCATTTATCTGTGCATATGCCTTGATAAAATTCCTGTAGTAGCCAGTATGTCCCATTGTTGTGCACAGTTGCTTCATTGTCTTAGGTGGTTATAGGTTCATAATAACAACAATCTTCGCAGGGTCTACCATCAATCCCTGTCTGCAAACCACAAGCCCCAATAATTGATTTGAATGAGAATATTAGTGTTTTTTGTGCTAAGATCCAATTCATAATATAAACAAAGTGCTTGAGGATTATGAGGTTAATTGCAAGTTTAACATGAGTTTTTATGTGAATTTCATGAGAAAATTAACATAAACAATAACATCTAATAGACATGAAAATCACCATAATTAAAAGTAACACAACAACACATGATGAAGGATTTCACCCCGCCTGGGCTACGTCTCCTTGGTCCAAATTCCAATGGATTGGTCCTCTTCTACTATGCTCAAAATTGTGAATACATATGTTTACAATTCTCAAACAGCTTCGAAACTCATTCCATCAACTCCAGAATGCCCAAAAATTCTTGTGTAGCCGCTTTCTGCATCGAATTTGGCCAAAAGATGACTTAGTTATGAATTCCCCAAGTTTCTGCACTATTTTCCCCAAAATCCGGCACCATCCTACAATTCCACCCAGAATTCAGTTAACTGAGCGCCAATTCACCAAAAACCAGGTGAAATTATCGAAGCGCTTAAATGCCCAATAATGTTTATAAATCGGATTTCAAACCATATCAATTATGGTTTAATGAAATTTCTTTTATATAAAACCCTCGCATGATTACTCCTAATCGTCGGCATTTAGTGCTAACCTTGGGCACATGTCGGCATTGGCATAAAGGTTTAAGGTTACGATTAGGGGGGCAATTAATACCATGACTTACCGAGCCATCGGTCCCATGGTGTCACATGGCAGAGGCCCATTTGTTGTTGTGGTTAAGGACCGTTGGGGGGACGGGGTGGGGATAGGCTTCTGCCCCGGTCCTGCCTTTGGCGGTGACTAGGGTTGGGGCTAGATCCCGACCCCCTCCCCCCATTGCGCATTACACATGAAAACAAAACAATGCATAATTCAATATATAACAACGAACAAATGAATGGAACAATGGTGAAGGCTTGGTGCTCGGACTTGGAGGTTGCGGGTTCAACCCCTTCTTGCTCTGCTCGGTCTCAACCCAAAATTTTGGTGGCCCTAGGGCTGCCATGTGGCGGCCCCTGGCTGGGCCACGTGGCAGCCTGTGATTGGCCACCTAAACCGCCAATCAAAACACATCATTACAAACCAATAATAAAAAGCCACTTGGCACGATCCCATTCACCGATGAAAACCATTGACCAAGCCAAACTGCACAATCATCCTACCATGTAGGCATACCCAGTTAGTTGTATGGACTGTTGAATCGGTAGTCCTGCATTTTTTTAACAAAAAATTTCATGTTTGACAAAGTGGACAGAATGTGTTTCTCCGAGCATACGGCGTCAGTTTTCCATGAAACAAGTTGCGCTATATTCAAAACGACGAGCTCTACATAGTCGTTTAGGTTCCACACCATTCCAACAACTTTCATTTTTTAGCATAATTTTGAGCACTTGATCAATAGTATACCAAAAGGTACAAAAATATGATTTATTCAAATTCAATGATATTTGATATTGTCTGTAGGTATCCAACATCATTCTTATGTTCAAAACATGGTTCTTCAGCATTCCAAATACTGTCCAATTATCAAAATAAACTTCCAAAAACTTGTGCATGTACTCCTTAAAAGTTGAGACTACTACTCTAGAGAACTGCAGGAGCATTCTTCAATCGAAAAGGAAAAACTGTATATTGATAAGATCCCAATTTAGTGGAAAATTTTGTATTACTCCTATCTTCTTGTTTGATTCTAATCTGATGCTAACCTAAAACCCATCTATAAAAGAGTAGGCCTCCTGCCCTCCAACATTATCCAATACTTCACTTGTAAAAGGTGTAGGGAATGGGTCATGCATACATGCATCATTTAGCTTCCTCAAATCAACACAAATTATGATTTCACCCTTTTGATTCTTCTCCTAAACAACCATAGGACTTACCCATTCAGATTCCTCCAGAGGTTCAATTATGCCAACTTTAAGCACATTTTCCAATTCCTCCTTTACGTTTTCCTTATATTTTGGGTTCAATCGATAGAGCTACTACCTTACAGGCTTCACATCTGGTTTCAGAGTGATCCTCATAAATCTGAGGTCTCCTAATATTCCCTTCAGTTTATAAAACTTCATGGGAAATAGCTCTTGATATTCATGCAACATCTTTGCAACCTTGATGACTATATCTGCATCCCAATAATCCCCAATCAATGCGAATTTTGGCTCCTCATTTTTCCCTATATTCACCTTCTGCGTCTTTACTGGTTGTGTTATGTCAAGGATCTTAGGTTCTAGTCTAAGAACCTCGTGTTGTCCTTATGAATCTGGGATATTTATATTGCACAAATCTTCCTTAGCCTCTTCTACAGTCACATTATAGCATTCCACTACTTGTTCCAACTACTCGGCCTAATCAGGCGATGTCCAGGTTATCGCAGTTGAAGTCTTGAAAAAATTTTCTCTGACCACTTGAAGGTCCACATCTATGTACCGAAAATCATCTTCAAAACTAAAATTCATTAAAAATCCTTCAACCATCTCTTCCGAATTCATTGTTCCATGTCGTAGTTCAGTTTCAAGATAAAAATTCAATATAAGTAGCACATCTAATCTGTGAAATAACATATGTTCCTATTCTGGTCTTGGATCTTCACCCCACATCATATTCCAGCGAAAAATATACCCTTGAGGGTCATCCTTACCATCATATTTCAGTTTGAGTCTAGTATTTACATGACCAAATATGATCGTCATCAATCTACGATATTCTCTCCAACTACCAATATTTTCTTTATGAGTGCCCCACCATCTAGCAGGTGTAGATATCAGTGCTACATCCAAAGCTAGAATTTTTTTTTCTTCGGGTACTTCTCGTTCAAATTCATTAAGAAACATATTGACATCTCCTATCCCATCATCATAAGGAAAATTACATACATTTTAAGTGATGCAACGAAGTGATATTTTAATGTTGTTACATCACTTAGTAGAATTTAACTTCATGTACCTATTCTGCCAGTTCTTCAGTTCTTCATCAGAATCTGAAATACATGAGTTGTCCCTTTTCTAGCTTATCCTTCCATTTTTAGTTGGATAGATCCAATATTCCTCCTTAGTCATGATCTTGTAGATATTATCAATATCCGCATCGAAGTATTCATCGTGAATAGGCTCTGTATACCACACTCCTTATGATGGGTCCAGGGGAACAATGACTCTCATATCGCCTTGTTCAAACACCATCTTTCTCTTATTAAAATTAAATATTTCATCAGAATCAAAAGCCTAATCCAATCCAAGGGTTGGATATGGATTTTTGTCATCTACAATCTCAATTACTTCAAAATCTTCCATAACGCGCACTCTAATGTCCACTACTATACCAGGAAATATTCCCATAGGAATAATCTTCTGCTAATTATACATTCTTAACTGGATCGGTGACCATTGCAGCTTTGGTTTTACCATGTGCTCCCATGTCTATTTATGCAATACATTGGCATCATATCCCAAATCCAGGATTACTTGATTCGTGTTGTAGTCCCCAATCTACACAGTTAGTCTCATTTATTTGTATGTCCTCTTATGATAATTCAACTTATTGATTGCACGCAGCTCTTCCCTTATTACGTAGGAGTTTATCAGCACTTGGAAACTTTCAACAACCTTCTGGTCTCTCAATAACTTCATGCAGGTCTACAAAAATGACGTCAATATAGCTGGATCAAACTCCTTTGTCACAGTAATCACCTGGGTGTTGTCCTTCTGAGGCATCAACTTCTGTTGAGTTTATGGTTGTGTCATAGATGTCGAAGCTCTGAGATTCATGAACCCTTCTTCGCATCAAAAAATGTCTCCTTTTCTCTTTTCATATTGAACCCATTATTCTTATCTCCAACCTTTTAGACCCACATGTCCTCCATATGCTTTTGTCCTGTTACGATATCTTCTCCCATAGTTCCACCACTTCAGGTTACTATGTTAACACTAGGCTCTTCTTCGCAAGGCTTCACAGTCATCCTCTATAATTTTTGCATCAGTTGTTGGTTTCTTTTCTCATTCATCTTCATTATCAGAACAGGATAATCTTCTATTACATGTTCAAAAGATCTATAATACCTACAAGAGGGGGCAGTAGGATTCTGGCAATCCCTCGTGAAGTGTCCTGCTTTGCCGCAATTGTAACATATTATTTGACCACGTCCTCTACCAACGCCTCATCCTCGTCCTCATCCTCGAACTTGGAAGCCTCCACATCCTGCTCATGGACCATGATCTTCATGTGCGCACCCTTCATCTTGTATTCTGTATGCATCTGCAGCCTGCATTAACTCATAACTGCGACAATTCTTTTCATCATGCCCTATGAAGCTACAAAAGTTACAAAACAAATGCTTCAGGATCTACACATACTTATGCATCAAATAACATTCTTTTCTGTGATGCCATCTTCAAAATTTATACATGTCGCACCGTACACTTGGTCCCGGGTGCAACGAATTAGGCCTGCCACCGTTGATGTAATATCTAAACACAGGGCACTAATCTTTATAATGTCCTTTTGTCTTACATTTGATACACCATACCTCTGAGAGAATTTCTGATTGGATTTCCTTAGCCTTATTCAGATCTTGTAATTCCAAATTCATTGCTGCTAATTGGCTTTGAATCTATTATACCCCTACTTGGGTATCTGCGACTAGCGAAGCTTCCAATTTCATAGAAATTTCCAGAGCTTCGGCTTGTGTTACTATCTTATGTTATGTCAAGGGTAGCCTGATATGTGGCAATAGTGCAACTATAAACCACTCCTTATGTTGCTCGTCGGGAATTTGGAAGTTCACTTTCCCTAGTAACATATTGAATTTTTGATCTAATTCCCAAACAGATTCAGATACCGCTTATTTGATCTCTTTTATCTTCGTAATACATTGCGACTGCGATTTTGGCTTCTTAAATTCGGCAATCAGCATTGTATTTGTCTCATCCAATGTGGCAGTCGGATGCATCGGGTAGTACTTCATATACCATGTCAATGCCCTTTCTTGCAGCACTATGACAAGTTGTGCCTTCTTTATGTCATCATTTGTGACATGTCACGCTTTCCATACTGCTTCAGCAACAAACCAAAGATGATCAGGATCATTTGATCCTTGACCTTGGAAGATAGGCATTTTGACCTCATTAGCCATGTTTCTTGGGGGAGGTGGAGGAAATGTTTGAGGGTGGGGGTGTGGAGTGAGGCGTGTGGCGGGATGGGGAATCCCAATGATGCCCTGATGATCTCCAAATTCTAACTGTGACGCACCTCTAGGAGTTGTGGGGTTACTTTCTCCTTCTTCGCTTTCAGATCCACTCAACGACAGATTGTAATCAGTCTCAATGAATTTTTCACAATTTACCCTAAATATTTTACCACTTCACGTAGACCCAGATTTCTTCCAAACATCAATCTAATTGCATGTGCAATACACCCTTTTCACATAAAAGAATCTTAATCCACTACTTTAAAGAATTAAAGGACTTACCTCGCGGACCCTTGAAAAATATTCGCTTAGCTTCGTTGTAGGATATGTATGTGTCTATGGTGAACTTAGTTCTAAATCCTCCCAAAATACTACCAATCCAGAAATAAACATCTCTGGAGATCTTGTTATCAATCTTCTTGAGTCGCTGCAATAATTCAAGGCTCCATGCAATAGGCTCGTCATTCTTAAAAAAAGTCTTATTCTCAGTCAACATTGACAACCATTCATGTAGCTCGTTCGAAAATGTCGAGAAGAAAATATCGTGCTGCTTTGTAAAAATATATCTCTATAACCAAGCTTCAGTTGACCATCGCAATTTTTTGTTTTCTTGAGCTGTGAACTCTCATTCTTTCAGATCTACCCAATCTTGGATCTACTTTCTTTTCGGAAGCCACATCCATATATCCCTCAATCAGATCCTGATCCCAACATTTGAACCATTTGTTGGATTGAAGGGGTCTAGACCCAGGTTCGAAGTAGCTCTGCTATCAACAAAACCCTCTATTACCGACCCTTTCAGCAATGATCTATTGCACAGACCGCAATCTCACCTGAGGCAATATTGGGGGATGCTAGAACCAGGTTTCTACATCTAGAGGGATATTAGGACATGGACTTATTGTTATGCATCTTCCTTATGCTTTCCTAAACTATGCTACTTCTAGAATTTATGCCCTATTCATCAATTACTACTATTGCGCACTACGCCTTTCTACTCTAACATGCAGTATTCAACATATAAAACAATATTCCAGCCTTCGTGTTGCGAAAATACCTAATCATGCGCAGCTAATTCATAAAAACATATAAATTAAAAATACATCAGAAATACACAACTCTTCCTTCAAATAATACTTCTTATTATGTGAAATCCTTCAGATACAATACTTATCACCTTGCGCACATAGCTGCAGGGGCCTGTGCACACAACTGCAGGCTTCCTAAGGCCTCCGCACACACAGCTCATGCAAAGCCTTCCTTAGAGCCAAAACACATAAAGATAGAAATAATTCAGACTTAGTTCATGCTCATTTCATTACACAACATATCATGACTTTACTTCCTAAGACATTTCCTTATATAACATTGTTTCTTACAATACCATGGTCCGCAAACCATGGGTGAAGCTAAAAATACTAAAAAAAATTCCAATCCCTTTACAAAAAGAGGGGCTTTTACCCACCCCAAAGCCCCTAAGACTCCTAAAATGTCACATGAAGCCTTTAAATTATGCATGATTGTCTTCTTTCCGCTGGATCGCGCACTCCATTTCCTTAAAATATGGAGTCTTTTACTCAAAATTGAACCAAGTTGGGCCATGCCCAACACATACCAATTGTTGTTATAATGCATGATGGGAATGATATATAATACCTAGAGCAAGTAGTTGAGCAGTGTTGTGATGTATCGATTTTTTTAGAATATGTGTGTCAATTTCCATTATCAATGCCAAATCTCATGCCTAAGCTATGACACGGGCCGAGAAATTTATAGTGAAGGATGATTATACAATCATATAATGTATATCAATGATAACTAGTGATTTCATTGTCATTATAGGATATAAGATGCATTAGTGAAATGATTATAGTGTAATTATGGAAACATCACAACACCTTTCAAATGAAACAAATGAAACAAATAAATATATAGAGACTCCCATTTTATGTATATTTATAATATCAATGTTAACATTTTTAAGGAAAATAAGTATTTTATCTATATTTATGATATCAGTGTTAATTTTAAGGAGACAAATAATAATTTCTTACATGGTCTTAACATCAAGACTCTTGCATCTTACACATACAATTTTAATAATTATTTGTGAATTTTAAAAATAAATAAAATGTAATTTGAATAACTATTAACATTAAATAGAAAGTATAGACTAATAACTATTACATCTCAATCTTTTATCTATTAAAAAACATATCTATCATTATAAAATAAATAATCAACACAAAATTATATAAATATATTTATCCAAATTAAAAAATTATATAATTAAAAGATATAAATAATCAATAATGGAAACAAAATCATCAAAATATTTATACAATCATATCATTGAGGACTAACACATTTCTCCTTTTGTTTCTTATAGCTTAACCACTTATATACCTATATATCCAGAAAATATAAACATCTTAGTCCATTCTATTAATAATAGAAAACAACAATAACTATCATTATAAAATAAACAACCAATAAAATTATTTAAATATATTATAAATAATCAATAGTTACGAGTGTAAACAAATTCTCCAACTCCTCATGTAATCATCTCATTAAAACTCAACTAATTTATCTTTATAAAAATAAAATAAATAACGAACAAATTTATTTAAATATATTTATTTAAATTAAAAAAAATGTAAATAATCAATAATTACAAATACAAACAAATTCTTCTAATCATACAATCATCTCATTAAAGTTAGCACTTTCATTTTTTTTCTCACCTTTTTTTGTTTTTTCGTTTTTTCCCCACGCCAAACAGATCTCTTATGATTCATTAATATCAAATCTTGTAACACTCTCCATGGTGTTAGCTTTAAATAGGTTTGTGTAAATTTGCGTGATTCTCCAATTGCAACTGCATTAGGCGAGTAATTTTTCGTAAATAATAATTTAATGTTTTGATTTTTTAATATTTTTAATTAATTTAATTAATTGTAAAAATATTAATAAATTTATTATAATTATTCATTAAAGTTAATAATTTAACAAAGCCAATTTATTTATAGTAATTTTGGAGTGTTTCTTTCATTTCTTTTTAATCATAAAAATGAGATTTTGAAGACTCAAACTTAGATTCTTTTTTGAAGTCTGATAGGTCACATTGGTTTGAATGACCTTAATCATCATCATCATCATTATTTTATTGGGTCAAGAGATTCTGTATATTAAGAAAGAAATAAAAATTAATATTATAAAATTTAATCTTATTTAATTATAAATGTAATAATAAAATAATAAATAAAATTGTATTATATGGTAATTTTGTTTGTATTAATAAATTTACAAATAATTTCTTTTCTCATATATATATATATATAACATTAAAATAAATTTAAATGGTAATCATGTATATTTGGGGAGGACTTCTTATTTCAACTTAAGGTGGATGAGGATCTATTGATTTTTTATTTTATTTTTTAGGCCTAGATTGATTCTCAAGGGAATATGTCTAACATATGCTTCATTGACTTTAAATAAATTTAAAATTTTATATTTGTGCTAGGTGGCTCCTGCTCACTAAATTTCCTAGAGATTTGAGATTATTCCAATTCTAATAAATTCATCCATGATAAGTACCTCATTATTATTTATAACATTCATTTATATATAAACAACTTTTATTTAGCAAAATGGTCCATTTTACAATAAGATATGTAATTTCTTTATTTTCTCAAGTTAAAGTTGACCTATAACCTTTTTATACATGGTTAATGAGGAAAATGTGTGCATTGTTAATACATTTTCATGTTGCACTAGCATTTTTTTTACAATATTCTTTTTGTTATAATTATGAAACGTTCGGCTATATCAACCACATTAATATTTTTAATGTGGTTGTACTAATAGTAATTGTAATATTCCAAGATTTCATGTTTAATATTAATTAATAAATATATATAAAGATCCATTTTATTATATAAATCAAACTAATAATAATTTATATTTATAACCACACTACTCAAGAAAATATATTTAAATTTAATTAATAAACTTAATACATAAACTCTTATATATATATAAATATTTATATTATTTTTAATTATTGATTATTATTATTCAGATTTATATTATTTATTAATTAGTTAGGAATTTTGTTTCTGTGATCTATAAATTGTGCTTGAGATTTTTTGGTGAAAATCACATCAAAAAAGATTTGGTCGACGCATTTCGAACCAGCCAGTGTGGTTCATCATCAGGACAAGATGAAAATTCCGATCAAGAAACCCCTTTAAATAGAAAGTAAAGCTCTCACTAGCTGTTTGTAAAATAATGGCTAGTTTGACTCAAATATTTCAAATATTTATAAAAAATAAAAATAATATAAAAATCAAATGTTTAAAGTTTGTAATTAGGATTCTTATATAATTTTATTTATTTTAATAAAAATAAAAATAAAAATAATACTTAATACTCATATATATTTTATTATAATTATAATTATTTATTAATTATATGTTTTAATTTTATTAATAATAATTAGTTGTTATGTGATTAAAATCTTCATCAAATAGTTATTTTTTTGGTAATTAATCTTAAAAAGTAATAACTAAATAAGTAAAAGTTTAAAAAATAATAATAATAATAATAATAATTAAATTAATTAATTAATTAAATTAAATAAAAAGAATAAATTAAATAAATAAACAAAATAAAATAAAGATCAAAAAATAAATAAATAAAAATAAATAAATAATAATAATAATAATGATTAGTTATTTAAGAGTACTAATTAATAATAATGATGATGATGATGATAATTAATGTCCATTAAGACCAATGTGGTCTATTAGACTTTAAGAAAATAATAATTTAATTGTGATTCTTCAAAATCTTATTTCTATGATCAAAGAGAAGGGAAATAAGTGCTCCATGATCACTATAGTTGGGTTGAATTAATTAGTCAAGAAGATTGGAAGTGTGGTAGATGTTAGGGAAATGAGATCGGATGTGAGTAAGAGTCGGACAATCTAAGTGAGGAAGTGTTTTTCATCTTCCACTCTCTTAGTATCACAAAGTTGACAAATTCTATCATCTCAAGGTGTTTTGGGGGTAGACCATCGTCCGGTTTCACTTAGAAGCTCATGATAATTAGTTCATATCCTAGCAATGTTCATTTTTTCTTAGTGTTGGTCAGAATGAAGTGATAATTCTAGTTATCAAGGGTGGGGTTGATCACCTCCTTATAATATCTTAAACTCCTTTTTCCCTCCAAATCCTTATCATCCCACAATTTATCGTTAAATTTGAATGTAATAGTATCTTTGACACTAACCTTGATTCCCATGATGATCTCCTTTTATCTCCTAGTGGTTGAGACAAGACTGTACATCTTTATGCCACCCACACTTGAAACGGAGGTGAGGGTTTAGACTAGAGTTAGAAGTAATTTTGGTAAGCCTTTTGGATTCCATGTTAGAAATCTTCTTCTTATACATTAGATACCTAAACATACCCATGCTTTTAAAGGGGGAAAGGTCAACTTTGATCAAGAGGATAGGATAGGAAATGTTTCCCTTGATCTTAAGGTTATAGGTTATGAATTGATTTTGAATCATCTCAATCTTTCTCCATGAATCTCTGGATATACTGCAACCCCAAACTTCACATCAATATAAGATAACAGGTGTGACGTGAGTCTCAAAAATGAATTATTTTTTACTTCAAATACAAAGATCAACCAACTTATAATTATTTTCCAACTCATAATAAGCTTTCCAACCTCCAATAATCCTTTTCTCAATGATATAATTCTAGTTGAGTTGATGATGAATGTCAACACGTGAATATTTATAATAAGAAACATGTTCTAAGTAATTGTTATCATAAAACAAATATCATGGGTGATATTTTTGGATTTAATTATCATGACTTTAGTCTTCTCAGTATTAACTGTCATACCCATCTTGGAGCAGTAATCATGAAGATTCTTATGTTGCATGTTTAGGTCATCATGGATTCTAAAAATAAGAACGATATCGTTGTCATAAAAGAGAAGAGTAATGATTATACCAGCAAGCTCGGTGCCCCTGCAACCCGCAGTTTCCAAACAATCCTCTAGCTTATCAATGTAAATGCCAAAAATGGTAGGGGATAGGGGACACCCTTGTTTAACCCAGATATTGCATTTAATATCTTTATACCACCCTTTGTTAGTCTTAATCTTGGTAACAAAAGTATAGTAAAGGTGAATCACAACAATATTTAACTCATGAGGAACCATTATCTCTTCAAGTCTCTTCCAAATCTTATCTCGAGGAACAGTTTCGAAATATTTTCTAAAGTCCAAAAAAAACAAAAGAGATCGATTTTACTATTGTGACATTCCTCGATAATGATACTGAGAGTGACAAGATGGTCAATTGTCGAGTGATGTCTCATAAAACCAACTTGCCCTTTAGTTCTTTTACTGGCTTTCAAGCCGAAGGCTAATCTTCTTTTCCAAAATGAGCCCATATAGTTTGGCTAAGATGTGGCTAATCACAATAGTCCTGTAGTTAGAGGGAACGTTTGTGTCCCCACTTTTAAAGATAGGTACAATAACGCTTTGCATCCAAGGATTAGGGAGGCCATGCTTTACCTCCAAATTAAGAAGCTCATGTAGATGAGGGATGAGGTTAGACCTTCCTATTTTAAAGATTTTAGCTTTGTATCCTTCAATATCTTTAGCTTTCCCATTAGCGAGCTTATTAATCTCAAACTCAATGTCTTCTAGAGAAAAGATATCCTCCTTAATCATAGAGTTTAATATGGTGCCCATGATGTCGAGAGAGTCATACAACTTCTTAATATAGATGTCCCAATTCTCAAAGAGGATTGAATGATTGTCTTTTGTTTACGAAAAAACATATTTTTCCAAAACCTTCTAGGTGCAACTTTAGAGATGTGAAGAAGATACTCTTGTCTCTTATTAATATAGGACCTCTTCTTCCATTTGATAAGAGCTTTGTATATACTTATATTTTAGATTTTTATAGTTTCATTAGAATCGTCTCCAATCGATTTCCTAGAAATTTTGCAGTCCTTGTCCTACTAAGGGTTGGAATTTCTATTATTCTTTTTATACGAAACCTCGGTAGAGAACTTGTTAATAGTAGTGAAATTGTATAAATTTGATCAACATTATTATTATAAGTAATAATAGTAGTAAGAATGATAATATATAATTTATAAATAATAATAAATTTATTAATGTTAATATTAATAAATAATAATAATAAATGTGGTTGTTATACCATGTTTATCAACCACATTTGATATACAAATACTTACTATATCAACCATATTTATTAATATAGTTATGCTAGTGTGTGTATATATATTAAATAAAAATGAGAAACACATATATATAAAACTATATTATATGTCTTATTAATGTTTTAATAAAATTAAAAATGAATTTTTTTTATATAAAGACATATAAATCTATATATAATATAAATAATATTATTAAGAAATAATATTAATTTAATTTTAAATAAGTTGAGAGAATTTTTTTTTTTTTTATAGTTGTAAAAAATATATTGGCATCCTAAAAATTTAATCCTTTGAACACAATTGGTTTATTAGAAATTCCCATAAATCTATGATTTTAAATTTAAATTGATCCTTTAGAGTCATCATTAATCAAAACCATATTGCAAATTTGGTTTAAATATGAGTTTGATATATATGTGTTTGTGGAATTAAGTAAATTTTATTTTATATTAATTAAATAATTCTAACCTTACCAATCCCCAAATACTCATATCACGATAGTAGTTGTATTCAATGTCAATTTCATCCGAGACACTTGGTTAATAATAATATTGTTTTGTGTATACGTGAAAATGCAATATGACCCCTAGAAAATAACAAGGGTGGCTGCAAGGCAGCTAGTCCCTGCCTGGAACCAGGAGAGTATGATGTGAACCAGAATACAACACTGTGAATTACTGAAATATTTTCGTGTAACTTATGTGACCATCACGATTCGACATGTATTTAACAGAACAGAAATCAACTTCATCATATTTGAAATGTCCAGTAAAATATTCCAATCAATGCAAGGGTATTTCTATGAATAAATCAACTTTGATTAGCTGTAATCCAATAAAAAATAACAATAAAAATGCTTTGGCTGTACTCCTCGTCATCAAGTTTCAAGTAGCCATCCACTTCATCTGTCTTAGATGATGGCATTCTGCAGGATTCCATTATTTCTGGGCTAAGCCCATCTGTCAACAATTGCAAGACCTGGAAGAAAAGGAAGATAGCATTCCAAGGTAACCAATTATGATAGTTATTCAATGCAAATTCAAAACACATAGTCAACACTCTGTGATCCATATTGAAGGCCTCATATTATCTTCAAGTATGTGGAAAAGTTGATAAACCATAGGAGGGTTCAGAGAGGTATCCGAGAACAAGCTCACCTCACTCATGGATGGACGCCATATTGCAGACTGCCTTATGCATAGAGAAGATGTGAGAACCATTCTCTGCATATGGTGAACATCAAATTGACCACCTAGTCGAGGATCTGCGAGTTCTGTAATGGCTCCAGACTCCAACAGGGGTTTGGCCTGCACAAAATAGATCAGATCACATTTGATATATAAGGTTCTTAATAGCTATTTTGTATTTTGTATTTTCAAGATATCCACATGCAATATTGCAATGGATGAAAGGACTAATAAAAGTATAAGTTGAAAAAAAATACTGCATTGTTAACAAATAATCTATTATAAATATGTAGGCAATTTGCCAACGAGACGTACAGAATTGAAGTGATTCCTTTATTCTCCATTAGAATCTTTCATTCCACTCTTTAGATTTTTCAACAAAGTGGAAAGTATTCGACATAAAAGAAATGAGTATTTGAAATGGTTAGATCCAGAAAGATAAAAAGTGGGCCTCAGAACCTTTCAAGATGCAGAGGAAATGGTTTCCATTGATTCTGTTTTTTGTCATTTTGAATACATAGTCTCCCAAATGGGAATGACAAATCAGTTATGACGTTGCATGTCAGATTGGGTTGGAGCATTTTAGGATCCAGATTTACTTTAGTTTACAATATCCTAGCACCATCATTTATTGTTAGTTATAGTTATTTCTACTCACCCAGAGTAGGAAGTTTTGCTCAGTGACATCAGAAGGCATCCTACCAGAAATGATCTCCAAAAAGAGCACTCCAAAGGCATAAACATCTGTTTTCTCATCAACAATTCCACGCAGAAAATACTTCAGTGCCAAATACCTGCTCAAGATGTTTCGAGAATGAGGAACTTGCAGATAATCAAATATATTACATATTTAGTATAAACTATAGATACCGAGAAAATACAATGAAGAAGATGATGAAAATGTTTACCATGAAACCTTGTCTGAAAACAATAAACTAAAAGTCTAAGTAAAAAAGCTCCCAACCTTGAATTTTTCAAAACATGAATGTTCTAACCAGGACTCCTATACCAGTTCACCATTTCAAAAATACATCTGGTTACGATGAATTAGGTTGTAAATAGAACACATATTTAAAATATAAAAGAACTAATACATCATCATCTGCATTAACTTGATCATATTAACATAGTTGCTCATCTGCATTACCTTGATCTTATTGACATAATTGATTGCTTGGTTAAACTCAACTGGCTGTTTTCTTGTTCGCAGTTCCTCGGAAGGAATTGTAATTTCATAACCTTCAGGAAGAAAGGTATTAAAACCCAAAATAAGGTCACGATGGCCTTTAAATAAATCGGTTACTCGAGCTATAACACCAGCCGTATCAACTCTGCAGAATTGCCACAAGAATCGTCCTTGATATTAAGATCCATAATTAATGGAGAAAAAAAAGGAAAGATAACTTGTTTTATTGATTGATAATGCCAATCTTTATAAAAAGTATAGACCTTTGGGACTTGAAAGCTTTCATGACCTCAAGGAACTCATCATATTTTTCTCTGTTATCCTTGAATATCTCTTTTACTGCCTTGAGATACCCCAGGGCATCATCTGTTGATAGTCTTTGTGATCCTTCAGAACGCTAATGTAGTCCCGAGCTGTATTAGATTATCTTCAAGCAATAAAAAATGTCAGAAAATAAGCAAGTTACCCACTGCCAATATTCTCACTACAAACAGAATATAATCTTTCTAAAAATTTTGGTAGAAAGCTTTCATAAATCACAGTCCAATTCAATAATAATACAGAATATGGTTGTTCTCTAAAGAAATACCATCAGAGGAAGATCGGTTTGGCATTTTAAATTTGACCAAAAAACGCACGATTGGAATCGGAATGACAAGTGAATCTAACCAATAAATAAGAAACAAACCGAAATAAGAAATACTAAGTATATGAAAATCATTAAAGTGATTAAAAAAAATTAAAAGAAACCTCGATAACCATGTGAGCCCTCCCATGAGGGCAACGTGCCTCACCTCCTCCATAACACAACAGAGCATGCATGCAGGGTGCTAAAACCACGCCACTTACGGGTTTTCTGAATATAGAGCCCGTGTTCGAGCCATTTGCAGTGGATTCAGGAGGGGGACGAGGGCGAGCATGACCTGAATTCCTCTTCAAGCTCTCCAAAGTTATCAATCTCAGCCACCAGCCGTCGATCTGTTAAAAGACGGAACGCGTTACAGAGCTCCGCCATCTTCTGGGACATTGACACTGAGAGAGAGAGCCCTCATGACCGGACTCTTCCCTCTGTCACTCCACAACAGATTGTCACTTGTGTTAGTGAGCACAGCACTCAGCCCAGCGGGCACAAAATTGTCTTGGATGTCGCTGATACCGGGCGCTTGGAAACCACGATGCCAATGGAAACCTGCCCATACTTCAATGTCAGAATCACATATAGAGGAGGACTTGCAGGAGCCCAAGAGCAAGGGAGAATTACGGCATTATTGTGAATGCTGAAGCCCAAATTTGAAACCCCAATGGTATATTGAACGCAAGCAAAGGATTAAAGCTTGAATTGCTGTGAAATGCGGAGCCAAGGTGTTTCGCTGAAATCCCTCTCTCTCTGCAAAATAAAAATTATACCGTTACAGCTGGTGATTTCCTGGAATGATTGATGCATGATACCACTTTGCAAATTATGCTTCATAAAAGGCTTCGGCTCACTGATAAACCTGGAGGATACCCTGCAAGTGGTCAGGGATTCATAGCGGAGGCCGACGTAGCCAAGGAAAGATAACAATCTTTCAGAGGCAAGTTCACCAGTGTGACAAGGTATTGTGTTTTATCCTTCAAGAAACATGAGGGTTTTAAGAAAATGCAGTTAGCAAAGAAAATGCAGTTAGCAGCTAAATAGCTGTATCACATTCTGTCTCTATGCGAGAAGCAGTTTACAACATTAAGAAGAGTAAAATTAGAGAAACAATTTACAACATTAAGAACCATATATATGTAAAACATCATTAAGAACAGTATATATGTAAAATATCAGAGTTTACAGCTTACGTTTCAGAATGTCTGATGTTGAGGTGAATGCTCCCATTGGAAAAAGCCCAGTTCGGATCTTTGGTGGAGTGTGAAAGAACTCTAAAATAAGAAATTGCTCTTTTTAGTTTTTAGTTTTTTTCCCTTTCTTTTTTCAATTTCGTTTCAAATCCAGTACAGATTTTTTAAAAGCATAAATTTAAATGGTTTAATGTATAAAGATTAAATTTTGAATAATTTTTCAAAAAAAAAAAAAAATTATATACAATAAAACACCATTTAACATAATTATATTGCAAAATTGCTGCGAAAAAACCAGAGCTTTTTCTTTAGATTGTTACATGTATTTAGATACTTTAATATCTAATTATCCTCAAGGTTTATATAAAAATATTGATAAATTCCAATTATATTAAAAACAATTGTAACATAACTCGCTTATAAATATCCCCGTAAGTTTTGGCACTTACCTTTACCCTGTGGACAGGAGAGTTCGCTGTGTCCTGCAACAATGGATCATCATCCTCATTCTTATTTAGCCCTCTGAAATTACGCTTCCTGGGAACCACATCCATTAACGAACAAGATGCAATGCATTCCAAACCTTCACCCTTGTCGACATCAACATCACGTTTCCTGCTATAGAGGAGTATGAACCAGTTATCTGATGCCCTAGCTCAAATTCAATATCGTGCATAGGCAGAGAAAGCGTCTGGGGACTAGACGAGGCATCAGAATTCATGGAAGACTCCTCCTCGTTGCCTGCAATGTTTGATGCCCAATAATCATAATTTTGATATCTTTTAGTAGCATCTGCTAAAATCAAAATTTTTTTTTGTCGCTGCACAATATCAAACTTGCTAGCGGTACTTTTATAGCTGCAGTTATCTAAAGAGTGA
This sequence comes from Pinus albicaulis, assembly GCA_034641835.2. NCBI lineage: Eukaryota > Viridiplantae > Streptophyta > Pinopsida > Pinales > Pinaceae > Pinus > Pinus albicaulis. Next base: position 237,439,602 of record CM076580.1, read on the forward strand.
TCCAAATACACTGTCCAACTGGACTCAGAGATCTCAGTAGCCCTGGTGTCTGTGTCTTCACATTTGAAATATTGGCATGGATCCACATAAACACATCTCAGCTCTTCACTTGTTGGATACATGAACGGTCTCTGCAATTTTTTTTCATGTTGTTACTCAACATAGAGGCAAATAATCGCAACGAGTTGGGAAAGTAGGAACTACAGATAATTTCCAACAGGTGTGAAGCCCCCGCCGTAGAAGCCATGCAGAAAGCCATGTGCGCTGGTGAGCTGGCCAAAAAATCTATCTAGAAATTCATGTCATCAGGAACATATATATAAGTGATGTAGCAAAATAACATAGCATATAATTTGCTAATTTAATGTTAGCATTAGTTTACGGTCATGATAATATACAACGGGAAAATGCATATATTATATGGTTTTATACGGTCCACCTCGGGAAGAGGCCAAATAAGATCACAAAATTTAAACTATGCTCATTTAACCCTTAGTACCCAAAATAACCTGGTTAAACAACTTAAATAATGATAGCAACTCCATTTTCGATTACAATAGTCCCATGCCTGGCGGGCAGGGACTAATAAGTTGATTTAAATATCAAACTGAGAGCCTCACCCTCCATTGTAGAATGATAGGACGATTACAACCATTCTGCTGCTAGGGTTCTCTCTTTATTTCTCGCCCAATTTAATTTGGATCATTTTCTAATTACAAATCGATTATGCCTAGAGTGTACTTCAATTTCTATTTTTATTTTCTTTTTTTCATATTTTCATTGTTAACTTTTTTATTACATTTGTTTTCTTTTTTCATTTTTTAATGCATTTTTTACTCAAAGAGGATTTGAAACGAGGACCTCGGGGATTAACATCCTTGCTAACTCAAGTATCACGAGGACCTCGGGGATCAACATCCTTGCTAACTCAAGCATTATTTACTGGCCTTGGCTTAAAGTGTACTCATTATTTATCAAATTATATGTTTGGATTATAATTAAAAATGTTGATTAGAGTCTAACCACAATATATTCATCATTTGTTTTAAGGCAAGATTGGCAAGAGTACGCTAGTAGCATACACTTGTATTCCTCATGCATAACTTGGATCAATTGCTAACAATGGAATATTTCATCTGATTGATGTTAAAAAATTTTACGCCGAACTTGGATTTTCAGAACAATATGAATTCAATTTTTTATATAGAAAATTTTACATAAAATAAGATGTTTGACATTTTTTTCAGATGAAAAAAAGCATTGGTTATATTAGAAAATATATACCAGTACATATGTTCAGTAATCACGAAATATCAACATTTTTCTTTCTATATTCATATGATCGTGTTTTCTATGCAATTGATATATCACTTATAAACCCCCATACACAATATTCATTGTCCCGAAAAAAAATAGAAAGGATAACTCTTGATCCCAAGTACTGGAATTTTTTTCAATAAATACAAGACTTATCATAAGCAAATCATGATATTAGGTAAGAATAAAAATAGCCAGCAACAAAAAAAAGTAATTGATAAGTCTCGAAACAAGGTCCTCTATAGAAATGAAATGTGACCCTCTTCTCAAATGGTGTTGTCCTCATAGTAGCTGAAACTCATGGCGCCCACAACATCTGAAAGCCATTCCTTGGATAGAGTGGTTGCAGTCTTTTTAGCTTCCTTGTAAACATGATTTATAGAGATATTTTGGAAAGAATTGATAAGTACCTTGATGTGATCCATCCAACATTGGATTTCAGGTGGAGACAAGGATGAGTACCAAAAAATTCTATCTATGAGAGTTTTTGAGTTTCCATATACATGGATAATCTCCATAGATTTCTCCTTGGCGAACCAGAGAAGCCCCCACAAAGCCAAATTTTGTGCCTGATCCACCATGCTAATGTAGCTTATAGTGTGCTCTATCATTAATTCTAATCCAAGTCTCACATCCGCATTGACCACTTTGTGTAGCACTGTCAAAAAAACATATCGGCAACAAAAATTGTGGGGGCATATATCGGGATGAGAGGTCCTTCATGTCCGAGGAGAAAGGTTCCTGTGTCTCCAACTAGGAGGGTATTTTAGAACAAATATGGTGAGGAAAAATAAGGACATCTTCAAATATATTGGAATTATGTGCCTTCCATATTTCCTAAATGAAAAACATAGGAATATATTTGTAATGTTCATTTTTGGATGCCCACCATTGCAAACAGAGTTCGACCGAAGAGAAATGCCTGCAGGGAACCTTGTAATAAAATAGTATCTACAACCAAATTTGAAAAGATACTTTACAATTGATAAATAGGTGTAAACCAATCTCTTATGCATCATAGCACATGAGGCACCATCTTGGACCTTCGTTGATCCAGGTAAATTCCTGATACCCTTTTAACCAAGACCTTTTACTTCGATTGATGTGTTAGAATTGCATCAAAGCATTAATGAACATAAAAGAACCTATATGCATGTTGTAAAGAAGAGGAACATAACAATCATTATTAACATAAGATATTGATAATGGAGTCTATCCAGGAGGGACTATGTCTCCGAGCCTCGGTGTCAAGATGGTGTAGGCCTCTGCATTAAGTGCAGGAAGGAGTGATGATGTACATGGATGGTATTTTCTCGGTCATACAAGGAAAATTCCCTCACGCAGGAGTGACTAGACCTCTCCATGAGATATTCTGCAACAGGAACTCTCATTCACAAAAAAAGGACTCCTATTAGTATGACAATAACTCACACATAATGACTATGATTATCCCGCCAGCATGGCAACAAAGGGATCTCAATCAAACATACATGTGACGACGAGTATCCCACCAACATGGCAACAAAGGGATCTCAAACATAAAGAAAATCCATGATAGAAATTACATCTCACACCAAGAACAAAACAAGATCCCACATTAAGCATCAATAGGGATCTATAGAGCACAATGCATCTCATAGCAAAGAGAAAAGGAAGTACATGATCACACTGCATATACCTCACATCCTGGAGATATATGAAGAAAAGGATGATAAACTGATGGATCTAGTTGTACCATCAATCTTGTGGCATCAAAGATCATGAAAATGATTGCTCGCACATTGAATGTTGACACCTTCACTCCACTTTGAAAGTATCCAGAAAATGGAATGATCAAAAGGAAAATTTGAATACACCATCAGATTCGTGGCGTCCAATAGTGCAAAATCGAGGCGTCCAATAGTGCAAAATCGAGATAAAGTTTATCCAATTTGGACACTGGGAAAATTTCGCCCTCCTGAAGTTTGAGCTTAATCATGGTTCTGCTCCTTGTTGTCTTGGCTCATGGTTCCACCTGAAAAATACAAAATTACTTCCTAGAACTGCATGCGCACTCCCCCCCTGGTTTGGCCTGGGCACATCTAAGAAAGACAGGTTTAGATTTGTTTTCTAAGCGGAGTTAACAACATAAAATTCGTTGGCCTACTAGTAAGAATTGCAAGTTTGTTGGAGGGAGGTTAGGTGGTCAAACCCCGCCCCCTCCCAATTTTAACATTTGGTTTAATAACAAACAAATATGATTTAAAATGGAGGGTTGGGCTTGCCTTGGGCAGCCCGCCCAATAGTCCCGATGCAATGTTAATATAACATAGGTGGCATATATATAATGTTTAACAAATGTTTGTTGTATGATATATATATATATATAAATAAGGTGTGGGCTCCGTGGGGTCTGGTGGGGGTCATGGCCTGTCGACCCATACATAAATTTTGTTATAATATGTTATGTGGTGGTGCCGTGGGTCTGGCGGGGATCACGACCCATCAGACTATTTTAATATATATATATATATATATATATATATATATATATATATTGTTTTATTAACCAAATAGGTCATTTTTAAAAATTCTGATTTTGACCGTAGGAGTGATGTTAAAGAGGCCACAAATTTGCCTGGAATCTGGCCAGAATCTGGTGGCCAAGTTTCTTCAAAATTGTGTCTCCCTTAACCTGCCAAGTCATCCAAGTCAACCCAAAACTTTGACTGCCTCTAACATTTGCATACGAGCTCAGTTTGATGAACCGTTCGCACCATTGCGATTAGGAGGACGAGATATTAAACTTGAACTAGATTTGAGAGAAATCCGAACACTCTTATTCTTGAGATTTCATAAGCCCTCTTTGTCCTGTGTGTGTCTTTGGAGCCACCTGGATCATTCCTTGCCACTGAGGAGCTTTTGGTCTTCCAAAAGCATCAACAAGAATCTGCAACTGTTGTGTACTATGTCTGCACCACAAGTGTCCTGAGAAAGGTCACCCTTCCATCTCCTTCACCTTTGTTCTTCAGAGCCTTAAGCGATGAGCTTACATCTGCATCCTCTGCAAACATGTAGTACAATCTCTTTCAATTTACATGCTCAAATATGACCAACTATGACCCAACACATTTCCATGCTTACCACGATTTTATAACACATACTCGGTGGCCAAGTTTACATCGAATGGAAATCACACCCCAGTTATCATTACAAGGCCAACAAATCATTGTCGCATTTTGAAGTGATGGAAAACACATCATCACTTTTAAATAAACAAAATTCATCACACGACTTAAAAAACAAAGCCAAAATATCATTGTTGCTTAACAAGAGATGGAAAACACATCATCACTTTTACAGTTAATAATGCAACATATGATTTACAAATACGACCATGACACACTACCACATCTAGAAAAACCATCTCTCACTTATCAAAGTGAATGGATCATCTCCCGTGGCATGTTTTCTTGTCAAACAATTGTTTCAACCGGTTCATCCACTGACGCTTCATCCTTAAGGTGCCGCTCTGGATGGAGCATCAAACATGTGGCTCTTTGATGGCCACTTTGGTTGCAATGGCTGCAAAATTTCTTCTTCCTCCATACCTTATTAACCAGTTTCTTTCCCTGCTGTGGAGAAGGCTTTTCATGCCTCTTCCTCCTTTTTGCTGTCATTCTTTTCCAACACTCAACAATGACATGATTATGTAAACCACAAAAATGAAAATTTTTCTTATGTCATGATTTACAACCATGATTAGCAACATTCTTATAATAAAAATGATCTCTGGAATAGTGGTACTTGTTATACCTTCCCTGGTGGTCTCTAGTGCGATCATGGTGATGAGAGCTTGCCTCATCTCTTTCACTGCAACATGCACTTCCATGGGATAATGACGAAGTGGTCCCATCAATCCTCTTCCTTGGTGAGTTCAACAATATATGTTTTCCTTTGATGTCCTTCAAACATCCTCCTTCAGTGTATCCCAAACTTGCGTAGCGAGGTCTCTGCACAACCTCCAATGGTTAAGTTATGCCTTGGCCATGAATGCCAAGTCCTCCTCCTTGGTACCCCATCTTGGTAAGGAGTCTCATGTCGGTTCTTGTAATGATTATCTCCACACTTCCAACATAAATGATATCATGTGAAGATGAAACTGAAGAGAAATCAACATTGTTTACCTCAATTGTCGATTTTGAAACAGATGAAGAAGGATTCTCTAAGCCTTCATTGTGCTTCACTTCCTCCAAGGCCTCTATCTTGGTTGGTAGTTGAAGCTGCAATCACTGCTTCTCCTCCTTCTCTTCCTGTAGGAGTGTCTTCGATGCCTCATGATCTGCTTGAAGACTTTCGTTGTTGCGCTTCAATTCTTCCAATGCCTCTGTCGTGGCTTGCAATTGAAGCTGCAATCGATGTTTTTCCTCCTCCTCCTCTTGTAGGAGTGTTTTCAACTCAACGTTATCTATTGATTGTTTCTCATAGGCTTCATATAACATGTCCTCTTTCTCAAACACCCTAAGCATGGTCTCGTACATGTCTTTAACATCCTCCATTGCTTAACTCAACGAACATTCAATGGTTCATGCCTGCAATCCAAATCAGCAAGAAGAATGCTTTGATACCACTTGATCCGGGTAAATTCCTGATACCATTTTAACCAATACCTTTTACTTAGACTAATGTGTTAGAATTGCATCAAGGCATTAAAGAACATAAAACAACATATTTTCATGTTGTAAAGAAGAGGAACATAACAGGCATTATTAACATAAGATATTGATAACGGAGTTTGTCCAGGAGGGACTACGTCTCAGGGCCTCAGTGTCAAGATGGTGTAGGCCATTGCATTAAGTGCTAGAAAGAGTGATGATGTACATGGATGGTATTTTCTCAGCCATACAAGGAAAATTCCCTCACACGGAGGTCACGACCTGCCAGCCCATACATAAATTTTTGTAGATGTTCTATGCTTGATACACCTTTACTTTTTATCCCCAATATCAATCATCAATCACATAAACAAGAAATTAAAATGCTGATAGAACATACTAGTAGATCGACATAAGACAAGCCAAAAATATATATGTGTGTTGGTGCGTTATGGCGGTCAATAGGATGCTTCAACCAACAAAGTCTCAATACGGTCAGCTAACCAGAAGTGTCACACAACCCTCTCGGACAGCAATATCAGTCAACCCAAAGTCAACAAAAGTTAACACTGTCACAGTCAATGGTCAACGCAAAACAACAGCAGCAAAAAGTCAATGCAGGTTGGTCAAAGTTAACGATCAACCTTGATTTCTGTGCCAAAAATATGAACTACAGAAATTGGAATTTTGACCAAGATTTGGGTCAGTTTGACCATGCATTAACCAAAGTCAATGATGTTCAACTGTGCGCTCAAAACCCTAGGTCGAAAACATAAATTCTCCTTGCTGCGTTTTCCCACGTGTGAGAGAAGAAGAGACTCCAATAGATGATTGAACCAATCAGATGAGGAGAGAGAATGTGATGTTATGGATGAGTGAAAATGACCTCCAATGTTGACGTATTTATATCCATCAGTGAGGGTGTGTGACACAACTGCTGGGGCTTCAAGCCTACATTTCATTTTAGGCTGACCCGCACATATTTTGAGTAAATTCAAAATAAATGTTCTGCTCATTGGATCAAGATGATCTCTAAATCAGTCTTGCACCTCTCCGAAAGATGAATCTAATAAAAATATTAGCATCTTCATCTGAGCATCACAACATGGAGTTTGGACCTATTTGTCCAAAATTAACACCCCCTCTCAACTAGGGAGAACCCCATCCACCTGTGCCATCCAAACATCGTGCGTCATCCCACCGTAACTTGCTTTGTTGGCTTCTTTATTTCAGGAAAAAAAAGTGGTTCAGTCACAAATACATCATTCCCGACTGACAGATTCAGCCCAGAGGTCTGAAACCTCTATAGGACTCAAAAAGCGTCTCATACCAACCCGAAGTTGGTTTACTTGACCCAAAGTCAGTTGGAGGTATGAAACCTCACTAGACTTGATCCCAGATCAAGTGGTTGGACGCATGCCATCCTAGACATAGAGAGTAAGATAATATCTAATGCGTCCATCAGTATTTTCTACTAGTCTCTAGCTTTTCCCACCTCACTGTGCAAATGAGAGGTACTTCCCATGATTCCGGGAATCAATGGGTAGGATACAAACGGGGCACAAATCATGAGAGGTGAACCAAATCAACATCATAATAGTGGGGCAGAAGAACACCAACAAGGTTCAACAAGCCTAGCCCTGTGGTTGTTTATACCTTCGAGAAGCTATCCCTAAAGCCCCCCAGAGCTCTCAGAGCTCATCGTCCAAAAATACCATCAACATAGGGTCGTTCCACGATTCCAATATTCTCACGGAAGGTTATGAACTTGACCTTCCCCAGGGGCTTTGTGAGAATTTCCATGACCTGCTCATCAGTTCCTATATGATCGAGCCTTACGACACCTTGTTGTACCATATCCCAGATAAAGTGGTACCTGATATCAATATTCTTGGATCGACCATGGAACACAGGATTCTCGGACAACCGAATCCCACTCTGCTTATCACAAAGTATCACGGTGGTATCTAGCACATGCCCGAACAGCTCACTAAAGAGATTTCACAACCAAACTACTTCACAACAGGCCATACTCCCTGCAATGTATTCAACCTCTGCAGTTCTCAAAGCCACCGACTTCTTCTTCCTCCTCATCCATGATATCGAAGTAGAACCAAGTGTGAAGCAGAAACCCAATGTGCTCTTACGATCCACCACACTACCAGCTCAATTGACATCAGTATATCCATGGAGTGTCACGCTCCCAACAGTGTATCTTAGCCCATGGTTTATCGTGCCTCAAAGATATCTCAACAAATTCTTGGCACCAACCCAGTGAATGTGATGAGGTTCAACCATATGTTGACTCCAAGTGTTCACTACAAAACATATGTCTAGACGGGCGTCCACTAAGAACATCAGGGCCCCTACGAGTTGACGATACTCAATAGGATTTGCTAGCACAGGCCCAGCAGTGCTGCCACTCAACTTCTTAAATTTGAGCTCCATTGGTGTCGACACGGACTTATAGTCCACCATTCAAAATCTTTCTAGAAGATTAACAATATATTTTCCTTGAGAAAGAAAAATCTCGCCAGGTCTCTACCAGACCTCCAGCCCTAGGAAGTAATGCATCGGTCCTAGGTCCTTCATCTTGAACTAAAAAACAAGCTCCCTCTTACACTAATGAAAGAAAGGGTCAACACATGTCAGGAAGAGGTTGTCCACATAGAGCACTAGAATGAGAGGCTTTTCTCTATCAACCTTGAAGTAAAGGTTCGAATCATCATTACTACGAGTGAAGCCCAGCTTCATCAGGTAGCTATGTATTCTCTCATACCAAGCTCTGGGTGCTTGATTCAACCCATATAGGGCTTTCTTCAACCTGCAAACATGGGTGTCTCGATCCTGGACTTCGAACCCCAGAGGTTACTCCACATACACCTCTTCCTTTATCACACCATGTAGAAGTGCAGTCTTCACATCCATTTGATGAATATTTCATCCTTGCATAACAACAAGGGCTATGATAGATCAAATGGTGGTATATCGGGCCACAGGTGCAAATATGTCATCATAGTCTGTGCCTTCCTTTTGAGAGAAGCCACAGGCAACGAATCTTGCCTTGAAATTTTCAACACTACTATCAGATCCATGCTTGATCTTATAGAGCCACTTCAAGGTGACAATTGATTTGTCCTCTGGTCTTGGAACCACATCCCAAACAAGAGACTCCAATGGACTCATATTCTTCGTGCATAACATCCTTCCAAACTTGATACTTGTACGATTGTACTCATGGCTGCTAGATACCCTTGGTACCTATTCGGCTTCTTTCTTTAACGAAATGTCCCCCTTGGGGCCATATGATTCTCAACATCCTCAAGAGTGTCCCTGAGCCATGATGGTATTTTCCTCATTGAAGGAGGTGGATCAATAGGGTCCATTGGTCCTTCAACGTTAGGCATTGTCTCATCCTTCGGTTCTTCTTGATTTCCAGGTCTCGCTTCATGATATTCCTTAGATCTCGGAAGATTGATTTCTTTCCTTAGGGAAGTATCTTCGTCAAAGGCAACATCATGGCATATCTCCACTTCCCTTTGAATAGGCACATAGACTCTATAGGCCTTCGAAGTTTCGTTGTAGCCCACAAACATTCTTTTCTTTCCAGAAGCATCCAGCTGGCTCATCTTCTCCTTCGGTACATGAAAATAAATAGGACATCCAAAAACTATAAAATGTGAGACGTCGGGTTTCTTACCAGAGAAAACCTCTTCGGGAGTTTTGGAGTCCAGAGCAGAATGCAGGCATTGGTTTTTTATGTACACAACAGTGTTTGCAGCTTCTCCCCATAGAAAATTCGAAAGACCTTGGTCACATAGCATGGCACGGGTAGCTTCCACAATGGTCCTGTTCTTTCTTTCAGCAATGCCATTCTGCTCAGGAGTGTAGACAGTTGTGGTCTCCCTCTTGATGCCAGCTTCTCTGCAAAAGTTCTTGAACTCATTCATCTCATATTCAGTGCCATTATCAGTCCTCAGTATCTTGATATTCTTAATTGTTAGATTTTCCACCAAGGCTTTGAAGGTACGAAACCACATGAAATCCTCATCCTTCTTCTTCATGAAGTATATCTAGGTTTTGCAAGAGAATTCATCTATGAATGTCATATAATAATAACATCCTCCCAATGATGTCATGAGCATCATACCAGATAGATCAAAATGTACTAATTGCAAGACATAAGATGTCTTTGTGACGCTTGAGGGGAAAGGTCCCCTTGTATGTTTTCCTTCGGCACAACCCTGACATAAACCTTCATGATCATTTTTGAACTCGGGCATCCCCATCACCACCTCCCTTGCTTTGGGAAGGGCTTTGTAGTGAAGGTGTCCAAAACTCTGGTGCCATAGTTCAGTCTATCGAATATTATCACATGTCATCGCTTCTATTGGACTCCCTCCAACCCGGTAGATTGTTTCAACTCTAAACCCAATCATGATAGCTTCCTTGAAACTCTTTTTCCAAATGCACCTTCCCATTAATGAATGCCACATTGAAACCTTTGTCTTTCATGGCCTAAATAGACACAAGGTTCTTCTTCAAGTCAGGTACATATAGTACATCTTGCAAGCGGAGGACTTGACCTTGAGACAAGTGGAGGGTCACAGTCCTTGTCCCTTTCACAGGATATGTGGCATGATCTCCAAGGATAATTTTTAGATTAACACCCTTCTCAACCATGTCAGAAAGTGCTTCTTTGAACCCAGTGATGTGCCTTAAGGAACCACTATATATCAACCATACATCCATAGTGTCAGGTTGAGATGCAGTAGAGAGGGTAGATACAAGAATGAATTCATTTATTTTGTCATCAACAACATTAGATTCCTCATACCTGGAATTTCTAAACCTTTTGTAAGGTTTCCCATTTCCACCAGAGGGAGCCTTAATATTTCCTTTGAACCTGTTGTTCCTTTGATTTCCATTCCTCTAGTTGTTGTTGTTGTCCTCATCATCAGGAGAATCATTCTTGAAAGGGAATTCTCTAGCATAGTGGCCAGTCTTGTGACATGTGTAAAATTTACCTTTCTTCCCTTGGGCCCCTGATTTTCCTTTGTTCCTTGGACCACCAAATTTCTTCTTCTCAGCACGAGCAGTGAAGGCAACATTTCCTTCATTTTCATATTCCTTCATCCTTGTCTCTTCTTGTATGCATCTCGATAGTACTTCGTCAAAATCAGGTATCACCTTTTTATTGAGAATGGTAGTATTGAACACATGCCATTCGGATGAGAGACCTCCAAGTGTGGTGAGAACCATTTCTCGATCAGCTATTGTCTCCCCAATAGCCAGAAGATTATTCCTAATTTTGGTCAGCTTCAGAAAATATGATTGAACGGATTCATCCCTGCCTTTCTTCAGATTCTTCAGTTGGTTCTTAAATAATAGGACTTGATTTTCATTTTTGGCCTTGAACATGTTGACCAACTTATCATACATCTCCTTGGACGTGCCCAACTCAGAGATGTAGGAAACCAGACTCTTATGAATTGACTCCCTGATCATCAGCTTTGCTTTGATTTCCCCCTTCTTATATTTTGACTTGGTGGCATGAGCAGGTGCAGTGGATGGAGGCTCTTGGATTTTACCCTACGTATAGTCCATGAAATATTGGTATTCCAACATAAGATCCAATGTCATCTTCCAAGCATGGAAGTCTTCCTTCCCAGTCAATTTTTCATCAGCTTTAAAGCCATTGTAGTTTGAGGTACCCATTCTCTTCTTCTGTGATTGCTACAAACTTGGGCTTTGTCTTCACCTCAACTCTAATTCCATGTAAATTTTTGTAGATGTCTTATGCTTGATGAAGCTTTACCTTTTATCCCCAATATCAAACAAAAATCACATAAACAAGAAAGTAAAATGTTGATAGAACATACTAGTAGATCGACAGAAGACAAGCCAAAATTATATGTGTGTTGGTGCATTACGATGGTCAACATGATGCTTTAACCAACAAAGTCTCAATACGGTCAGCCAACCATAAGTGTCACACAACCCTCTCGGACATCAATATCAGTCAACCCAAAGTCAATGAAAGTCAACATTGTCACAGTCAACAGTCAACGCAAAACAACAACAGTAAAAAGTCAACATAGCCCAGTCAAAGTCAACGGTCAACCTCAATTTCTGTGCCAGAAAATGCGGACTGCAGAAATTGGAATTTTGACCAAGATTTGGGTCAGTTTGACCATGCATTGAGCAAAGTCAACACTGGTCAACTCTGCACTAAAAACCCTAGGTCAAAAACATAAATTGTCCTTGTTGTGTTTTCCCGCGTGTGAGAGAAGAAGAGACTCCAATAGATGATCGAACCAATTAGATGAGGAGAGAGAATGTGATGTGATGGATGAGTGAAAATGACCTCCAACATTGGGCTATTTATATCCATCAATGAGAGTGTGTGGCACAACTACTGGGGCTTCAAGCCTACATTTCATTTCAGGCTGACTTGCACATATTTTGAGTAAATTCAAAATAAATGTTCTGCTCATTGGATCAAGATGATCTTTAGATCGATCTTGCAACTCTTCGAAAGAGGAGTCCAATAAAAATAATGGCATCTTCATCTGAGCATCACAACATGGAGTTTGGACCTAGTTATCCAAATTAACATTTTTTTTATAATATGTTATGCATTGGTGTTGTGGGTCCGACGGGGGTCGCGGCCTGTCGGACTATTTTAATATATTTATTTATTTATTTTTGTTTTATTAACCAAATAGGTCATTTTAAAAAATCTTGATTTTGACCGTAGGAGTGATTTTAAAGAGGCCACAAATTTTTCTAGAATTTGGCTACAACTGGCCGGAATATTATGGCCAAGTTTCTTCCAAATTGTGTCTCCCTTAACCTGCCAAGTCATTCGAATCAACCCAAAACTTTGACTGCCTCTAAATTTTGTATACGAGCTCGATTTGACAAACCGTTCACACCATTGTGATCAGGATGACGAGATGTTCAACTTGAACCTGGTTAGAGAGCAATCCAAACACTTTGATTTTCGAGATTTCATAAGCCCTCTTTGTCTTGTGTGTGTCTTCTGGAGCCACCTGGATCATTAGTATCCCCACTTTCTGAGATTTTCCCAAGTTAGAATCTTATTTTTCCAAACCATCCAAATGAATAAAGTTATTTTCATGGGGACTTGCCACTTCCATATTTTAAGAAACCATGTGTGATTTGTAGGATTATATTTAGAGGTCATAAATGTATGCTACCACAGTAGAGCCCTGATGAAGTATCCCAACCCATATGAGTGTGTCTCCCCTTGAGCTTCTACATAAACTTGCATGCCTAATATCTTGGATGCAACCTTTCCATTCTAGTTATTTGTGTCCATGTAAGCCAATCTCCTTGTTGAGGGTTTTAATTAGCGAATTAAACCTCTTAATATTTAATTATCAATATAGGAGTCGTAAACACGAGTTGTACTGCATTTTTGGTTCAGTGTTGAAATGTAGAGTGTATAGGTTTCCTTAATAAAGATTTCTTAGTACAGAATGATGATCAATTTCTGTTACCCGAGGCCTATTTAAATTGCAAACAAAGAATATTTAAAAAGAAATCAATTTACTTAGCCTATGTCAAACCACACTATTCTACTTCCTAATATTTCTGCAATCCAATCTTTTTATTTTAAATTAGCAAACAATCCTTCTAAGGCAGAATAAAAAACAAATTTAAACTTATATTAACCACACTTACTCTAAGATCAATAAAAAATAGCACTCATCTTAAACTACCTTAGCATCAAACTAAAGCATAACACACTAAAGGAATAAAAAGACAATTGGCAAATCTAATTACTCCCACATGCTGCAAAACTCTTATATAAAATCCAAACAACTGCACTCAACTCTTTATTCCTTGCAAGGTCAGATCTAGATTTTTGTTTGAGTTTAAATACCATCTGCTGCTAAATTAAATTAACTATGTCTTGTAAGAAATAAAATAGAATCAGATCATGATATTTCTAATGTTGTACATGACTTAACTAATTCTCCTTGGTAATAAAACAAATCACACATCTTTTAAAGAGTTCTTCAATCAATCCCCAAATCAAATGAAAATATTAAAGATGAGTTACACCTTCAAGTAGTGATGGAATGAGGATCTAATTATTTTACTATTGAATTCTATCTAAAACAAATCATAGAAAATAGCTAATGCTTTTCAAATTAAACTGTTCTACTTAACGAAACCAACCCCTGAATAACTCTACTACTCTAGAAAGAATTACAAGACCTATTTGACTTATCAGTGTCGAAACAACCATGAGATATCTAACTAAAACACTATTAGAAACATGTTACCAATCTATAATTACTGCATTCAAAATTCACTTGTGCACACCGTAAAAGAATGCAATCACACAACAATCATTTCCTAATCTAAATGCATGTATGAAATTGGGATGCTATAGGAATTTGAAACTTGCAATCTGACATAAACTATCACACAGTCCAACTAAATATCAAATCAAACTACGCATAGTCCAATCAATTTGATACATCAAAGGATGATTAATTTCATGATTGCCACAATAAGTTTAATGTGTGTAATTATTTCACACTGACAAATTAAACAGATTATGTTCTCTTCCGAGAGGTAGAGTATAGTTGTGCGCAGAGAGTCCACACACAATCATATGAGGTTAGACAATTCATCCACGCCCATTCATCACTTCTTCACCGTTGTTATTAACTATTGGATGCAAACTTGGAATGATTATAAGCACTCTGAGAATTAGACAACATATACCACATATCTACGTGAAGAAACTGAATCTAGTTTGCAAATGATTGAATGAAATCAAACATAAAAATCGACACATACAATTTAAATAATTAGAGTTAGACATAGGAGTTTGTCCCAGATGATGGTGGGCCATCCCACACCTGGAACAAGCTAGCTTACTGTATTGAAAGTGGAAATCAAAGCATGAAAATCATAATTCACGGGAAATTACGTTGAAACCAATTTGGTTCAGAACTTGAGGACGATCATATATAATCGGATTTCTCAAAACAGAGTTAAAGATCAAATTATTACATGAATAATTGTATCTTTCCAATAATAACAACAATTATTCCTCTTCTCTTTGTACATGCAGAGCTCTGTCTTTTATAAATTCTAGCAATGAAAAAATGCATAACAAATTAACCACAAAATCTCTTGAAATAATTTCAAATGGATATTGCATTCGATCATAACGTGGATGGAGGAACTAATTATCTGTTTTGCACAAAAAATCCATCAAATCATGGTCCTCCATGTGGTTGTGGCCGATAATAGACAAATCCGAATTTTGACCCGAATCTGTACGTAAAACTGCAATGGAAAATTCCCCCGACCATAACTCCTTCACGAAGACAAATTTTTCCAAAAGGTTTTTAAGTTACATGAATAAGGGTACTCTAAAAAAAACCAGAATGTCATAATTTCAAGATTCTTCCCGATTTGATCACAAAATTCATATTTTCACCTACAACAATTCCGTACTCAACTCTGCAGTAACTAGTCAAAATTAACTTGTGGAGACTTCCGGCAATAGAACGCTTCAAAAAATGAACTTAATGAAACCATCATTATTAAATCACAACTAAATAATCTCTAATAATCGAATAGCTAATAAAACTAATGATAATCAACCACGAGGCATTGGATGTGATTTGGCAATAAAATATGGAATTATGACGTGAAATGAGTGTAAGGGTGTCGAAATTTAGGTTATGAATAATGGTACTATGCGATGGAAAAATAAGCATATACGAGGATCAACATCCCCCCATGCCTGAGGGTTTTCATGTCCTCATGAAAAAAAATATCTTTCTCATTGACAGAGTCTTGACATTTTTTTGTAGATGTTGGTTCTTGTGGGTCAACATTGCTTGGATATTTGAAGGTGTTGGTTCTTATGGAGAAACACTCACTTGAATGTCTAGAGGTGTAGGTTCTTGTGGAGCAACTCTTTTCACATTGGCATATCATACTAATTTACCGAGCAATATAAATTGAGGACAAGAGAGGGATGGATGAGCAAGAGATGAGCTGGTGATGGATATGGTGAATGGATGCTTGCATACTCTATCTTCGTAAGGGAAATGTTTATAGGTGGTTTCCTTTATCATTTCATAGTAGTAATGAATTCATCCTGTGAATAGAATGCTTGGATAAGACACTATAGAGACTGATTTACCAATGCACCATAAGGTTTATGCTTTTAACATGGTCTTGTAATCAGAGTATATTTGGAGTGAATGGAAGGAAATAGAAGGATAATGGTTTATGAAAGATGAAATGCATGGAATGAGAAGTGGTGAATCATTAATTTTATTTAACCTTCTAATGAATTAGAGAATCATAAGCTGAATTTACCTCAGGTTTTACCTTTTTCATTATTGTGCCTGATGCTGCAAAATGAAGTGGAGGATGGAATGGTTGGAGTTGATGTGAATATTGATCTGATTTGTTGAAGAAGGATAAAGGATGAGCTTAACAGATGAATGATGAACTCAAGTTCTAAAGAATGAACTTAAGGTGCCCTTCTCCCCCATGCCTGAGGAGTTGTATGTCCCCAATCAACTTAGTAAAGGTGACTGTTGCTGCAAATGATAATGAAAATTTTGATACAAAAATCCAAACTATTGCAAATCCGTGTCGAGATCTCAAAACCATATAGTCTTCAACCTCTACACATCCATGTGAAATATTTCTTATGTGAATAAATGGTGTCAATGTTGAAAATAAGCAAGAATCATTGGATTACCGACCATATTATTTCATTAACTAATGCAACATATCCCACCCTTGATGTTAATGGGAATCAAGGCACCAGGTACATTCTACTAGTCATGAATAGATTTTTCAGAGTTGAATGGATTGCAGGATTCATCCACCAAGAAACATCGGTGTATTTCCTTAGTAGATGACAAGGATACCTACCATTAAGGCATGCAGGCTCCCATGTACCTTATCTAACCCTAACCTTGGTCCCAGATAATGTGATGATGTCGATGGGACAAGGCTCGTTGGCAGGTAGACCTTAAGGAATCCCACATCAACCTCGAGTAAAAACATAATAACTTAAAAAGATACATGATTTTAATAACTTATCCAAATTTAAAAAAATTATTGGGAACCTTGCCCACCATTTATCTAGTTTTCAAGCAAACTTCCTGTCTAGTTGCGCCAAACAAGTTGGTTTTCACAAAAGGACTTATTTTTCTCTTTACTATTTCATTTATTTATTTAAAATACTCACTTTCCTACTATATTGGAGAAAATGTGTCCTCCTTCAAGTGAAAGAGAACTTCCAATGAATCCATGTGCCGATTAGGTACAAATCTATAATCATGCCCAGATTTAACATATAAAATTTAGAAGGTATATGATCATGAACAATCAACAACTTTGAATGATGTGATACAAAGAGTATTTGAAGATGAGAGTGGTACTTTGTCTGGATTGTGATATGGAACCAATGCTTGGTGTAATCCTGGTGGTATTGCTTCATTTCTTCTTTTGGACCACTCTAAAAGTCCTCCTCGGTCATGCTAGGCAAACTTGGATAATTGGTCTTTGGAATGCATAGGACATGGTGAAAGTTCTTCGATCTCAGATTCAACTAGATGCTCCCCATCAGATTTGGTACATGATTCATTGATCTCCTTGGTAGATAGGCAAGAGGAATCAAGGGAGACTTCCAAATATATTTTTGGTTGTGGAGAGATAGATAATTTACTAAATGCAGTCAGGATGAACTCTTCCTGAGAGGAATATACCCCAACTACTGCTAGGATTTGAGAAAGTGCTTCAAGGGACATTATTCAAGCTCTAAATATTTCTTGAATTTCTCCTGCTCGTTGATGATCCCTATCTCACAACATGGATTAGTACCCAGGGTTTCTTACAACACCAAAAAAATGATATAATGTTAAAGAATGGAATCTGAAGGTAAATGAAATTAAAATCTATTGGCTGAAATAAATCTCACCACACTCATAAAAATCTGGATCAGAGTACTATTTAATCTATTGAAAGCAAAACAATTCGAAAATTAAATGTCTCATAGAATGTTTCAGACTATTCTAAGGCCTACTTCTACTTCTGTGCAAAAAGGAAAGAAAATAAAAGTTCAAAGCTAAGCAAAAACGATCAAAATTTGGAGAAACCCCACCATAGTGGATGTGTGAATCTTCACTCACATCTTACCATACTCTCTCTGCCCTATGACTGCCTTGCAATACCCTTGAAACTCTATAATAAAAATATTACCTAGACCAAAATACAACTCCCCAGAAATGGGGCCAAAATGTTGAGAGTTTTAATTAGCAAATTAAACCTCTTAATATTTAATTTTCAATCTGGGAGTCATAAACACAAGTTGTACTACATTTTTGGTTCAGTGTTGAAATGCAGAGTATAGGTTTCCTTGATAAATATTTCTTAGTACAAAATGATCATCAATTTATGTTATCTGAGGCATATTTAAATTGCAAACAAAGAATGTTTAAAAAGAAATCAATTTACTTAGTCTTTGTCAAAACACACCATTCTACTTCCTAATCTTTAAGAAATCCAATAATTTTATTTTAAATTAGCAAACAATCCTTCTAAGGAAGAATAAAAAATAGCTATAAACTTATATTAATCACACTTACTCTAAGATAAATAAAAAATAGCACTCATCTTAAGCTACCTTAGCATCAAACTAATGCATAACACACTGAAGGAATAACAAGACAATTGGAAAATCTAATTACTCCCACACGCTACAAAAACTCTTCTATAAATCCAAACAACTACACTCAATTCTTTACTCCTTGCAAGGTTATATCTAGACTGTTGTTTGAGTTTAATTACCATCTATTGCTAAATTAGATTAACTATGTCTTGGAAGAAATCGAATTGAAGCAGATCATGTTATTTCTAATGTTGTACCTGACTTGACTAATTCGCCTTGGTAATAAAAAAAATCACACATCTTTTCAAAGAGTTATTCACTCGATCCCCAAATCAAATGCAAATATTAAATATGAATTACAGATTCAAGTAATGATGGAACGAGGATCCAATTATTTTACTATTGAATTATATCTAAAACAAATCATAGAAACTAGATAATGATTTTCAAATAAAAATTTTCTACTTAACGAAACCAACCCTTGAATAACTCCACTACTCTAGAAAGGATTACAAGACCTATTTGACTTATTAGTGTCAAAATAACCATTATATCTCTAACTGAAACACTATTAGAAACACATTACCAATATCTAATTACTGAATCTGAAATTCACTTGTGCACACTATAAAAGAATGCGATCACACAACAATCATTTCCTAATCTAAATGCATGTATGAAATTGGGATGCTACAAGCATTCAAAATTTTCAATATAACATAAATTATCACACAGTCCAGCTAACTATCAAATCAAAATACACACAGTCCAATCAATTCGATACATCAAAGGATGATTAATTTCATGATTGACACAATAAGTTTAACATGTGTAATTGTTTCACACTTAGAAATCAAATATATTTTGTTCTCTTTCGAGAGGCAGAGTATAGTTATGCGTAGAGAGTCCACATGCAATCATATGAGGTTAGACAATTAATCCACGCCCATTCATCACTTCTTCAACTTTTTTATTAAATATTGGATGCAAACTAGGAATGATTATAAGCACTCTGAGAATTAGACAACATATACCACAGAACTACGTGAAGAAACCGAATCTAGTTTGCAATGATTGAATGAAATCAAACATACAAATTGACACACACAACTTAAATACCTAGATTTTGACAGAGGATCTTGTCCCAGATGATGGTGGGCCCTCCCACACCTAGAGCAAGCTAGCTTACTGCAATGAAAATGGAAATCAAAGCATGAAAATCATAACTCACAGGAAATTACGCTGAAAACCAATCTGGTCCAAAACTCCAGGACAATTATATATAATTGGATTGCTCAAAAAAAAGTTAAAGATCAACTTATTATATGAATAATTGTATCTTGCCAACAATAACAACAACTATTCCTCTTCTTTATGTACATTCAGAGCTCTGTCTTTTATAAAGTCTAGCAATGAAACTATGCATAACAAATTAACTACAAAATATCTTGAAATAATTTCAAATGGATCTTGAATTTGATCATAACATGGATGGAGGAACTATTCTCTATTTGGAACAAAAAAATCCATCAAATCATGGTCCTCCATGCGGTTGTGGCCCAAAATAGACAAATCCGAATTTTAACCCAAATCTGTACTTAAAATTGCATTGGAAAATTCCCTCAACCATAACTCCTTCGACGAATTTTGCCAAACGGTTTCTGGGTTACATGAATAAGGGTACTCTAAACAAAACCCAAGTTTCATAATTTCAAGATTCTACCCCATTTGATAACAAAATTCATATTTTCACCTACATCAATTATGTACTCAACACTGCAGTAACCGTGTCAAAATTGACTTGTGGAGACTTCCGACAATAGAACACTTTGGAAAATGAACTTAATGAAACCATCATTATTAAATCACAACTACATCGTCTCTAATCATTGAAAAGTTAATAAAACTAATGATAATAAACAACGAGGCATAGGATGGGATTTGGAAATAAATGATGGAATTATGACATGAAATGAGTGTAAGGGTGCCAAAATTTAGGTTATGAATAATGGTACTATGCAATGGAAAAATTGGCATATACGAGGCTCAACAATCCTCAACTACTTTCCAAATCAGATATTTTCCACTCCATCTACATATGACATGCTCCATGAAAAATATACCCCTATGATGTAAAGCCTCAATAGTGTCCCCAAATAGGCAAGTCGAATTACAAACACCGATGATATGATCCAAAACAATTAAAATCTTAATTCCCTTCCCAAATGACCATTATATTGTTAGATCTAAGACTTAATGTGAAAGCATTTTTATCTAGACCATTATATTCTTCGAAGGAACCAAGACTTTATCTTTTGAAATCTCAGCCAAATATATGAACCCTCTTTTATACCAATCTCACCTACTTTGAACTAGTCTATGGAGTTTTTTATTCTTTTGATATTTTGTCTTTATTACCTCCCCCCATATTCCATCTGCAAAATAATCCCTCCAAAGTGACTTTATGAGCAGTGACCATCTAGATTTTTTTTTGTCTAGTAATCCCTAGCCTTAGAGTTCCTTCGGCCTAGAGATAGTGTCCCAATTTACCAAATGAAAATTTTGTACACTTCCAGTGCCCGACCATATGAATTGAGATAGAATTGAATGGATGTTTTCAATGATATGGGTTGGGAGCATAAATAAGTGTTCAGAATATATAGATAGTTGCTGCAAGACAACCTGGACCAAAGTGTATCAACCACCGAGAGTAAGCCAAGAATGTGTCCAACATTTAAGTTTATTTTGGAAATTTTTCAGAAGCCACGTCCAGTCCCCAAGTTTGTAATTTTTTGGCTTTAGTATAAAGCTAAAATAAGTAAATACCTCGTCAGAGGCCTAGTACCCACGCCAAATACTTATGCAATATAGTCAATCTCTACACAATCCTTGCTTAAGAACAGAAGTATGGATTTTTTACCATTTTCTATCAATACCGAAGCCTCACCATATCAATAAAAAATGTATTGTAAAAACATTCAATGTGCCCTGTATACCATCCTAAATGTAATAATTTTATCCACGAAAAATAAGTGGGAAATGTACATCTCGTTCGTCATTCTTAAGCCATAGAATACCTAAGTTTTTAGCCACATTTATCTTTTGACTTATACCATCCATAACAAGAATGAATATCATGGGCAAGAGTAAGCACCCATATCTCAACCCTTTACCCACTAAAAAAATGTTTGTAGGGTATCCATTAACAAGGACATCAAACCATGCCTTGGACACGCAGGCCATTATCCACTCCACACTATGTATTTCCAAAAAAAGCTTCATAAGTATTATCCTGAGGAAATACTAGTCCACGTAGTTGTATGCCTTCTACAGATCTACCTTCATAACCATCACTTTCATTTTCTTGGTATGTATGGGGTGTATACATCCCCGCACTATGGATATAGCATCAAGTATCGACCTATTGTGAATAAATCCAAATTTCTCTCTAGATATGTGGACTGATAGAATCTTCTTGATGTGCTTCGTAATAATTTTGTGTACGAGCTTATATGTAATATTGCAAAGAGATATCGAACCGAAGTCCAGGAAAGTGGATGGATCTAATACCTTCAGGGCAAGGAAAGTTGAATTTATAGTTCCTGAAATGTTCCTAGAGGTCCTTGAATCTTCTACCATCTCCAAAAACTACTGTCCCATAAGGTCAAAGAAGTGTAAAGATATTTCCACCGTCTAGTCGTTCGGCCCTAGACATTTATCTTTTGCAAATGACCATTCAACACCGATTGGATTCTTCAATTGGCGTCGGTCGAAAAAGTTCTTCATTTGATTCAGTGTTGAACATCATATGATATTCCTTTGCTCCCTATAGTTGATCGTTAATATTCACTTCTTTTTTAGCTCTGAAGAGGTCCTGAAAGACTATTACAACATCACTTTGGATCTCCTCTGTGTAGTAAACACACTTCCCTACAGCCCCGTTGATATGCCAAATAGTGTTTATTTTTTTTCTATGGTTAGCATATTTATGAAAAAAAATTGTATTTATTTCCCCTTCCTTGAGCCATAAAGCCCTACCTTTTAATCTCTAGGTTGATTCCTGTATCTGAAGAAAATGTAATTTCCTCCCTCCCAAATCCTTCAAAAGTTCCAAAGTATGATGAGTAGGGGTTGTTTGTGTCATATCACACCCAATTCTCTTAATATCCTCCATTAACACTTTCAATTCCTTGTACATTATAATATCTTTTTTCGCTACCATATCCGGACCTGGCTCTTTAAGGTATTTAATTTGTGTGAGAATTTTTCCATAGCCGACGACCCTGGTGGTAACACATATGAACTCTAGGTGGTTAAAACTAAAATTTTGAAGTCTTCATCTTCAAGCCATACTCTATTAAATTTTAAAGGTATTCCTTTATTAACCGACTCCATATGCCATTGTAACAAAATCAGGAAATGATATGAGATGTAAGTCTTCTCCACCCATGACCTCATATTTCCAAATATTTCAACCAAATTCTCATGTACCATAAATGTGTCTAATCTCTTACCAATATGTTTGTTGCCACTTCTTCCATTTTTCCAAGTAGAAGTGATGGGAATGGGGCATATTTCCATTAAGTGGTTTTCATCAGCGAAGGCTTGTAATCGATCAACAAGTGGGTTTCTTCTACAACGAACCCCAACATTCCTCTTGGAAAAGAGCGACATTATAGTCCCCTTTTCAAAATCAATTCAAATAACATAGTCACATGATAGTTGAGACACAAATCCCACAAAATATATAATATCAAATTATATAATAACTTAAATTGTATTGATTTCTATAATAATTTTAATGAACCATATATTAAAATCAAATTAAACAATTTCAATTTCAATTTCAAATCAATATTACTTATATCCTAATTTTATTAACCATTGGACATTCGTTGAGTTGAGAAATGGAGGATATCAAAGACATGTACGAGACCATGCTCAAGGTGTTCGAGAAAGCGGACATGTTGTATGAAGCTTATGAGAAACAAGCAACAGAAAATCTTGAATTGAAGACACTCCTGAAGGAAGAGAAGGAGGACAAACATCGAATACAGCTTCAGTTGCAAGCCACTACAGGGGCGTTGGAAGAATTGAAGCACAACAACGAAAGTCTTCAAGCAGGTTGTGATGCATTGAAGGCACTTCTACAGGAAGAGAAGGAGGAGAAGCAGTGATTGCAACTTCAGATACAAGCTACGACAGAGGCCTTAGAGGAAGTGAAGTGCTATGAAGGCTTAGAGAAGCCTTCTTAACCTATGTCAAAATCGATAGCTGAGGTAAACACTTGTGATTTCTCTTCAGTTTCATCTTCACCTGATATCATTTATGTTGGAAGTGTGGAGATACCCATTACAGGAACCAGCATGAGACTCCTCACCAATATGGGGTACAAAGGAGGAGGACTTGGCATTCATGGCCAAGGCATAACTCAACCATTGGAGGTTGTGCAGAGATCTCGCTATGCATGTTTGAGATACACTGAAGGAGGATGTTTGAAGGACATCAAAGGAAAACAAACATTGTTGAACTCACCAGGGAAGAGGATTGATGGGAACACTTCACCATCATTCCATGGTAGTGCGTGTTGTAGTGAAAGAGCTGAGGCAAGCTCTCATCACCATGATCGCACCAGAGACCACCAGGGAAGGTATAACAAGTCTCACTATTTGAGAGTGCATTTTGATTATAATAATGTTGATAATCATGGTCATAAATCATGGAATCGAAAAAATTGTATTTTGATTGGTTTACATAACCATGTGTTTGCTGAGTGTTGGAAAAGGATGGCAACACAAAGGAGGATGAGGCGTAAAAAGCCTTCTCCACAGCAGAAAAAGAAACTGGTTAAGCAGGCATGGAGGAAGAAGACTCATTGCAGTTATTGTGACCGAAGTGACCATCAAAGAGCCATGTGTTGGAGACTCCATCCAGAGCAGCACCTTAAAGACAAAGCGCTCGTGCATGAACCAGTCAAAAGAGCTAATCGACAAGCGAATCTCCGACAAGGGGATGACCCATTCACTTTTCTAAAGAGGGGTTTTTCTAGATTATTTTTCTAGATGTGTTAGCTTGTCATGGCCTTATTTTTGTAAATCATGTGTTGCATTTCTTTATGTAAAAGTGATGATGTGTTTTTCCATCACTTGTTAAGCAACAATGATATTTTGGCCTTTTTTTGTAAGTCATGTGATGCATTTATTTCATGTAAAAGTGATGGTGTGCTTACCATCACTTCAAAATGCGACGATGATGTTTTTGGTCTTGCAATGATAGTTAGTGTGTGATTTCCATCTGATGTAAACTTGACCACCGAGTACGTGTTTTAAACTCGTGGCAAGTATGTAAATGTTTGGGTCATAGTTGGTCAATTTGAGCATGTAATTTGCAGGAGATTGTACTTCAGGTTTGCAGAATATGTAGGTGTCGACTCATCGCTTAAGGCTCTGAAGAAAAAAGGTGAAGGAGATGGAAGGGTGACCTTTTTCGGGACAGTTGTGGTGCAAACATAGTACACAGCAGTTGCAGATTATTATTGATGCTTTTGGAGGACCAAAATCTCCCCAGTGGGGAGGATTGATCCAAGTGGAAAAGAGGGCTGATGAAATTTAAAAAATAAAAGTGTTCGAATTGCTCTCGAACCAGGTTCAAGTTGAATATTTTGTCGTCCTGATCGCAACGCTGCGAATGACGCGTTAATCCGAGCTCATATAAGAAAGTTAGGGAAGTTTGAATTTTTTTTAAGGTAAGGGAAGTGGGGCCCACAGAATTCCACATGGCATCCCAGTAAGCACGTGGGACCCACATGGAAAGCCCCTCAAATTTTGACACATGGAACTCCTCCATTGGCCCCTTACCCCTGCAGAAAAGACAAAAACAAAATGATATTTAATTTCCCACGTGTAAAAAAAAAATATATATATATATATATATATATATATATATTAAATATAGTTATTAAACAAACAAAATCAATTTAAATATGATAAATTGTTATATAAAAAAAATCATATTAAATATGATTAAATTCCATATTAAACAAAACCTCCATTTTTGTTTTTGGGAGTCGTTATGAATTCTGTATATTATATAGTTTGAAAAAACTATATTAAAAATAAAATTTGGTTTTAATACAATATTTGGACTCAATGGGATTTGAACTCAAAACCTCCCAACAACAATTATCTTACTATGATTATGCCAACCAATGTGCCAACCTCACACTTTGTCTTATTTATTCTCACACTTTATTATAAAATGGCATTCAAATGGTTCAAGGAAACCATGGATAATGATGGAGAATACATGAGAGATGAGGGTACATGGAGGCCAATGGAGCCGTGAGAAAAGAGAAGGCCAAAAAGCAGAGGTTGGAGCACCCAGGTCGAGGCAGGAAATATTCTTGTTTGATGCCAAAGGAATCTTTTGATCTCAGGGAGGTAATATTTTCAGAATGTATTAAAATTTATATGCATTTTAACTAGAATTTCAAAAGGAATGCAATGGTGCACCTATATTTTATTTTTGAGTAGAGATTTTGCAAAATCCCTGTGGAGGAGAATCTTTGGGAATCTTGAGGGAATCTTTCAGATTCCTTAGAGGCCGAAATTCGCCGGTGTTAGAATGAGATCAACTTTATACTCATTCTTCTTGAAACTTTGCAAGGATATCAATGGTGAGATCAGATTCCTTTTTTGAGTTGCAGATTTCCAAATTCACTGTGGAGCAACATCCTTGAGGAATCTAGGGGGAATCTAAAAGTTTCCCTAAGGCCCAGATTTTCACTTTGTCAGAATTCAGAAATTTGACAGTCGATTTTGAACTATTTTATGGCACAAATATGTAGAAATGTATTAATACTGATGTATTACCGGATTCTCCTGATCTAAAAATATTTATCTTCTTGCTAAATAAAGAATCCTTCCACTGTTAAACTTGCGGAAATTTAAAACTCAATTGCAAATACATGTGAATAAATTCAATCGCACATAACACAGTTGTTTAACGGGAAAGCTTAAAGACAAAAACCCCAACTATCATATATTATTTATATCAATGGAATCACGTAATAATCTCATATAAAGCTTATTACATCAAGCTCTCAGTACAATCAACAATCATTACACACTGTCATGCAAAAATTTGCATCTCTATGCACCAATTTCTTTCCTCCTAACAGCCTGCCTCCACTGCGCAATCCCTGCTAAAGAAGACCCTAGAATGAATTCGAATTGGCCTTGCCTTGCCTGTGCAATCCTCATTGGAAACTCCAATGTGTGTCAAATGCATTGAATGCATCACTATAGTCACAACGGATATTCCATCTCACCCTTTCACCTATCTCTCCACTGGGTCTCCACTGAAACTGACATGCATTGTAGCTAACTGTTGTTTTTGTTCAGTTGTTAGTGAGTTATTAGTTGTGAATTAATTAACTAATTAAATCACTTAACTCTCACTAGTGTATCTTCAGTTAGACTAGATACAACTAGCTCAACTGAGTTTAACTCACTTAATTGAGTTAAACTAAATAACAACTCCATAAACTACTCTTCCAACTCTGTCATAACTTTGCCACTTCAGTTCTAACTGAGCCCTCCATGCATGAGCCACCAATAAACCCTAGGAATTGTGTAGTTCCTTCAACCCACTAATTTGCCAAATCTGTTCACTGAAATAAAGTGCTCCAAGAGAATAAGTTGATGTTTATTGTCGGATTATTATTAAGGGTTAATAATAATTGATATGCACCTATATTTAGATCGACAATCTATAAATAGACTCCGCCCAATATTCTAAAAACATAATTTCATCTATTTTCCACATTTGACCAACCATCTACAAATAGCATCCTGCAACTTATAGAATATGCTCACCATGTCTAAAAATAGACATACACCTAAAAATATCCTGCAGGCCCCACTTAGTGAAGGTGCTTACTTTTCACTAAGTTCATCATCTTGTTGAATCTCAACACTCCCTCTCAACAAGATAGGGATTATCCTTCACCTCGATCCTACCGCTATCGTATTCGAATTTTCTCCTGCCGAGCGCCTTCGTCAAAATATCTGCATCCTGATCTTCCATAGGAATGCACTGAAGCAACATGATCTTCCGCTGCACACAATCTCTGATACGATGATACTGGATATCAATATGTTTAGATCTATCATGAAACACAGGATTAATCAAGAGTTTAATGCAACTCTGATTATCACAATGTATCATTATAGGATCTAAATCTGAACCAAACAAATCGACCAATATCTTCCTCATCTAGATAGCCTCACATGAAGCTTGACTTGTTGCCATGTATTCTGATTTCACTGAAATGAGTGCCACAGATCTTTGTTTCCTGCCGTACCAAGAAAATGTTGTAGATCCAATATTGAAAACCCCTCCTGATGTGCTCTTTCTGTCTGCCTGCCCAACCTGCATCCGTGAAGCCATGTAACTTCACCTCATCCATCTGTCTGTACTGTAAGCCATACTTAGATATGCCCCTAAGATACCTCAGGACATGCTTGCCTGCCTTCCAAAAGAGCTTGGTAGGCTTAACCATCACTTGTGAAAGCTTTTTCACCACATAGCATATGTCCGATCTTGTATTAACTAAATACATGAGTGAACCCACCATATGTCGATAAATAGTGGCATCCACTACCTCTACCGATGTAGCATCCTCTTTCCTCCAATTTCCTAGAAGAGGAGTATCCATGGGCTTGCAGTCCTCCATGTGAAACTTACCAAGTATCTCCCGAGCATACTTGCCTTGAGACACAAATATTTCACCTTCCCGCTGCCATATTTCCAATCCAAGGAAATAATGAAGGAGGCCCAAATCCTTCATCTCGAACTCCTTTGCAAGATCTGCCTTGCATGAGTGTATCAACTGCTCATCACCCATCAGTATTAAATCATCAACCTAAAGAATAATGATTTAGAGCTTACCCTCCACCACAATTTGGTATAGGTTTGCATCTGCCTCACTCTTGGTGAAGCCAACTCCAGTCAAATAACTATCGATTCGTGTGTACCAAACACGTGGTGCTTGCTTCAGCCCATACAACGCTCTTTTGAGTCTGTACACATGCAACTCGCTACTGAAAATATAAAATCCTTCAGGCTGCTCAATGTACACCTTTTCCTCAATGATACCATTAAGGAACACAGTCTTCACATCCATCTAATGAATGTGCCAACCCATCTTTGCTGAGAGAGCAAGGATGGTCCTTATGGAATAATACCGTGCGACAGGTGCAAAGGTTTCTTCATAATCAATCCCCTCGATCTGTGAGAAGCCTCGGGCAACAAACCTTGCCTTATACTTCTCGATGCTCCCATCAGTAGCTTGATTTACCTTGTAGATCCATTTCGAATCTACCACTGATTTACCCATCGGCCTTGGAATAATCTCCCAAGAACTGTTTCTGACAATGGAGTCATACTCTGATCCAGATTTATGCAGGAATGCAACAGAATAAACATATAAACATAAATACAGAGATGCAGCAGAAATAACACTTCATTTCATTAATATCAAAGAACTGAAATTTTCTTACGATGTACGATAGAAACAAACTAGTTAGGCGCTCAGCTATCTCCGAAGAGATGTATGCATGTTTCCGAATCGACAGAAACAGGCTCGAGGGCCTATTTATCATTTAGAAACAATGGGAAATCCTAAACAGCCAAAACCCTAACCCTAGGAGATGAAGCGGAGTACTAAAAAGGTATGTTTTTGATGAATATTTCAATGGATTTTTAATAGAATTTGTGAACCTTTTGTATCATGAATTTGGAAAGTAATAAGGAACTATAACAAAACATGTGAGAATTGATGTGCATAACTTAGCCACTGATAATGGTTATTTTCTATACAGGAAAAGGAGAAAACGAAGGGTTGCCGCCCCAAAGGAAAGGACAAAGTGGAGATAACTGCTGTCTCTCTGGACGAGAACCGAACGCAAACATAGGGAAACAGATCAAAGAAAATCGGCTCGGGAAAGAAGGAGAGGACACCAGCTCAGCGCGAAAGAAAAGACAGGATGAAGAGTTAACAGTTTGGCGAATCCCTCAGGATCGAAGATCCTGAGGGATCGCTGCTTTATTTATCTAGTTGCTTGGACATCTCCGTCGTCGTCTTTATAAAAAGAGACAGCACTGTTAGTTTAATATAGATAAGGGAGAGATAGGATACGTTTTATGTAATCTTCTGTAAGACATCAGCTTTGGTTATTAAGTTTTGTTGAAGACTGGTTCGATGTATTTTTGATCGATGCGTTAATAAAGGCTTGGTGATTATTCCATCTTCGCGTCTGCATTAACTTAAAGCGGTATATCCTTGGAGGCTAAGGGCCCGGCCCCGAAGGACACTTGCTTCTGTACCATTACAGCTTCACTTCTGTGTGGTTTGTGTATTCTTGTTATTTGATCATTTGATATGCTTTACAAGTTCATATGATATGCTCTGTTCAAGTTTGAATCATTGAAGTTTCTACAGATAGAATTGTATGTTGACTCTGTATCAAGTTATTTATCCTTTCAAGAGTTAATCGCACATTCTTACTGTTATATTACAGAGATGTTATACTAAAACGTTCGTGTGGTGTGCGTTCCTAATTTATCAGTACTGTTCTATAATTCATTCGTTGTTATTGTTGTTCCATTAGTGTGATCTGTGTAAATCGCCTTTAGAGTGACAGAATGTTCTTTGATTGCAAAGAGTGTATAGATTGAGTTTGGTTATAACCCGCGGGACTTAGTTATTCAATTGCTGTTCCATTTTAGAGTTGTTGTTCCATTTCAGAATTGTGGTTCAATCCTTTATTCGCTTTGCTGTTCCATTTACTTGCAGTTGTTGGTTTATTGTGAGAAATGATCTAAGGCTGTAGTGAGCAGTAGCAGTCACTGTCTAGCTCCCAGGCTTGTGATCTATGCTCTAATTCCTTTTCCATCAGTTTCTGAAGGGATGGTTTATCATTTCCGAGCCCTTGACTGATAAGTTAGTGAGTTTTCTGAGTGTGTAATTTATTTCTTTAAAGTAATTTGATTTCAGTTAAGCATCCGTTTACTCTTGTGTTTCTTAAGCACTGTACTACTAGCATTACTCTAACAAATGAGCCTCGGATTGAGTCACTCTTTGTAATGACAAAACGCTCTCGGGTTGACATATTAATGTGAGGTAATTAGAG
The DNA here is from genome assembly GCA_034641835.2 of Pinus albicaulis. Classification (NCBI taxonomy): domain Eukaryota; kingdom Viridiplantae; phylum Streptophyta; class Pinopsida; order Pinales; family Pinaceae; genus Pinus; species Pinus albicaulis. Next base: position 237,470,438 of record CM076580.1, read on the forward strand.
GTGAAAGAGACCCTTTTTATAGCTCTACATTTTGGCGTCGTTGCCGGGGAAAGAGTGAAGCCATTTGTCTTTTTCGGAGTGGTGTACAAGCCTGCTAGGGAGGAGTTGGATCCTAAAAACGGAAGGTAAGAACCTACGTGCAGAGCATGTAAAAGACCTGCTCACTATCCGCTTTCCTAACAGATTTGTTTTTGCTTGTTTGAATAGAAGTTGATAGTTTATTTTTGAGTGCATGACTAAGCAGAAAAGACCAGAAAAGAATATCAAACCCCCATCCAAACCCGAAAAAGCTAAGGGGCCGGTGACCCTTGGCCGAACGACCTTCATAGACGAAATTTATAAGAAAACAGAGTCTCAACCATCAGTAGGTTTCAAGAAAAACACTTCCAAACCACCTACTAGTTCCCTTCAGGCCACATGATCACCATCTGTAGCCTGTGCTGAGGTGCATAGTCAAACTGAGGAGCAGGACTTTCAGGAAGTTGAAAATTCCACTCCAGAATTATTGCAGGAAGGGAACTCTAGCAACTTTTGCGAAGGAGAAGGAGAAACAGGGGAAACCAAGGAACCAAAATCTCCTCTTGAAACAAATCAGTCATTAGATAGCCCAGATAAGGGGAGTGCTGCGAAAGTCGTTGTTGAAGAGATTCAATCTCCTCAAACACCGGGTATTCCCATTATTCCAGATAAAGGAAGCGCTATTAAAAAGATCCCTGTCAAAACCGTTCCCACCCAACCTAGGAATACCCTCCTAGATATCCCAGAAGGTTACTGGCATATATTCGATCCCATGGCTCAAAACCAACCAAACGCTCAAAACCACCCAAACACTCAAACCTCTACATTACAATATCCTATAGTGGATTCTGCAGCAAATGCACCCATGAAAGCTATCCCTCTTCAGCATATCCCCACATTTCACGAACTCACATCAGAAGATCCGGATGCATTCCTATTCGAATTCGATGTGTTATGTCGGGGGTACGATTACACCACCGATCCCCAAAAATTGAAATTATTCCCCTCTACATTGAAAGGGGCTGCTTTAAGATGGTTTATGGGGCTAGGTGGCAGGGTTATCAACAATTGGGATCAAATGAAAGAATCCTTCTTAAAGAAATACCAGGATTATTGTAGGTCTAGAGAATTAAAAGACGAAATATTTCAAATGACAGCCAGACCAAATGAAACACTAGAAGAGTATGTGGAACGTTTTCAGTATAATTTACAAAGATCTCCTTATGCATCGCTACCTTTACCTGATAATGTGTTAAAAACCGCATTAATGAGGGGCATGAAGGAACAATGGATTGAAACATTAAACATTATGAGCAAAGGGGATATTTATCAAGAGAGTTTTTCTGACATTATTGATTTGTGTGTCAGGAGTTCGAGAGGCAGCACAAGAATAAAACCGACAGAATATGATCGGTTTGCAAGAGATAACAAAGTATCAGCAGAAGGAGTAACACGCGCATAAATTGGAAATTTATTAGAAAATTTTAAAACTGATATTATGGGGACACTAACTACACAACTTGATATGGTGCAGGCTAAACAGAAGCAGCTGGAGGCAGAACAGAATATGGCAATCTTCTGCCCCCGATGCATAAAGAAACATAGCCACAAGGAGTGTCCATTAGATAAAGTCCAAACATGCGCCATCTGTACAAAAGATCACCTTACGGAGAGCTGCCCCTCACTTCCTGGATTGAAAGCGGTATATAAGGAAGCAGAAGAAGAACCAGAATCAGTGAATTCGATCAACCAGCGCCGCCCATGGCAGCCAAAACAACCTGGTATGTTTCCGGACCCAACCTCTTTCTTTCAAAACCCACAATATAATGCTCAACAATATGGTATGTGGCAAAATCAATCTCAAACCCCATTTACAAACTGGTCACCACAATCATTTCCTTCTTCAAATCCATGGCTGAATCAAACAAGCCAAACCAGTTGGCCGAATTTCCCTTACACTCCACCATATTGGCAAAATGGCCCGTATCCTTCACAATGGACTCCCTCTACTTCACAAAGTTCACCCTGGCAGACAAGCTGGCAAAGACCAATGTACCACCCAGCTGGAACTATTCCGCTCCCTCAACCTACTTTGCCAGCTCTACAACAAAATCCCCAGTCTAACTTGAGGCCGCAACTCCCACCCCAACCCGATCCCAATCCAAACAACAGGCAGGTCCAATCTATTCAAATCATAGAATCACCAGAAACAGGACCTGACTTAAGGGAGTGCAGTGACCTTCAGTTAAGATCCGGACGTATCATTGAAACTGAGGGAGATAAAACAATTCACATTGAAGATCAGTTACCCAGAGAACATCAGTCACAACAAGAGGATGTAAACAAGCAACAAACTCATAATCAAGCAACCACATCCTCTCCTCCGTTCCCAGAACGATTAGCCATACCTCGATCCATACAATATCCTGACTTTGACATTCTGGGAGAATTACAAAATCTGTACATAAAAATTCCATTCCTCCAAGACATTCAAGACATTCCCATATACGCCAAAACTATAAAAGAATTGTGCATAAAGAAACCAAGGAGGAATATAACAAATAATCCAAGAGTCCAAGTAGTCGGTACCTTATCTGACCTATTGTCCGGAAGAGAAACACCCCTTAAATATGAAGACCCCGGGAATCCAATTATAACTGTTCAAATTTATGGTCAGACCCTGTCTAATGCCTTAGTTGATCTAGGGGCTGCAATTAATATTTTAACAACCACAACTTGCCAAAATCTCGGCATTACATCTGTAGAACCCACCTCTACTCTGTTAGAATTGGCTGACCGATCCGTGGTTAGACCAGAGGGCACTCTACATGATGTCATGGTCTCTGTAGAATCCTGGGAGTATCCAACTGATTTCCTGATAATTAATCCAAAAACCCGACTTGATGGACACCCGCTAATTTTAGGTAGACCTTGGCTCGCTACTGCCGATGCCTACATTGGCTGTCGGCAGGGAAATATGACCATAACCAGAGGACCAAATAGCAAAATTTAGTTCTATATCCTCCAGCGCAGCCAAGTGTCACAATGATTAAAACTAATAAGCACCCTGTATCATATCTTACTGATAACATCAGATCTCCATTAACTATACAAGAGGCACTCGATTTCAAAGATCAAACAGAAGACGATGCCATAAATAATTTCATTACTCAAACTGAACCTCGCACACAGTGTCACATGATAGAAGCAGCATTTGATAATGAATTGGAAGAAGATCCCCTGAAAGATATTCATGACCAAGCGATACCTGTTACTCCTGTTGCAAATAGTAAAACTGTGGAAATTGCACCGGGGAAAACTTTAAACATCAATGCTAATCTCACACCTGAACAAGAAACAAATCTCATCCATCTGTTAACAAAATATCAAGAAGCATTTGCATGGGACTACCCCGATATGAAAGGAATCGATCCCCAATTATGTACACACCACATTTATATAGAAAAAGATGCCAGACCTGTGCGTCAGCCGCAAAGGAGACTTAATCCCCATCTAAAAGATGTCGTAAAAACTAAACTTCAGAAGCTTTTAGATGTGAATTTTATCTACCCTATTTCTGATAGTAAATGGGTCTCTCCACTTGTGGTGGTACCAAAAAAGAATGGGAAATGGAGAATTTGTGTGGATTATAGGGAACTTAACAAAGCAACACAAAAAGATCATTTTCCCCTTCCTTTCATAGATCAAGTATTGGACACTTTAGCAGGGAAGAAGTTATTTTCTTTCCTGGATGGCTTCAGTGGATACAATCAGATTCAGATTGCCCCTGAAGACCAGGATAAAACTACCTTTACTTGTCCTTGGGGAACATTTGCCTATCGAGTTTTACCTTTTGGCTTATGTAATGCTCCTGCCACATTTCAGAGGGCTATCCTTAGTATTTTTGCAGATTTAATCAATGATGGACTTGAAGTTTACATGGATGAATTTACACCATATGGAGATGATTTTGATCCAGCTCTAGACACCCTAGAAAAAGTCCTACAACGCTGCATTGTTACCAGGCTTTGCTTAAGCAACGAAAAATGTTTCTTGATGATGACTGAAGGACTTATCCTAGGACACTATGTTTCAGCAGCCGGCATTCAGGTAGACCCGGCCAAAATCCAAATACTTTTGCTTATTCCCACTCCTACTACTCAAACAGAGGTACGCAGTTTTCTTGGATTTTTAGGTTATTATAGACGATTTATAGAGCATTATTCACACATTGCTGCTCCTTTATATGCACTGACTGGTAACGTTGATTTTCTTTGGACAGACAAATGTGACCGTGCTTTCGAGGATCTAAAGAAGCCGGTATCCACAGCCCCAGTCCTTCGAGGACCAAACTGGGACCTACCATTCCAGATATCATCTGATGCTTCAGATACAGCCATTGGTGCAGTCCTTGGGCAGGAAGAGGATAAAAAACCATATGCTATCTATTACATCAACAAAAATTTATCCCCTGCTGAATTGAATTACACTGTTACTGAAAAAGAATTCCTAGCTGTAATACATGCTGTCAATAAATTTAGACATTATATCACAGGCTACCCTGTTATCTTGTATACAGATCATTCTGCCATAAAATATTTAGCAAATAAGCCTGTCACAAATGCCAGAGTAACTCGATGGTTAATCTTATCGCAGGAATTCGATATCACAATCAAGGACTGCCCTGGCAAAGAAAACCCTGTAGCCGATTTTCTTTCAAGGATACCAAAATCAATCAATGCAGCAGCAGTGGAAGATCAATTTCCGGATGAACACCTGTTTGCTGTTGCTGTTCAAACGCCCTGGTATGCTGATGTTGCCAATTACCTTGCAGTAGGTAAATTACCAAAACATTTAACTCCTAATGAGCGTAAGCAGATTATTCCGAAAAGTTCTCGATTTTCGTGGATTGGAGGTTATTTGTTTCACACAGGAGCAGACATGCATATCAGGCGATGTGTTAGAGAGGATGAAATCTTTGACATCCTAAAAGCCTGTCACGATGGACCGTGTGGGGGGCACTTCGCTGAGCGTAGAACCGGACATAAAGTATTGCAGACAGGATATTACTGGCCTACGATCTTCAAAGATGCAAAGAAGTTTGTCCAAGCCTGTGACAGCTGCCAGCGAGCAGGACGACCTGGTCAAGCTGATGAGATGCCTCTGAAACCACAGTTAGTCATCGAACCATTCGAGCGGTGGGCTCTGGATTTCGTTGGACCCATCAACCCTTCATCAAATCAGAAAACGTATATTTTGGTGGCAACAGAATATGTCACCAAATGGGTTGAGGCAGAAGCATTGCCAAGAGCCACAGAGGACTCTGTCATACAGTTCCTGTTCCTTCTATTTGTTCGTTATGGCCTTCCTAGGGAAATAATTACAGATGGAGGACCACAATTTGTTGGGCATAAATTAGCTGCAACACTTAACAATTATCATGTCCAGCATAAGATCACTACTACATATCACCCACAGGCGAATGGGCAGGTAGAAAGTAGCAATAAGATAATAGAATCAATCCTAACAAAAACCATTGCGTCACATAGGCGTGATTGGGCTACCCGACTGCCTGAAGCACTCTGGGCATATAGAACCACATGGAGGAGCACCACCGGTTACTCACCTTATCAACCAGTGTTTGGAAAACAACCCATTTTTCCCATAGAATTCGAAATCCAAACACTGCGAACAGCACAGGAAGTTGGCCTAGATCTAAGCGAGGCACAACTCAATCGACTACAGCAAATCAATGAATTAGACGAAATTCGGCTCTCTGCACTACAAAATACAGCATTGATTCAACAGCAGCGAGCCAAATGGCATGATGCGCTTATCAAGAACAAAGTCTTCCACGAGGGAGACTGGGCTTTGTTATACGATTCCCGGTTTCAGGAATTTCCTGGCAAACTTCAGACTCGATGGTTGGGACCATACGAAATCCAGAAGGTACATGACAACGGAACCCTTACTCTAATCACCATTGACGGTTCTGGATATGCATTCAAGGTAAATGGCCACCGAGTCCGTCTCTATCAGAAACCACTTACTCGGGAATCCTTCTGCTAGCAGCTACGCCGAGATACTGATCTGGAGATCTTAGGAGAGGAAGAGAAATCTTCCTCACCTGTAATTCATTAAGGGTCTATTCTCTTTTACAATTTGTACATAAGTTCTTGTTTTTGTGTGATTCTTGTACATAAGTTTGATTTGAATATTTTCATATCATTTTTTGTTGTTCCTTTTTCTTCCACATAGTTTGATTTTTGCTCTTCTAATAGCATATGCGTGTTTTTTATGATAGTTTTGCTTGTTTTGTTGTTCCTTTTCTAAAGGAACAGCATTCGGATCTCTGCTGTTCCTTTTTCAAAGAAACGATATTGTTACATTTCTCGCTGTTCCTTTTGGTTATCACTGTTCCTTTTCCTTCAAAGAAACAGCGTTCTTTTATTGCTGTTGTGTCTTTTTCAACGGAATGGCATGTTGAGTGTTTTATAGTATGATTGCCGTTCCTTTTCCCAAAGGAACGGCATTTGCATTTTTTTCCTTTTTCTATTATCCATCGTTGATGCTTTTCCAACGAAACACCATTAGCATACTTTTGATCTCTTTTGCTGATTTAAATTAAGGATGCTTCTTGCCCGTCTTCTTTCTAGTCTTCAAGCTTCAGCTATGTATTTGTGCGATAAAATATAAAAACACAACATACCGAAATCTGCAAACCATAAATCGCTATATCTATAAGGCTCTGCATTAATAAAAGGACAAATGGAAGGACATACTTATTTCTTACCTTTTGTTGACATGGTTTTACTAATTTTGCCCTGATTGGTTATCTTTATCATGCTGATTCCCTTAAACTTTTTTATTAGTACTTGGGAATAAGAGCAAAGAGTTTATATCTTCCTATTGAGATAATAAAACTTCTTCCACCATTCCTACTCTTAAGGAGTGCTGAACCACCCTTTGTGTATAAATAAGGAAAAGAATTCTATGAAAAAGAAAAAGTATGTCAAGTGTCAAATGCAGGATAGGGGGTCTCATCGAGAGCCAGCCTACCATGATCATGAGGATGGAAGTGAAGTGGCATTCCCATTCCGGCCACCACACCAGGGATATGGTCCAAAAGGTATATCAAATAAACAAACCTTGGAACAGGAGGTCTCATCACGAGCCGGCCTGCCCACGTTTCGCTCTTTCCTCGTGAATGGCATTATGGTTAACTGGTCACCAAGCCAGCATAATGGTCTACATTTTGATATAACAACATTCTTAAGTATACACAGAGGATCATGGTTCCGAGGGTGAAAAACAACTCTGCCAAGGTTATGGACACCTGTTGGCAGCAGAGTAATGTTAATGGTATTTGAAGTCACCTTGCTTACACCAATGGGTAAGATGCTAACACTCTTTTGTTTCTTATATCTTAGGCACTAATCATATGTCATTTCCCGATTTATACATCGCATGAATATTTATCATTACCAATCATGGCAACGGAAGTGACCATGACTACTTGAGATTGGCAAGTACGATACATGCCCTATCCATCAGCCTCAACTCATAACACAGCAGCCTCTTATATCATACGCGATCAATTCTCCGCCTCGATTTCGGTAATCTGTTGTCCTTTTTCAACATGGCATAATTCCACATGCTGTTCCTTTATGACTTGATTGCAGACTGGGTGCCGCTCCTTTATTTGCCGGCTGGGACAGCCTATCACACTGCGGGGGGGGAGGGTAACCTCATCATTCCCTGTATTACGTGTCAATTCACCATTCGGAAAAATTAGTTTACGACGGTTTGGCATGGTTTCACGGCATGGCATATTTTTATTTTCACGCAAGATTGTTTTTGTTGCACTGTTGCATACTCTGTGTTTTATTTCTTGAAATCTTGCGATTACTCTCTATGTTTCAAACCAAAAACGTTTCTGCTGTTCCATTTAGAAATTCACAGTGAAATCATGGGAGGAAAGGCAATTCGAAGTGAGCCTCAACAGCTGACGATCTCCGCTGCTGCCCGGGAGATCCTGGAAAGGGCGGGATGGTTGAATTATTTCAATCGCCTACAGGAAGCTAATGAAACAGTAGCAATGGATTTCTTGCAGAATTTACAAGATGACCACTCCACAGTAAGAGGGAAACGGATACCGGTCACTGATAACATAATTGCAGAAGTCTCAGGACTACCAGCCACCGGACCGCTATGGACCTTAAAAAAGGAACGATTACAGAAGGTCATGGAACTGTTCCAGGACGAAGGCCAGAATTTGACAATTAAAGGAAAGGGAGTTCTGCCAGCAACCCTAGGTGAACCCTGGACGGAGCTAGCAAGAACGGTGCAGAGTTATATTACTTGCGAAGGAAGAAAAGACGTGGTAAGACCATGACACCTTAAACTTTTAGCTGTTTTAAAGCAGAGATGCTCTGTGAATTTACCGGCACTCCTAAACTCGTTACTGCATGATGCTGCACAAAGTATGAAAAGGGCACAACACGTAGAGGAAATTGTTAGTCACCATGGGTTGATTCGACTTATTGTTAGTTATGGTCTTACCCAGCAGCAGAGCAGCTGGGAAGAGCTCATTGCAATGATTGAGGGGGGATTGGCAGAGCCATCCCCGAAACGTAGACATTCTATAAGCCCACCAGAACAACCGGCAAAACGCAGAGAAAATGTTGCCAGTACATCACAACAACCAGAGACACGCCAAGAATCGGCAAAGCGCAAGCATGCCGTTGATCCACCCGAGCAACCGTAGGAACCCATAAAATCAGCTCGGTTAGCCCGGATGAGAGGAAGCATAGATAAGCCCAGAAAATCAGCCCGGTTGGCTCGGATAAGAGGAAGACTGGAAAAACTCCAGGAAAGCGCCAGCCAACCGGTGGTAATTGAGGACGAACAATCCGAAGAGGGGGCAGAAGCTGAACAGGAGGAAGAAATAGAACAGCAGGAAGATAGCCCATTACAAGACCTACTGGGAGAAGATGACTTGGCTGCCATCCTAGCCAATATGAGTAAGTATGGTCAACCTTCTAGTTCAGAGAACCCCCACGACCAACCCCAGGAAGAGAACATGCATGTTCATGATGAAGAGGAGGAAAATATTGAACGGGAACAATCTGTTCCCATGTCACAAGAGGAAAATCTAGAGGAAGTAGGAGCAGAAACAGCATTTGCTCAGGAAGAATCAGAATCAGTCGAGATGCATACCCCAGAACAGCCGGAGCAGAGCAGTGAGGAAGAACCCCAAGAGGAAGATTTAGCAACTGGTCATGATCCAGTCCACCATCGACAGACTGTTGTTCCTTCAAATGAAACGATGGAAATTAAGAAGTTGCGGAAGGAACGAACTAAATTGTTAAATACGATAACCCAGCTCAGACAACAAATTAGGATTCTGAAAAAGAACCAGAAGGTAAAGAGGAAAAAGAGGGCCAACAAACGGCCTGCTGTCCAAGACCCTGAGGATCCAGTTGCCGTTCCACATGATGCTGAGGATCGAGAACAAACGGATGTTCGTGTTAAAACAGAAAAGGATGATAAGCAAATTCAGACAGAGGCACCACCCTCAGGGGTAATAAGGGTTCTGAACTCCAAACAGCATAACAAGAAAGTTCAGGTAAAACTCCCGGCCTCCACTGAGCTATGGAAGAAAGATCCGAAAACAAAATCCTTGCACAAGATGATGAAGCAAGCACAACAAGAAGCTGAGAAACTTAAAGAGCAAACGGTTCCCCGAGAAAAATATGAAGAGTTGCAGCAGCAACTAAGGGACGCCAGTCAAGCTAAAAGCCAGGCCTTTGAAGGATGGATGAAGGAACAAGAGGAAGTCACACAGGTAACTTGTAGACTAGATACTGCTATCAAACAGATGAATGACCTGTGTTCTTTATACAATAATGTTTTAGCATGTAGGGCCCCTGCTAAAAACTATGCTCTGTTTTTATTAGAACGGTATTTACATTTACAAATAAAAGCTGTTAAGGCAGGCACCCCTATACAAATCAACAATGTCAATGATTTTATAGACTGTTGTAAACGTTATGGAGTGAAAGTCCAGATATTATTGTGTGAACTTTATTTGCACGACCTTGTGCTAAGTCAGGAGACTGAATTAAACCCTGGCCCCTCCATTGGAGATATCCAATTCCAAGCATTCATTTCATTCGGAGTTAATCAGATTAAGTGGCTCAAATCCTATGATACTTTCCAAGGCCAGGAAAATGGTCTAGATTTACGGGTTAGGGCTGAGCCTAGGAACCCAGTACAGTTGTGGAGAGTTCATAGAAATCTTATAACGGCTCCTGGTGTCATTGAAACATTAGGGCCCATGCATGAGGCACTCATTCGAGAGAGTTTAGAGTATTTCCTTTCCATCAAAGACTTGGCCATTAATGAAGCCAAATTTCGATATCGAATCTCTGATCCACACATCCAGCTCAGAGAACCATTTAAGTATGAGAACTTTGAGTTAGCTGCTGACCGTTTGAATCTCTATGGCCAGAGCATTCTGAAAGCAGGGTCATCTTGGTTAGGGTATAGATTTCGCGCTCCAATTATTCGGCATCCTGCACCTGGATACCAGGCCCTGTATGATATGCCTGAGGGGCAAGCAGGTCAGTTCTTTGATTATTTAATCACTCAACATGGTTGTAGGCCTCCGCATGAGACTCCTTCCCCAGCATACTCTCTCACTGCATTACATGTCAACTACAATGTTTTCATGAGGACATGAAACAAGGTAAGCAGGGGGGTGTGTGGAGTACTAAAAAGGTATGTTTTTGATGAATATTTCAATGGCTTTTTAATAGAATTTGTGAACCTTTTGTATCATGAATTTGGAAAGTAATAAGGAACTATAACAGAACGTGTGAGAATTGATGTGCATAACTTAGCCACTGATAATGGTTGTTTTCTATACAGGAAAAGGAGAAAACGAAGAGTTGCCGCTCCAAAGGAAAGGACAAAGTGGAGATAACTGTTGTCTCTCTGGACGAGAACCGAACGCAAACATAGGGAAACAGATCAAAGTAAATCGGCTCGGGAAAGAAGGAGAGGACACCAGCTCAGCGCAACAGAAAAGACAGGATGAAGAGTTAACAGTTTGGCGAATCCCTTAGGATCGAAGATCCTGAGGGATCGCTGCTTTATTTTATCTAGTTGCTTGGACATCTCCGCCGTCGTCTTTATAAAAAGAGACAGCACTGTTAGTTTAGGGGAGATAAGAGAGAGATAGGATACGTTTTATGTAATCTTCTGTAAGACATCAGCTTTGGTTATTAAGTTTTGTTGAAGACTGGTTCGATGTATTTTTGATCGATGCGTTAATAAAGGCTTGGTGATTATTCCATCTTCGCGTCTGCATTAACTTAAAGCGGTGTATCCTTGGAGGCTAAGGGCCCGGCCCCGAAGGACACTTGCTTCTGTACCATTACAGCTTCACTTCTGTGTGGTTTGTGTAGTCTTGTTATTTGATCATTTGATATGCTTTACAAGTTCATATGGTATGCTTTTGATGACTATTTCAGTGGCTTTTTAATAGAATTTGTGAACCTTTTTGTATCATGAATTTGGAAAGTAATAAGGAACCATAACAAAACATGTGAGAATTGATATGCAAGACTTAGCCACTGATAATGGTTATTTTCTGTACAGGAAAAGGAGAAAACGAGGAATTTCCGTTCCAAAGGAAAGGACAAAGTCGAGATAACTGCTGTCCCTCTGAACGAGAACCGAATGCAAACAAGGCTAAATAGATTACAGCAAATCGGCTCGGAAAAGAAGGAGAAGACACCAGCTCGGCGCCAAAGAAAGGAAAGGATGAAGAATTAACAGTTTGGCGAATCCCTCAGGATCTTCGATCCTGAGGGATCGCTGCTTTATTTATCATGTTACTTGGACATCTCCGCCATCACCTTTATATAAAGGGACAACACTGTTAGCTTGATAGATAGGATACGCTTTTATGTAATTTTCTGTAAAACATCAACTTTGATTATTGAGTCTCGTTGAGAACTGGTTCAATGTATTTTTGACCGATGCATTAATAAAAGCTTGGTGATTATTTCATCTCTGCGTCTGGATTAACTTAAAGCGGTGTATCCTTGGAGGCTAAGGGCCCGGCCCCGAAGGACACTTGCTTCTGTACCATTACGACTTGACTTTTGTGTGGTTTGTTTATCATTGTTATTTGGTAATTTGATATGCTTTATAAGTTCATATTACATGCTTTGTTAAAGATTGAATCATTGAGGTTTTTTACAGATAGAATCGTGTGTTGACTCCGCATCAAGTTATTAATCCTTTCAAGAGTTAATTGCATGTTCTTACTGTTTTGTTACAGAGCTGTTATACTAAACGTTCGTGTTGTGCGCGTTTCTGATTTATCAGTACTGTTCCATAATTCATTAATAGTTATTGCTGTTCCATTAGTGTGATTTGTGTGAATTGCTTTTAGAGTGAAAGAATGTTATTTGATTGCAAAGAATGCATTTGAGTTAATAGATTAAGTTTGGTTACAACCTGCGGGACTTAGTTATTCAATTGCTGTTCCATTTTAGACTTGCTGTTCTATTTCAGAATTGTTGTTCAATCCTTTATTTGCTTTGCTATTCCAT
>CM076580.1:237483181-237608507 GCA_034641835.2 Pinus albicaulis
ATAATAGATGCAGTTACATCGCATCATAGCCAACATAAGTCTTTTCACAAAATGGAGTGCATCGCCAAACAAATTTCGGAATAGATCTAAAACTCTTCACAAACTGGAAAACTGATCTGAAGAACGTGCAGAGGAGATCCAAGATTTTGAACGTGAAGTTTTCCTGAAAGAACTAAGTTTTTTATCTGTGTAACTAAAGTGCAGAACTGCTCAGTATTTACTGAGCTTCCACCTAGGAGAGTCTCTGCTGGGACAATCAGAGGGACCAGTCCACACGCACGTTCACCTTGAGCTGTTGCCGCGTTGGTGGAACATGGGTGAATTGAAAACCCTACAGTTGTCATCGTATTCGTCCAGGTTTGAATGTTTGAAAAGTTATTGATATGGTAAATTTATCCATAACTTTTAACTAAGTAATTCTATTTAAAGGATTTGATCAAACTCTTTATAAAATTTTGGCATATTAAATAATATTTTTTATGTATTGATTAATATTTGTTGAAAATTTCTAATAAAAGTGATATTTTTATATCGATTTAATGAAAGTATATTAAATAATATTTCTTTAAATAGTGACTAATATTTGTTGAAAATTTCTAATAAAAGAGAGATTTTTATAAGGATTTAATGAAAGGTTTAAAAAATAAAAAGGGTTTATAAAGGAAATTTTTTGGGGGAAGTAATTGAGTTTCAGAGTCTTCTTAGTCACCTCTATCAGTATTGATTGATTTGCTCAATGGTTCTTATTGGGCCGAGAGGCGCATTTTACAATCCAGTATGACTGCGATGTGTGTCGGAAGCCAAAATAACAAAAACTAGAGAAAGTTTTAAAAATAAAATCTCAATAATGTTGGCTTAAACAATAATTTAGAAAATCATATAAATAAGCAATTAAAAATTCATTAAAAAAATAAATTTATCAAAATATGAAGAGGTTTACGAACACTAAAAAAAATATGGTAAATAAATAAAAATATAAATAAATTAGAGGTATGGTAAATAAACTAAAGGCCTATGGGCCAAATACCATATTTATAAAAAAGGTAAATATAAATAAATAAAAATATAAATAAACTAGAGGTATGGTAAATAAATAAAACCTCTTTTTCTACTTACTCCGGAGGTATGGTAAATAAATAAACTTCCTTTTATATTTACTCCATAAACCTCTTTGTATTTACAAAAACTCAAAAAAGAGGTTTTATTTAGGGTAATCTTATGGGCCAAATACCATGGGACAAATTATTATTAATACCATAGGCCAAATACCATGGGCCCAATACTATATTTATAAAATAAGTATAAAAAGGTAAAGTAAATAAATAAAAAAATATCAAATAGGAGTACAAATCAACATCTAATAATAAATGAATCCTATGGACCAAATTAATAATAATAGCACACAAAAAAAACATTATTAATCCCAACATTAACATTAAAATATTAATATTAATATTATTAATATTATTAAATCTAATATTCATATTAATATTATTAAATTGAATAACATATATTAAAACAATATTAAATTTGTTATATATATATATATATATATATATATATATATATATGAGAGGGAAGAACGAAGACATATGATAGAGGTGGAGAAATAGCTGGAGTGACAAAGGAGATATGGAGATAAATGAAGGAGAGGGGAGAGGAGGAATGAAGATAGAGAGAGGGAGAGGAGTGAGAGAGGTAGAGAAGGGTAAGAGAGGGAGAGGGAGACATAAATATGGAGGTGGGAGAGAGAGATAAAGAGAGAGGATTGGAGGGTAGAGAGAGAGAGAGAGAGAGAGAGCGGAGGGGGGAGAGAGAGAGAGGGATAGAAGAAGAAAGACATAGAGAGTGAGAAGTGGAGGGAGAGGGAGTGACAATGGAGATATGGAGAGAGACTATGTATGTTTAGGGTGGGATAAAGAGCCATAGGAAGATTGATTGAGACAAGGGGGGAGAGAAGGAGAGAGAAGAAGAAAGGGAGGGATATAGTAATATATTTGGAGAGAGAGATAGAGTGATGGAGGAAGAGAGAGGATTTGAGAGAGAGAGAGAGAGAGACAGAGGAAGAGATATGAACGCCGAGAGAGAGGAGTTGAGAGAAAAAAAGAATGAGGGGGAGTGAGAGGATTGTATGGGAACGAGAGAGAAAGAGAGAGTGAGTTATGTGAGAAGAGAGAGGGAGGTAGGAGAGAAAGGGATAGAGAGGAAGGAAACGAGAGGGGACTTGAGAGAGAGGAAAAGAGAGGGAGGGAGATAGGATGAGAGAGGGAGGGAAGATGAAATGCATAGATAGTGACAAGAGGAGAGAGAGAGAGGGAGTGATAATGGAGAGATGGAGAAAGAGTGTGTATGTTTGGTGTGAGATAAAGAGATAAAAAAGGAGAGATGGAGACAAGGGAGGAGAGAAGGAGAGAGAGAGAGGCATATATTAACAAATTTGGAAGGTGAAGATAGAGAGAGAGAGAGGTGGGAGAGAAAGGAAGAGAGAGAGTGGAGAGAAGTAGGGAAATAATGATGGAGATGGAGGGGGAGAGAGAGGGAGGTAAGAATGAATATAGAGAGTGTGAAAGCTGGAGAGAGAGAGAGATAAGGAATATGGAGAGAGAGGGAGAGAGGATAGTAGGAGGGAAAAGAGATATAAGCAGGGGAGAGGGAGGGAAGGGCAAGAGAGAGAGAGGGAGGGAGAGGAGGAGGGAGAGGAGGAGGAATTTATTCACAATTGTTGTAACTCTTGATACAGTATACAGGTAAGATGGACAGAGCAATGATCAAAGATTATTTCGTCATTTATTAATGAAAGTTAGAGATGCAATTCCAACAATAGAAGATTGGAAAGTACTAATGACACGTACAGATTCCAAATTGGATGCTTCAACAAAAGAGTCGTTTAATAAGGCTACACATTTGTTTGCAACAAATGATGATGTGCACAATCACAATAAGCGTTGCTTGGTATCCCTAAATCACCCTGTTGCACGTAGTGTTGCTACAAGATCAAATAACAACAACAACATGGAAGCAGATGAGGAAAATTTGGATAATGAGGTCCTTCTTGCTGTTGGAGCTAGGGTTATGCTAACTTCAAATTTATGGACTGATGCAGGAATTGTCAATGGTGCTCTTGGAGTAGTTGAAGATATTGTGTATAATCCTGGAACATCACCTCCTAATCCTCCTACATATGTTTTAGTAACATTTGATAAATATGTCGGAGTTGCGTGGGATGAATTATTCCCTCATACTATTCCTATTATACCTATTGAAAGAGGCAATAATAAACAAATTCCATTGCAACTTGCTTGGGGATTAACAATTCATAAGTCCCAGGGATTGACACTAGAGAAGGCAACTATTGATATTGGAAGGACAGAGCGACAAGGTCTCACTTTTACTGCAATATCTCGAGTTAAATCTTTGGATGGTCTTCGATTTCAACCACCATTTCCATATGATCGATATGAAAAGATGGCAAAATGTGCCGGCGTTTCTAAGAGAAAAGAAGAAGAAGTCAGGTTAAGGTTAAATACTAAATAAATTATGTATTTTTCATGTATTTTTCAATATATTCTTCATATCACATTTCAATGATATGATAGTTGTATTTGTTATTTAATATATTAATTAGTTCATTTTTAAGATCACCAAACATATTTATATTAATAACATTTGTTAGAATTTGTATTTCTAATCTTAAAAATTTCAAAGTATGATGTACATCTCAAAAATATACAAAAAATTTAATAATCTGAAAAATAAATGTCTGCTTAATATAGGTGTATTTGATATTTCAATGATATGATAGGTGTATTTGTTATTTAATATATTAATTAGTTCATTTTTAAGATCACCAAACATATTTATATTAATAAAATTTGTTAGAATTTGTATTTCTAATCTTAAAAATTTCAAAGTATGATGTACATCTCAAAAATATACAGAAAATTTAATAATCTGAAAAATGTGACGTTGATGCCACCGACTGGAACCAGCATAGATCCATCTAACTCCGGATCTATCATGCGCCGAGAGGGATCAAATCTCTCGAGGTGCAAACCTTTCCTCAAGTTTTGCACTCAAAAATAGGTTTGCACCTCGAGAGATTTAATCCCTCTCGGCGCATGATTCCAAATAGTTTTAATCCTCAAATGAAGGCACTGGGAAAGATGATCAAGAAACAAACAATGATCTGGAGTTATGTAATTGCGAGTTTGTTGATTTCAAAAGTTCATGCACATAAATGATTCTATGGACGTTGAGTATGGTACTGAAACCCTTGTTGGTGTTTTCAATACTAGAGATAACATTGGGGTTCTCACTCAATTCAACAACTTGGTTTCAATAAAAGAACCTAAGAGTTTTGTTTTTTTGTTTTTGTTTTTGCTATTGTTTTATATATATATATATATATATATATATATATATATATATATATATATATATATATATATATAAATATGGATTCGTTACTTGATACTTGCGTCTATATTGCATGGAAAAATCCAAACAACTATGTTAGCGTGGAGAAAATCTGGAAATAAATGAAGAGGACATCTTTCAATATGAATGCAATTAATATTTTAGACGTCTTGGTCTGGTTTTCGTCGATAGATTTTTTAAAAATTAAATAATTCGATCTGGGCATTTCAATTTCAAAGAAAAATACTTTTATGAGAAAGTCGATGTGGTCTATGGGTGGAGCGAAATTTTGTTAGTCGTAGTATGAATGCATTAAATCCTTGATGGTGTTTGATCATGTCAACTGTATGTTGCATTTATTTATGAACAAAAGTAATTAAAAAGTTGAAGCGATGGCATGGTTAATTCCTTAAAGAATTCAACCATCCCTATAGTTTGTTGCATGTTATAAGGAACTCAATGGAGGATGCTACGGGTGTTGGGGCTAAGTGAGCCTCATTGCTTCTATTTTTATCGTAGCTATAAACCCATGACCAAGCATTGATTGCTGAAGGAATATGCGGAAAAGAGATGAAGGTTATAATTGCTTTACCAAGTTGCATTGCAGTCTCTAAAAGGTGGAGAAGCCCACAACATGCAGAGGAGTCGTATTTCCTTTAAAGGTGATTTGGCAACCGGACATTTTGGCAGTAGGTTCCTAGTTGATGACTTAGATGGAAATCCTGGAGGTCGTCCTTGCTATCGTGAGGTTACTCCTACTGGTATGGCAGTTGCAGCTACATTTGGTGCTTCGAAAACTACAAAAATAAGTGTCCATGTTGCACTCGCTGGTGCTATAATTAAGAAAGGTGGTGTAAACTCTAAGCAAATTTGTCATGAAAGAAGTGCAAAATTGGCTATAAGGGATCATTTTTTTGATACCAACTTGAAGAATATTGAGTTGGAAGGTAGTATTGATCAGATACATGAGTGTTAAGCTTCATGCAATACATTGTTAGATGCACACATAGATTGACCATATGGAGGATGGAAGCAAAAGCTCGGAGGAAACCACTGACCACACCGTGGATTAGGAAGTCATATCTCTTACTGCGTCGACTCATGTTGTAGCTTTAGGGTCGAAGAATACAAAATAATTTCAAAGGGAAAACGAGAGTGATGTAAATGTTAACGAAAATGAATCACTTGTTGCTATGATTCATTCTAGTCGCTTCAATTGTACTTACATTTATAACGAAGCCTCAATTATTGTTGTTTTTCTTTTCATCAAATGTTTTAGCTCAAGAAAATGCACATTGGTTTTCTTTGGCACACTAAGAATGTTGAAATTTGCAACCAGAAATGTTGAAATTGGCAACAAGAAGATGCTTTTAATTTTATTTTCCCTTAATTAAATTAGAAGGAATTTGGAATTCCACATCACATGAGAGCTTGTACAAGTTAACTGAGTGAATAATTATTTATCTAAGTCAATTTGAGTTGGGGGTCAAATTGGAGGCATGTAGAGTTCACTCTAAGTTTTAGGGGATCTAATTGTAGTTTATTTTGAGTTGTAATTGTTTAACTTAATTATTTGAGTTAAAATTGGTTTAACCAGTTATAACTGATGGATGAGCTAGTGAGAGGTCCAATGAATTAAATATGATTTAATTCACATGCAGTAATCAATCACACAACTAATATTTTGCTATAAATAGTTGTTACATATCAGTTCTAAGGAAGACACAATTAAGATTGGAGTTAAAGGAAAGTATACTATTAGTTGTATAACTAGAAATTGTACATGTCATGCATGAGGTCAATAGGATGCCTTGGATGTATTGCGCAATCAATTATTGGTAATTTCCTAATTAATAGGGACGCAATTTCCCTCAAGAATGTGTGAGCAAAGCTGCTCAGATAGAGGCAAGAAATTGGTTATGTATTGGACCAAACTTGCTTAGATCAGAGTGAGACACTCAGAGATAATGCAGAGAGCTTTCAATATTGAGAGAAGCATTCTATTGTTTCATATTATTGAATTAATGAAATATACAGATAGCAGGGTTTTTAGTTGAGGTTTTCCCCAGATACATCTTTGTGTTGTGCGATTGAAATTCTTTATCTTTCTTGTTCACATGATTGTGCAATTGTAATTAGTTTTCGCAATTTGTAGAATAGATTCAAGTATTTTGTTTTAGCATATTACATTATCCATTGAATATATGTGCACTTTCTACATGGTATCAGAGCAGGAATCACTATAGAAGAGAAGAATTCGAGTTTGTTTTGAACAAATGAATTGAATCTGTAGATTTATTCTTCAAGACCAACAACAGATCAGGATGTATTTTTTTGGATTGAGACTCGAATATGCCCTTGAGGTTAGTTCAAATTACATATCTTAGAAACATGAGATGGAGGCAGTGTTGGAGGAAAATAGACTGAAAGAATTCATAGACAATGATATTCCCAAGCCCGCAGCAGCAGATGCTCAAAATCCCGATGCATGGAAGAATAATGTAACAAAGCCGAGAAGGATTCTATTAGAAGGAGTTCTAGATCATATTATCTCAAAACTCCATGGAAAGGAAAATCCATATGGTATGTGGAATGCTTTAACAATTTTTTTTTTTCAGAATAGGTAGCAACCATAGAAAGTTGGCGCTAAAGGAAAAGCTTGGAAGAATAAAGATCGAGGAGGGCGAGACAATACCAAAATACTTGATGAAATTCACTCAATGTTGAGATGAGCTTGGAAGTGTTGGTATTACCATTCCCGAGGATGATCTAGTGAGCCTAGAACTTCTAGGGCTTCCAAATAATTGGAACAACTACCAAGATTCAGTAAATGGAGGGGAGAATCTACTAGAGTGGGAGTGATTGTGGTTTGACTTAGTGCAAGAAGAGATTCGACGAAACACTAGAGACGGGACCTCTTCCAAAGAAAAAGAAGAAGGATTTTCATTAGTTGTAAAAGGAAAGAAATCCAAGGGAAATAAGTCCTAAGGCGAAGAGGGAAAGAATAAATACTTGTCCAACATCAAGTGTTTCCACTGCCACAAGTTTAGGAACTATGCCATGAAATGTCCACAGAAGGCAAGCAAGAAGGAACCCGCAGTAGTAGTAGTAGTAGGTGAAGCTCTAGATTCACAGTTTGAAATTGATTTCACTCTCATTGCATGCATGAAAAGCACTATAATGAGATGCATGTGGTACCTCAACAACGGTGCCATGTTCCATATGACAGGGAAAAGAGATATATTCAGTGACTTGGAGGTGAAGGACCTCAAGCAGAACATAGAGTTTGGAGATGATGGGAGGTATTACACAACCGGTATTGGTGTTGTTACCTTTCATAAGGAGTCTAGATCCCCTTTGAGACTCACAAATGTATTGTTTGTTCCGGGACTAAAGAAGAATCTTATTCCATAGTGGTATTGGAAGACTGTGGGTATGATGTGATATTTAGAAAATGAAAGGTTTTCCTTAGACACATCACCACATGACAAGTGAAACAGATCGATGTGTAATTGAAATTCTTTCTCTTTCTTATTTATGTGATTGTGCGATCGTAATTGGTTTCCGCTATTTGTAAAATAGATTCAAGTATTTTGTTTTAGCATATTACAATATTAGTTGAATCTATGTGGATTTTCTACAAAGAAAGTTGAAAAGGACCTTAATCAATAGGTGGAAGCTGAAATGGAGGTTTGTTTCATCCTTGCATGTGTGGTTCTGTTGTCAAATATTATTTTATTAAAATTTGAAACTTTTCGAAATGTTTCTATCTTTCATGAGCTTTTGATTTTACAACGTTAATCATCCCATAAATATAGGTATGTGGTAGTATATTATTGTCCATGATTTTGTCATTGCACACTGGACCCTAAAATCCAAAGCAACTAGTATACCCTATCACTCTATCGAGCGGCTCAATCTATAATTACAAGAAACTCAACATAATGGCTCAATCTTTATCTATGCAAACTAAGAATAAGCTTATTACAATTGACATTAATTTGGATACTTTATTCCCATGGTGCTTTATCGGAAAAAGGCATCTGAACAAGGTTATGGATGCATTAAAGGATCTCTATAACTTTCAGGTCATATGGCATTCATTTTTTATTAACCCTTCTACACCAAAAGAAGGGATACAAAAGATTGTTTATTTCAAGAAAAAGTTTGGCGATGATAATGTAGAACCCATTATCTCTCGTGTTAGAAAGGCATGCTAGAGTGTTGGAATTGATTAAAAGTGGGGACCTAATGGGGAACATATTGGACATCCATAGATTGATAACATTTGCAGCTCCGCAGGGTTTGGCAAAGCAAAATGACCTTGTGGGATAGTTGTTTCTGAATTACTTCACACAACATAAGTATATAGGTGATCGGAAAGTACTTCTGGAAATTGCTTAGAAAGTGTGTACAACAGGCGCAAAATAATGGCTTGGTGATCAAAATAATGGACCGATAAAGATTAACGAAGAGCTTCAGAAATATGAATGTAATGGGACGAGAGTCCCACATTTTCTGATTAATGGGAAGTATAAGTTACATGGTACTCAATTGTTAGAACATTCTTGAAACATTTTCATGTGGAAACTACAAATTATAAGGCTAATTAAACATTGTAATTTTCATTTGTGCCTTTATTTTTATTATCATTGCATTGTTATTATCCATTGTGCAAGTATGAATAGTGCAAAGTGATCCAACCTTGAGGATCATGTGCAAAACATGATTTCAAACAGCCCTTGCATCGATGGAATATTTAGTGAGAAATTATCAGAAAAAATAATCTGTGATGGTATCATTCCATTGAATATATAAGAGAAACCTTGGGTCTCAGGAGATGGGGACCAGGCGACATTAATACTAGTAGGGAGGAACTTCAAATGCTTCACGAATGGAAGGTTTAGGAGCCCCCACAATATGAAAGGTCGGTAATTTACCCGACATACCTTAGAGCTCGGAAATCTGGGAACGCCCCAAAGATCAGATGTTCAAGTTTAATTTCGATGGGGCATCGAAAGGCAACCCAGGGGAAACTGGGCATAGTGGAGTAATATGCGATTATAAAGGGGAGATCCAAGATATCTTGGGGTTACCTTGGGGAGACCTCTTACAATGTTGCGAAGCTTAAGGGGCTACTGGCAGGGCTGGAATTAGCAATCCAACATCAGTGGTTTCCTCTGATCATTGAGGGAGACTCTAGAATCATTATTGATCTAGCTCTCATATTGCTAAATGGGTCCCAGGTGCGTAAGGTTACCCAGAACTAGAAGTGATCCAGATTTATGCAGGAACACAATAGAATATAGAAATAACCATAAACATAGAAATACATTAGAAATAAGGCTTACAAACATGATGGAAATAAAATAGATAGGGTGCTGGAAGCGAATCTCTGAGAAGAGATGTGGCGACTACGGACCTCTGAACTATATTACAATGAGGCTTGAGGGCCTATTTATTATGGAGAAACAATGGAGAATTCTAAACGTCCAAAAACCTAACCCTAGGAGATGAAGCGCCAAAACCATGGGCCCCGTTTGGGTAAATTGGTGTTTCAACTTCCCAGGGACATAACTTCGGCATAATATCTCCGTTTAGGGCTTCAAAACGGCTCCAAAAGTTCAGGACCCGAAAAACTGCTAAAAATAGTAAGTTGTGAAAAAAAAAAACTGAAAGAGACAATGGTGGGGCCCCAAGTGGAATAGGCGGGTGGCCACCAATATCCACCTGGATCATTCCTCCCCCCTTAGGAAGCAATGGTCCCCATTGCGTTGAGTTCCTCCAGGAGATGAGGAAACTTCTGTTGAACTTGGTCCCTAGTGAACCACTTGCTTTGGTAGATCACTGACAACCCCATACAGGGCTGGATCTTCTGCCGATAAGTGTTCTTATCGGTATGTCCATGATAAGGCCCAGGTGGCTTATTCCATGCAAACAAGCCTCCGGGGTTTAACTCTTTTGGTGTATTCTTCCGCAATGTCGCAGGTGTCCAATAGAGGTGGGAAGTTAGGGATGAAGGTGGTCACATTGAATACCGGTGTAGACGAGAGGCGGTGCTTCTACCCAACGAACGCCTTTTGTTCCCTACAGCCTTTGGTGATGGTGTAACACCCATATCTGAGTGGTCAATTTGTGGTGGGGTCCCAAAGAGGCGCTCCTTCGCAAATGTAGCCACACTTTTTCGCCGCACCGAGTTATAGAATTAATAAAAGTTGATCATGTCATTGCTTGTACTTAGCATTGCCTTTGTCCAATATGTCATGAACTTGTTGGCGGATGTGTTGAATGCACTCAATGAAGTTATTTGCTTTGTTAGCTTTAGACTGGACATGAGTCGAATCGACCTGAGTAGCTACAAATGGCATGGCTACGTCAATGGGACATAGTGGCTAGAATCCCAAGCCCATCTGAAAGGGGCTATGGCCGATTGAGCTGTGGAGAGCCCGGTTATAACTGTGTTGTACATAGGGAAGGCTCTCATCCCATGTGCGTGGATGCTTTGAATTGTACATGCGTAGAATGTGTACAATCATCTTGTTGACAACCTCTGTCTAGTCATCAGTTTGGGGATGGAAAGCTATGGACTTGGTGAGCTTGGTGTCCAACATTGACTAGAGGCTGGACCAAAATGTGCTGAGGAACTTGCTGTCGCGATCTGATATGATAGACTGTGGGATCCCAAAGTGCACCCACACTCATTCAAAGAAGAGTTTAGCAGTGGCTTCTGCTGTGATATTCTTCTTGCAAGCCGCCATAATGGCCATATTTGAGAATCTGTCGACGACCACGAAAACACAGTAGTTTCCATGCTTAGTAGAAGGAAGGCCTGACATGTAATACATGGAGATGGATTCCCAAGGTTGACTAGGGGTAGGTAGCGAAGTATAGAGCCCTTACTTCTTGATGGTCGGTTTGGAAATGGCCCAAGCAGTGCACGATCTGATGTACTTCCCGACATCCTGTCGAAGGTTCGGCCAATAGAAATACTTCTGCAATATTGCCACTATTTTCTTGACCCCAAAATGCCCAGTGACTCAACTGTAGTGCGCTTCCCATATCATCTTGGCACGCTCGCTTGAAGGAACACAAAGGTGTCCCAGGTGACATAATAGTGCATCTTGGAGGTGAAAATTTGGAACTTGCATACCCCCCAAGAGTGCCTTGTATGTGTAGTTGAATTTTGGATCACTCTTGTAGAGAATCGGCCAATCAGAAGTCTCATGCCCACAGGAGTTGAGAACAGTGGTTATGGCCGTGATCGGTGGTCGGCTGAGGCAATTTGCAACATTATTGGTGCTACCCTTCTTGTACTTGATGTTCAAATGAAATTGTTGTAGATATGTGGACCACTTATGATGGCGATCGTCCTGCAACTTCCCTTGTGTTTGTATGAATTGTAAGGGTCGGTGGTCTATGTGGATAATTGTCTCCTTCCCCAAAATGTAATGCTTCCATTGTCAACAAGCCTGCACAATGGAATACATTTCTTTGTCATAAGTGGGATACTTTCGAACTGTGTCAGACAATGTCTCACTGTGATATGCCATTGGATGCCCCTGCTGAGTAAGAACTGCCCTAATAGCATAGTCAGAGGCATCTGTCTTGATCTGAAATGGTTGTTGCAACTCTGGTAATGTGAGCACTGGGGCAAAATAGAGGCAATGTTTCAATTCTACGAACGCCTTCTGTTGAGATTCTGACCAACAGAATTTTGTTTTCGCTCCTCCCTTGGTGACTTGACTCAAAGGCCAAGTGATATGAGAGAATCCCAACACAAACCTGCGGTAGAAATTAGCAAGACCCAGAAAGCTGCAAAGCTCTACTAGGGTGGTTGGGGCTGGCCAATCCCGAATGACTTGGATCTTGGCTGGATCCACATGCACCCCCCTTTCATCAATAATGTATCCCAAATATTGAACCTGGGTCATGCCAAAAGTGAACTTCTCCAAATTGGCACACAATTTGTGTTGCCGTAGTGTTTGGAGGTGCTCTTCCCAAGTCTGGCTGGAGATAAGAATGTCATCCAAGTATACCACTACAAATGAGTTGGTGAATGGACGCAAGATGTCTTCCATCAATTTCATGAAGGTTTCAGGAGCATTTGTCAATCCAAAAGGCATGACGAGCCATTCGAAAAGGCCCTCATTGGCTTTGAAGGCAGTCTTCCACACATCAGAGGGTTCGAATGGTACTTGGTGATACCCAGACTTCAAGTCGATCTTGCCGAAATATTTTGCCCCTTTGAGTTGGTCCAGAAGGTCATCAATCCATGGGATCGGGTACCTATTTCGGACAGTGATCTTGTTCAGCGCCCGATAATCAATACAGAGTCTCCAAGTCCCATCCTTCTTTTGTACCAACACGATTGGGCTCCCATAGGGTGATGAACTTGGCCGGATGTGACCTTTCTGCAGCAGATCCTGAATCTGCCTCTTGATTTCATCATTCTCCAGAATAGAGAGCCTATAGATCGGTCCATTGGGTAGCGGCACACTTGGGGTCAGGTCAATTGGGTGCTTGACCTGACAGTGTAGAGGCACCCCTGTGGGTGAGGTGAAGATGTCCCCGTACTCCTCCACAACCTTGTCCATTTGTTTTTGTCGTGTAGAGGAGCCATGTCTGGAGGTCGTGGCCACAGTCTTCTTCTTTCCCTGGGAACGGATCATCAAGAAAACAAATTCCCTGGTTTGGGAAATGAGCTTACTGCATTTTTTTGCAGTAACCAAAGAGATAGTGGGAGGTAGTGGTACCTCTGGTATCCTGTACAATTTATTTCCCATAGTAACAATAACAACGTGAGGCCAAGACTCATACACATCATGTCGCTTCCACAAGTATGGTTGGCCTAATAATACATCAGAAACATCAACAGGAGCAATGTCACACAATACCTCATCCATGAAGGGCTTGATGCTATAGGAAAGGCGACACTGCTGGCTGACGCGGAGATCCCGTCCTTGGTGAAGCCACCCGATGGTGTATGGTTGTGGGTGCGCTGTGGTTGGCAAGCCCAATCACTTCATGACATCTACTGAAATGAGGCTCTTTTGGCTCCCATTGTCGACAATGAACTGTAGGGAGGAACCCTTTACCCAAATTTGGGAGTGGAAGAGACGCTCTGACTCCTCTGGATCTTCTAGTTCCTCCTTCTGGATTTTCGTAGTGGCAACAGTGGCGTTGGGCTCTGCATCAATAATCTGCTTCCCTTTTTCATTCAGCTTCTCAGAATCTGATTCAGAGTCGGAGAATGCATCTAATTCAGAAGCCCTCATCTCGGCCACCAGCGACTGCTTGGCCCGACTCCTGCTTGTGTTGTAAGTGGAGCTCTTATGGAACTCACACCACTTTCCCGTGTCCTTCTTTGGCTTCATGGTGTTGTTCTTTGCTTGTTTCTTTGGCAGGTTGTCTTGGGCTACCATGCCTTGGCTTTGTCCTTTGTTCTGCGGTTTGGGGGCACCTTTCCCTTGCTTTTGATTCACAGATCCAAAGTCTCATTTCTTCTATTTGAATTTCTACTTAATCTTGGCAGCATACCGATATGCCGTACCAAGTGAGGAGATGTCCAGGAACTCCATTTCCTCTTGAATGTATCTTTGCAGACAACCGCGATACTTTAGCACCAAATGTTTCTCTGAATCTTTGATACCCAACTTTGTGCGCAGGGTATGGAACATATTCGTTAGCTCATGCACATCTTGATCCCTTTGTTGCCGCAGCGTGGTCCATTGTATGTACTTGTCCTCATAGCTCCCCACGGGATAGTATTGTTCCTTGATGGCATCTCAGAAAGAATTCCAAGTGGGTACGGCTGAAAACATAGAGGGTTATGTCTCGTCCGTTTTCTCTAGGTTTCCCACTAGTCCTTAACATGGGGGGTAGCTTTGAGGAGTGCAAAAATAATCTTCTCCCGGTCAGAAAAATCATGAACCAAGAAATATCCTTCTAATAGATTCAACCATCTATCTATGACATCTGCATCTATTTGACCCTCAAATATGGGAATGTCAAAGTTTACTTGTACCTTAAAGGGATTCGCGCCTCCTGAGTGGCTGCTAGATGCAGATGCACCACCGGTGGGCAGTCATTGAAGGATCTGGGCAAATTTATCCATCATTGCGTTCCTTTGTTTTTCGAGGGCCTCCTCGAGCAATATTTTGATAGGATCTCCTGCTCCCTCATCTTTCTTTTCGTCCCCCATGGGCGTCCGTCGGTGTTTGCGAGGCTGATC
Source organism: Pinus albicaulis (assembly GCA_034641835.2). Taxonomy (NCBI): domain Eukaryota; kingdom Viridiplantae; phylum Streptophyta; class Pinopsida; order Pinales; family Pinaceae; genus Pinus; species Pinus albicaulis. Next base: position 237,497,829 of record CM076580.1, read on the forward strand.
TTGCAAAGGCTCCACCAGATCGAGCCCTAACTCCTTATACCCCGACCTCGTTGGGGACATGCAAAGAAGGATCGCGAAAAAGCAGACCGCTATGATACCACTGATCCAGATTTATGCAGGAACACAACAGAATACAGAAATAACCATAAACATAGAAATATGGCGGAAATAAGGCTTCATTTCATTAATATCAAATCACAAAAATATGCTTACAAACATGATGGAAATAAAATATCTAGGGTGCTGGTAGCGAATCTCTGAGAAGAGATGTGGTGACTTCAGACCTCTGAAATGTATTACAATGAGGCTCGAGGGCCTATTTATTATGGAGAAACAATGGAGAATTCTAAACGTCCAAAAACCTAACCCTAGGAGATGAAGTGCCAAAACCATGGGCCTCATTTAGGTAAATTGGTGGTTCAACTTCCCAGGGACGTAACTTCGGCATACTATCTCCGTTTGGGGCTTCAAAATGGCTCCGGAAGTTCAGGACCCGAAAAACTGCTAAAAATAGTAAGTTGTGAAAAAAAAAACTAAAAGAGACAATGGTGGGGCCCCAAGTGGAATAGGCGGGTGGCCACCAATATCCACCTGGATCAGGAAGATGGCAAATATCTTGGAAAGCTTGAGCTCCCTCCTTCGGATGCACTCGAAGGTCCAACTCAATCATGTGAAGTGAAAATCTAATAGTCTTGCAGACCTGCTCGCCAACCATGGGGTCCAAGTGAGAGAAGAAATTCAATCAAGGAAGTGGGGAGATATGGATGAATCAAACCTTAAGGAGCGATACAAGAGGATAATGTTGAAGGATCAGGGGTGTCCCGGATGTGGGTGACTAAGGCCCCTGGGTGGCAGAAGGGGTGTCACGTGCCCACCACGAGGGTGAGCACGCAGATGCCGCATGTATGTTGCGACGTGGGTGTAAGCATGAGTGGTGGTGACAGTTTAATTGGGGGAAGGATGGTGGGAGATTTTAGCAGTTGGAAATATAGAAGAATGGAAGTGGAGGCGTTCGGGGTGCATGATCCCAAGGGCGGGAGGTACCACCTTTGTCCTAACCTTCTCGCGTGTGTAGCTATTATCAACAGAGGGTGGAGGGAAGGAGGTAAAGGAGGTTTCAGAGTTCGAGATGCTTATATTTGTGTGCGGAGGGACAGGGTTGGTATTGTTTCATCCCGGTGTAGCAGTGTGTTCGAGTAGAGAGGTGGAGGAGTCTCTGGAGCTAAGCAGACAGTCGCAGCTAGGGTCCGTTGGCGTTCCCTTCTGGAAGAAATGATGGTGGGTCGCCCATTTCAGGGCCGTCGTTGCGTGGGTCGTGAAACAAATAGTGACAGTGGAGTGGTGTCCAGAGGCAGAAAAACCCCTCATTCTTCTCAGCCGAAGAATTGGGGTGGCAGATTCGATTGGGAGGCCCTGTTCTTTGCGGAGAATGACAACAAGGACGCCAAAGCTATTTCAAAAATGGAGGCGAAGCTGGTTAAGTCATTACGTCTTGAGTACTGGGGGGGCTTGAGCTGCACTTGGTCTGGGTGTGGAGGATCCTCCTGGGCTGTTTGATTCATGAGAGGAGGAGAATTGGGAAGGCAGTCAAGGAAAATATCAATAGCATCAGGAAAGCGCTGGACAAAAGCCTCAGCAAACTGCATGACACCTTGGACATGGTTGGTTATTTCAACATCATGTGGCTTGACAGTGTGCTCTCGCTGGAAGCTGTCGGGGATGGATAAGAAGAGGAAAACGTGACTAATCACAAGTCGTAAAGCCCGAGAGGGGAGGACCAGGACCGGGACTGATCAGGTGTCTCAGACCTTTTTGATGTGTTAAGCTATCTATATGAATTTAGCCCATTAATTTTTATAGTGCGAAGTCTTAGCAGGTTTAGTTGGTTACAAGTTGGAGTTCTGCCTCTTCTACCTTTTTTAGGGGCCATCATACTAGATTTTCATTTGGTTTCCCGATATGGGTGGAGATGTTTTTGTAATTCTGGATAATATCAGTCTGAATTCTAGCGTGCCGACAGATCACTGTATGTACACATTTAAATAGTTAATATAAGGAGGTCTATATTCGCTGACAAAAAAAAAGTTTGTATGTTTGAGGATAGTCTGGGGTTGGGTTTCTAGGAAGTTAGGTGAGTTGTTATGGATGTGGCTTGAATGTTGGGGCACATTATTTGAACTGGATTTGGTGATTCTATTAGGAGATTTAGGGAAAACAATTTTAAAGGAATATATTTGGATTGTGTGTGTTTTTTACAGTGAAAATCATAGATAAATTTCCATTGTTCAATGGAGAAGCAAGAATGGATGTTTGCCAATGTTGCTGTAAATGCTATATTTGGTATGAGTTAGTAGAGTTTAAAAGAAGAATCAAGACTTGTGTACATTATATGTTTGAGGCATAGGGTGAATTGAAAAGCTTTGCAAATAAATGGTAAAGAGGGAAAGAAGAGTGGGAGTGTAAGGCTACAATGGAAGCTTAAGTTTGGGGTTGACATGTCATGGAAGTTGTTATTTAACTATTTGCAATCAATGAAAAAGAGAAGGGATTTACTTTGTTCATGGATAATCACAAAAAGAAATATGAGGATATGGAATCCAAATTTGGATTATTGTGCTCCTTGGTCTTTAAAATTGTAGGAGTCTCTCATCTTTCATTGGAATCTACATAGAAATCTACGAACATGTCTAAAACTTATATAGGTTCATTCCACTCAGCCTCTTCAAAAGTAAAAGAGGAAAGAATAATTGTGTAATATCCCTACCCAATAATCATAAATCTAATCTAGAAATAACTTACATAATGGTTCGTGTGTGGGGTCTTGGTTAAACACTGATGAGGCAGGTTGTTATGGCACTCATCACAGATTCAATTCCCTTCCCTGATCAGGGTGATATATCTGGACATGTTGATGAAGATGGAGAAAAAACAAATTTTAAAAACCCTATCAAACTTTTAAAAAAAGAACTTACATAATGGTTTTAATAAAATTTTCAATTTTTTTTTTTTTAATAAAATAATCATGTTGTTAAATCACTGTAACCATGCTTATATAAAAATATATACATAATAGATGAAGTTCAAATTAAATTTTAATACTTTTGAAGCAACCAAAATAATTTTTAGATAATAATTTCCATGTAACTTCTAGCTATCTTGTTAAGCCATAGCCATATTATAATACAAAATTAATCATTACTAATCATTTCTTAAGGTATGAGTTATCTTGGAACATTTACATGTTACAAGAATCACAAGAATCGTCACGTATGATCGTGATGCCTATGAACACGTTTCATGTAAACACTGGACTTTGGATAAAAAAATTAAAGTGTGATCACGATGCTTTCAGCATAATGAGGTCTTGAAATGGATTTATTATTATATTTACATTGTAGGTATATTTTTAGGGAGTATCTTATGGATTTGTTATATTTTTAGGTAGTATCTTATGGATTTGTTTTGTTTGTTATATTTTTAGGTAGTATCTTAGGGATTTGTTTTGTTTTAAGAAATCATAAAAACTATTTCGGTACTCTTTTTATATGAAATGCTATATAATTAAACTACTTTGATAGTTCATAAAAACTATTTCGATATTTTTTTATATAAAATGCCATATACTTCAACTATTTTGATAATCCTTTTATATGAAATGTTATATAATTAAACTATTTTTTGATAGTCTTTTTATATGAAATGTTATGTAATTAAAAGTTTATTAATAAAATTTGTTTTAAATTTATATGGAGTTAGAAGACAATAGTAATGAGTTACAACAAATGAATAATAAAATAGGGTGGATAAATTGAATATATAGATTTTTAAATTTAAGATTTTATTTACTTTATTGTGAGTTATTTTGTATATAGTTTAAATTGGTTCGAAATGTTTGATCTATTTAATTTTTTTTTTTTTACTCACTCAAGGCTTGAGTACAATAGAAAGTAGTAAGATTGCATGGATTTTCAAGTCCAAGTCTTAATTTTCTAATGCCATTTTAAATTGACTTAGAAAATTTATAAAATTTTAATCATTTTGCAACAACTAAATATGAAAAATTTATTATAAGAAATATAACTTACATCAATATTTTACTATGTTAAGGATTTGCACATAATTTAAATTAGTGTGAAAGGCCCAATCTATTCACCTTTTTAAGGAAAAATAAAATAAAATGATCATGACACACTAGCATTGTAGCTAGTGTAAAGGAGTGGAATATATATATATATATATAATTACAAAAATTTTAATAATTTTATATTAATTAATTTATTAAAAAATTATTATAAAAATATAACTTTAATTACTATTTTATAAATAATATAATAATTTATATTTATTCATAATAAATAAATAATTATATACTCTAATATAATATATTGAAGAAAATTAAATATTCCATTATACTTGAGACAAAGTGGAAAAAGACAATACAATTAAGTAATTGATATGAATGTTATGTTATTTTAACAAAGATGAAATATTACCAAGGTTTAGTGGTGAATTCAATAGTGTATTAATTTATTTAATAAGTATATATTTTAAAAATATGTAGGGGAAAATCATTGCATTATAATAATAATTGAAAATGTAATTTTTTGTGATTCATAGTGTTTTTTCAAGATAGTTTTTTGAGTAAATTACATTTCAATTTTTTTGGGTCTACGCGTTTCAAATCATTAAGTGTGGTTCATCATCAGGACCATGATGAATGTTCTGATCCATACAAGTTAATATATACTTAATTACAACGAGAATTTTCTGATCCATACAAGTTGATATATACTTAATTACAATGGTTTAAAAATGAACGTTAGAAACAAATGAATAAAATAATTAAAATAAACGTTAAAAAATTAAGATTATGATAATCTTAAATTTTTAACGTTTATTTTAATTATTTTATTTATTTTATTCATTTGTTTCTAACATTTTTTTTTCGGATGGTTATGCACTTTTACAATATATATCAATTTGTATGAATTAAAACATTCATCATAATCTTAATGATGAGCCACACTTAGTGTTCCAAAACACATCAATTCAAAACATTTATAATGTGATTTAAAAAAAAACTATCTTTGAAAAAATAATAATAATAAAAGTGGCTCGTTTTGAATGGAATTGAAATTGAATATTTCAGTACTTTTAACGAGGGCGGTACATTGCCTTTGGATTTGAATGGAATAATACATTATTTTAAAATGGGTGGCACATTGCTATTTCACTTATAAAGTTCCATTAATTTAGCACGCCTATTGGAATAAAAAACAGAAAGAGGAAGTGAGGCTATTTTAATATACCAAATCGAATAAAGCCGAGATTATGTGGCACTAGTCCAATCTGGAAGCGTATTTCTCAGAGTGTCACAGTAACTCGGAGAAAGCGAAGATGGTGCCAAAACGATCTCAAGGGGTCTAGTTTTAATGACTTCATTGTATTTTAATTATGCGTGATTGGTGTATATTGTGGGTTTTATTATTATTATTATTGTTTTGAAACATTTATATCTATTAAATTATTGGATTTTATTTAGAAGTGTATAATTATGTAAAAATAAATTATTATTATTATTATTATTATGAGAAATTAATAATATGTTGGAATAATTTTATGTAGTGTTTGGATTTTAGTTACTATTATAATATCAAGAGTATATTTCATAGTTTATAAGTCAAATATTTCAATGATTTATGACTTAGTAAGAGTTGAGATGTCATATGGGTGGGGGCACCTACTCTTCACGCCTTATTATGATGGGACGATTGTGTCTCTTGGAATTGAATTTGAGTAGATGAGAGAACAAATCACGCTCCCATGTTAAATTACAAGTAAGGGAAATATGTATTATGTATGGGATTAAGTTAGGCATTACTAAAAGATAAATGTACTCATTGGAGGCAGTCTTGGAAATGACCATAAAGGAAATTGATTTTTCCCGTGGATTTAGGCTAAAACCACCTTTTGGTCCTAGAGTAAGACGTAAAACTATTTTTGATAGGCTAAGATCTCATCTTCCTTATACATAAGGAAACATGTTAACCACCTAAAACCTACAGGAATTTTGTAGGAGTGAACATTTTCCCCATTTTAGACTATCAATATGTTATTTCAAGTGGTGGGGTTATCCTTGATTAATGATGACAAGTCAACACACATTTGTGATAACAACTAGTGATAATTATCATCATTGCTAGTTGGCAACTAAGTTATGATAGGTTTTGTCACCTTCAAATTTTCTCTTTTGTTATAATTTTGTTTGTTAGCTAGTATGTCCATGACTTATGGGACTAGTTTGTGGTCCAGGAAACCACGACCTAGGGGCATTTAAGTTGTCAAAATTACATGGGGACCACACTTACTCTTGGTCACACTAGCTCTTAAAATCAATATAATTTTTTTGTCTCCTCTCAACTGCCATGAGTTTTGAACCTTTACTGACTTACTGAATGAAACCCTCAAAGTAGAACCATGCTAGCAAGATTTGAAAATTTTTAAATTAATATAATAAATTTACAATTTAAAAAAACACTTGTATTATTTTGCTTAATTGGAAAAGTTTAAATTTGTTTCTCATGCTAAAGCGGCTTTAGAAAACATCAATTATTAATCATCATGTTATTAGTGTTTGTAGGTATTATTAGTTGACACCCAAGGTGATAATATTTTTGTAAAATGGTCAAGTGAAAAGTCTTAGATCCATGTAGTTTCACTTTTTCTTAGAAATAAAAGCTCATATTTTATTTGGAAACAATGTTTAATCTCTTCCCATTGGTGCAAAAGATTCTATTAGAACCATATCCCCTTTTCTTGCGAATGTTTCTTGGAAGAGAAAAAGAAAACAAGTGAATTTATAAAGCCTCTTGACATGTGGAGATATTGATGACAGTGTGGTAGTTAGGGCCTTTATGGCTACACCTACTTTGTGAATAGTTTATTGTAATGGGAGGATACACCTAACAATGGTTGTCACCTCTTTATTGGAACACTCACAAACCTATATAGTATAGCAGAGGTCGAATATTTTTCCACTACTTGTAGATGAGAGAGCCATTACAAGACCATGTGTTCTTATTATTTTTTAATGTAGACATGAAACTAGTAATATCTGCTCTTGATAATATAGACATTTAGGCTCTTTGGGATAATTACTGATAGGGAAATTGGTTTTGGTTCTTCCAAACATAAAAATTCAATACTAATTCATTTTGATAATAATATTTATCTAGATTTTAATAGTGAAGCACCATGGAAGGTTTTTAGAACTAGTTTCAAATTTTAAATTGAAGGTCGTTGCATTGGAAAATTCTATTTGTAAAGAGAATTTGAAAATAGACGAGTAATGGGATATTCCATTGAGAGAGATTTTGCATTTGGTGGGATATGGAAAGTTTCTTTTTCCCACATAACATACATTCTTGAATTATTTCTCATATAAGAAATTTATTACTATATATACACTCAAAATCAAGGGTCATACCAACATGAAAACAGGGGATTGCTAGTCTAATGATACAATGTGAGTAGTGTCATGTAAGTCAATCATCAAGAATAAAAGACCATTTCATTCAAGTAATCCTTCTAGGCAGAGGGGGGAAACATTTGTCTGATGTTAGATGACATCATGGGGGGAGGCTTTGAGGAGCGCAAAAGGAATATTTTACATCTAACATCAGATGACTTTCGATCCAACTACCCATAATAATTCCTATGGGTTATGGTAGGATCCCCCCCCCCCCCAATTCTTTCAACCGTTAGAGGAAGGTGGGGACCACCCGCCATGTCACAATACCGCCAACTCTCCTTTTCAAGCAAGCGTTGAAGCTTAAGGTAAAACGATAACCCCCCCCCCCCCCCCCCCCCCCAACTCCCGTCCACTTGTTAGTTTCCACTACCTAATCTTATTTTGCTATGTTCCCTCCCCCCCATGATGTCATCTAACATCAGACGATGACTTCCCCCCTCTGCCTATAAAAACCCTTCCAGCTTCATATTTTTTTGAATTTGTTTTTTTTTCCTGTGCAAACTCCTCTCATTGTTTGACTGCTCTGAAAGTTCATTCGCTCACCAAGCTAATCCAGAACTCCCCTCCAACGTTTTTTTCATCTATCATTTGTTCAATTAGGTAACCTATGTCTCCCCCACCTACAACTTGTTTCTATATATGTTAAAAATGAAGAAAGCAGCCCCTAAGACCCCCAAATCCCGGGAATTCAAACCCTCCTCCAATGTCGAACTGCTAATGGACACAGAGGCATAAATTACAGACCATCCTTGTGCTTACCATCTGTCATACCTCCGGTTTGACCTGTATGGCCACGATGTCAAAACAGAAGATTGTTTTATATATGGTTATGAGTAGTTGACTCAAGTTTATAATATCAAATTGTGTCTTCTATGTTTTATTTTCCTGATTTTATTTCTTGGTTAACTGTTCCATACATTGAAGAAAAGAACTATTTTGTCTCTTCCATTAGAGCCAAAATCCTAGAGGTGACCTTAGAATTGATCCAAAAGGCTACGATTTACCCAAGCTCCCCTGAACAATAAAAAATCATAGAAACCACTTTGATATACACTTATAATACCCTCTCATTTGTTGAGCAACAAGCCTTTCTAGAAATGGTCCTAACCTCTGGCATGAAGTCCTTTCCATGAGGTGAGGAAATTTCAGTTGAATCTAGTCCTTGGTGAACCACTTGTCCCAGTGAAGGATTTAGTGTGCTTTGACAACTCAATATAGTTGGATCCTCTATTGGATATTTTTCTTGATCTTTGTGTCCATGATCCTATCAGTTGTGTCATGTTCCATTCAATCTAGTTTTAACTATCTTGATGTGAGTTGTTCTGCAATGGCGAACGTATCCAGTAATGGTGGAAAGTATGGTTGAAAGTGATTCACATTGAACACTCGGTGTAGGAAAAGTAATGGTGGAATTTTGAGCTCAAAGGAATTATCCCCTACAAACTTTACGATGTTCTATGGATCATATTGAAGCGGACAAAGCTTGTGGTGGGGCCCATCAAGGCGCTCCTTTTGCAAATGTAGCCAAAATTTGTCACAAACCTGTAACTTGTGTGGCACCTGATGTTCATCATCTCGCTGCTTGTACTTACCATTGGATTGTTGAATCTGCCTAAGGATATGCAAATGGTATGGCCACATCAATGGGACATAGTGGCTCAAATCCCAACCCCACCTAAAAGTGGTTGTCGCCAGTTGATCTATGGAGAGTTATGTTGTATTTGTGTTGGACATAAGGGAGGCTTTCATCCCATGTGTGTCAATGCTTTGAATTGTACATGCGCAGAATGTGTATGATCATCATGTTGACGACCTCTATTTTTCCATAAGTTTGGGGGAGAAAAGTCGTGGATATAGTGAGCTTGGTACCCAAAATCGACCAGAGACTTGACCAAAATGTACTTAGGAACCTTCTATCTCAATCTGATATAATGGATTGTGGAATCCAAAAGTGTACCCACACTCGTTAAAATTAGAGCTTAGTAGTGGCTTCTATTGTGATACTCTTCTTGTAGGGCGCTCGAATGGCCATCTTAGATAATATGTTAACGACCACAAAAAGACAGTCATTGCCATGCTTAGTAGAAGGAAGGCCCGACATGTAATCAATGGAGATGGATTCCCAAGGTCAACTAAGAGTAGACATAGGAGTATATAGGCCTTGCTTCTTGATGGTTGGTTTGGAAATGGTGTAAGCAGTGCGGGATCTGATGTACTTCCCATTCTTCAGTACTGCCACTGTTTTCTCTACCATCAAATGTCCAGCGACCCAACTCTGGTACACCTCCCAAATCAGCTTAGCACTTTCTCTTGAAGGAACACAAAGTTTTCCCAGGTGGCATAACAATGCATCCTGGAGGTGATAATTTGGGACTCGCATGCCTTTCACATGCGTTCGGTATGTGTTGTCAAATTCTGGATCACTCTTGTAAATATTAAGCCACCCTGAAGTCTGTTATGAAACCAACTCACAAAATAGAAGAAAATATAGATCAACGACTTATAAATAATCCCCTTCAAGAGGGAGACCTCCTTTACATTACATAAATGAAAAATTCTTGGATGATTCAAATTATAAAACCTACTTTCTATATATAGGATTCTAAGGGGTCCCAATATAATCAGAGCCTACATAACAATAATAATGTAAGGGCATAACAATAAAAATAGTGGGCTTCTATGGGGCACAATGATAACACTATGGGGACTACATGGGAAAAACAATAACAATAAGGGGGCTACACTAACAATAACAATAATGGGATACACTAGTATTATAGGGACCTAACAAAGTCTCGTTCCCACAAGAGTTGAGCACAGTGGTCAACGCCATGACCTACGGTCAGCTGAGGAAGTCTGCAAAATTTTTGGTGTTGCCCTACTTGTACTTATTTTAAAAATGTAATTGTTGAAGGTATGTGGACCATTTCTAATGGTGATCATTCTGAAACTTCCCTTGTATTTTTTTGAACTGCGAGGTTCAGTGGTCTGTGTGGATGACTGTTTCCTTCCCCATAATGTAATACTTCCATTTTCAGCAGACCTGCACAATGGAATATATCTCTTTGTTATAGGTGGTATACTTTCAGATTGTGTATAAAGGTGTCTCACTGTAATATGCCACCAGATGCCTCTATTGAGTAAGAACTGCACTAATCTCATAGTCGAAGTCATCTGTCTCAATCTCAAATGGTTGTTGTAGGTTTGGCAATGTGAACACTCATGCAGATTAGAGGAGATGCTCCGACTCAAAAAATACCTTCTGTTGGGATTCATACCAAAAGAAATTTTATTTCGCTCCTCCCTTGGTGACTTGATTCAAAGGCCAAGTGATATGAGAGAATCCAAACACAAAATTGCGATAGAAGTTGGCAAGACCCAGAAAGTTGTGGAGCTCTATTAGAGTGGTTGGGGACTGCAAACCTTGAATGACTTATATCTTGGTTGGGTCCACATGCACTCCCTGCTCATCAATGATGTACCCCAAATATTGAACCTTGGTCATATCAAAAGTGCATTTCTCCAAATTGGCACACAACTTGTATTGCATTAGGGTTTGGAGTACCTGTCAAATATTGTGGAGGTGATCTTCCCAACTCTGGCTGAATATTAGGATGTTATCCAAATATACCACCATGAATGAGTTGGTGAAGATTCACAAGATATCATCCATTAGCCTCATGAAGGCTGTGGGGGAATCTGTCAACCAGAAAGGCATGATCATCCATTCAAAAAGGCCCTCCTTGGATTTGAATGTGGTCTTCCACACATTGGAGGGTTCGATTGGTACCTGGTGATAGCTGGAATTTAATTCAATCTCGCTGAAATATCCCCCCCCCTTGAGTTGGTCCAGAAGGTCATCGATGTGTGTGATTGGATACCTATTATGGACAGTGATATTTTTCAGCGCCCGATAGTCAATACAGAGTCTCCAGGTGCCATCCTTCTTCTATACCAACACAATGGAGCTCCCACAGGGTGATGAACTTGGGCTAATGTGCCTTTTCTGCAACAGATTATAAATATGCCTCTTTATTTTATCATTCTCTATAACAAATCATCTATAGATCGTTCCATTGGGTAGCGGCACGCCCAAGGCCAGGTTGATGGAGTGCTTGACCTGACAGTGTAGAGGTCACCTATAGGTGAGGTGAATATGTTCCTATACTCCTCCATGACCTTTCCCATTTGTTTTTTTTGTGTGGGGGAGCCCTATCTAGAGGTCGTGGCCACAATATTCTTCTTTCCCTAAGGGTGAATCATAAGGAAAAAAAATTCCCTAGTATGGGCAATGATCTTACTGCATTGCTTCGTAGTGATCAAAGAGTCGAAGGTAGGTTGTGCTACCTCTAGTATCCTATACAACTTATTTCCCAATGTAATAATAAAAGTATGAGGCCTGGACTCTTACACAACATGTCACTTCCACAAGTATCATTGGCCTAATAATACATCACAACCTTCAAAAGGAGAAACATCACACAGTACCTCATCTATGAAGGGCCTGATGTTGTAGGGAAGGTGACATTGTTGGTTGACACAAAGATATCGTCCTTAGTGAAGCCACTTGATGGCGTAATGTTGCAGATGTGTTGTGGTCGGTAGGCGCAGCCGCTTCATGACCTCTAGTGAAATGAGGTTATTTTGGCTCCCACTGTTGACAATGAACTGCAGCGGAGAAAACTTCACTTGCATATGGGAATGGAAGAGGTGCTCCCCTTCCTCTAGATCCTTGGGCTCATCCTTTTGGATCTTGGTGGTGGCAACAATGTCTTTGGGATCTGTGTCAATAATCTAGTTCCATTTATCATTCCCCTTGTCGGGTTCTGACTAAGAGTTGAAACATGCATCTGATTTGGAAGCCTTTAGCTCGGCCACCTATCAATCCTTGGCCTAACCCTCACTTGTTTTGTGAGTGGGGCTCTTATGGAACTCACACCACTTTCATGTGTCCTTCTTTGTCTTCGTGGTGTTTTTCTTTGCCTGCAGCTTTGAGGGGTTTCCCTGGGTCACCCTGCCTTGGATTTGTCCTTTGTTCTGCGGTTTGGGGGTGCCTTTCCCTTGCTTTGGATTCATAGATGCAAACTCTTGCTTCTTTTGTTTAAATTTCTTCTTGATATTGGAAGCATATCGGTATGCACCACCAAGCAAGGAGATGTTTAGGAATTCCATTTCCCCCTGAATGTATTTGTGCAAACAAATATGCTACTTGAGCACCAAATATTTCTCTGAATATTTGATACCTAACTTTGTGCGCATGGTATAGAATAGATTCATCATATCATGCACATCTTGATCCCTTTTTTGCCGTAGCATGGTCCATTGTACGTACTTGTCCTCATAGCTCCCCATGGGGTAATATTGTTCCTTGATGGAATCTCTGAAATAATTCCAAGTGGGTGCAGCTGAAAACACTGAGGGTTCTCTCTTGTCCCTCTGTTCGCAGTAGTTTTACCACCAGTCCTTGACATGGGGGACATCTTAGATGAGTGAAAAAGGAATATTTTCCATCTTGGAAAAATCATGAACTGAAAAATATCCTTCTAACATATTTAACCATCTATCTTTGGTGTCCACATCTATCTGGCCTTAAAATATGGGAATGTTAAAGTTGACTTGTACCTTGAAGGGTGTGGTTCCTCAAGAGTGACTGCGGGATGAATATGCATCTCCTGTGGTCATTCGATGAAGTATCTAGGTAAATTTGTCCATCATTGTGTTCCTCTGTCGCTCGAGGGCCTCTTCGAGCAATAATTTTACAGGGTCTCCTACTCCCTTGTCTTTCTTTTCTTCTGCCATGGGAGGTTGTCAGGGTTTGTGAGGTTGTGCTTGCAAAGGTTCAACCAATTCGAGTCCTAACTCCTTATACCTTGACCTCGTTGGGGAAATGCAAAGAAAAACAAAGAAAGAGAAGAACACTCTGATACCATTGATCTAAAATTAAACAGGAATTCAACAGAGTATAGATATACCCATAAATACATAAATGTAGTAGAAATAACACTTCATTTCATTAATATCAAAGAACTTAAATATGCTTACAGACATAATGGAAATAGACTAGCTCGAGCGATGCTAGCTTATCTTTGAGGACAGATGTTTTTATGAAACCATCTCACAAAATAAAATAAAGGAGATATCAACACCTTAGAAATCAGTCACTTCTAGGGGGAACCCTACTTTACATTACATAAATTAACAATTCTTGGATGATACAAATTAAAAAACCTCCTTTCTATATATAGGTTATCCTTTAAGAGTTGGAGAACTTGTTTTTGATGATAGATGTGACATTCCACTGCTTGATCATCCATATTAGCTTTCATTTCATCCTTCAAACCATCCACCTTAGCCTCCATGTCTTCTTTTAAACCATATATGTCATCTTTAGTTTCTCTTTGTGAGATCAAAATTTTTTGCACTTAGTACCATAATTTTGATATATCATATAGCAATTCTTCCTCTTCATGATTTGTAGTAGAATTTTTTGAGGGCTTAATGGATGTAGAATTATTTTTGGGAAGCATTATAGAACCCAATATCGGTAACAGTGCTTCAATATGCCCTTCTAATCACTTCAACTACTTTTTTCAAATAAAAGTTATGCAATTTTTAAAAAACAAATACACACTTTTTTTTTCTTGTAGGAGCTCTATATTGAAACAATTGTAACTTTGTAACTTAGGATCTCCAAGATCTAAATTTCGGTTCTGTGGTAGCATGTTGATTCTTCTTTCCAATTCCACAGGTCTGACCTGATTTTCATTCTTCAAGACAAATTTATGCCCAATTTCTCACAATGACCTAATTATGTACTGGTTCAGTATAGTGAACTTGTATGGCATTCCACGTGTCACTATTTCCTCCTTTGGCTCTGAAATTGATACACATAAAACTACAATCTATGTACTTGAGGTCACTGTTTACATAATTCCAATCTGATGCTCAAAGAGAGAGTTATGACAATTTTCCCAAGGTAATCTCTTTGAGATGAAATTTGGGAGCCAACAAAAACCCTAATGTCCACAGATCCTATCTCCGAAAATATTGCAAACCAAGATCTGAATTTTTTACACAACGTCATCATGATTTATTCACAAATGAGTTTTTTTAGCTTATGAATCTTCAGTGAAAAAAATTATAGCAAACATTCCACAATGACCTGTTTGAAGCATCGAAGCCCTAGAATCCAAAGCTCTCATACCAAATGTTATGAAACTGGCTCACAAAATAGTATAAAGAGATATCAACGCCTTATAAATCAGCCACTTCGAGGGGGAAACCTCCTTTACATTACATAAATGAACAATTCTTGGATGATACAAATGATAAAACCTCCTTTCTATATATGGGAGTCCATGGGGTCACAATATAATCCCAGCCGACATAACAATAACAATGTAAGGACACAACAGTAACACTAGTGGGCTTCTATTGGGCACAATAATAACAATATGGGGACTACATGGGCACAACAATAACAATAAGGGGGCTATACTAACAATAACAATAAGGGGATACACTAGTATTATAGGGACCTAACCGATGTTGCGACCACATGCCTATGAAATGTGTTACAATGAGATTCAAGGGCCTTTTTATTATTGAACAACAAGATAAAACCCTAACCTAAGAGACCCAAAACCCTAACCCTAGGAGACAGAACGTCAAGAGTTTGTGGGCCTCGTTGGGGTTAGTTGGGAATCCAACTTCTCGGGGTCGAAAATTGGTCATATTATCTCTGCTTGGTACGTACAATACCTTGTCAAAAATATCTACCCGAGAAATACATGATTTTTCATAGGCCCCTGCTTGTTGCAGACCTAAAAAAATGACATTTATGGAGTCAAAATTTCTTTGGAAGTTCAACACTCAAAAAGACTGCAAAAAATAGTAAATGTTGCTATAAAAAATAAAACCAATGAAAAAAAATGGAGGTCTAGGTGGAATAGGAGGGTGGCCACCAATATCCACCTGGATCGGCTGAGAAGTTGTTGGAGAATGTTGCAACCAAACAGAAGTAGCAGAGAGATACTTATAGAGCTCTACACATGCGGAATGAGAACTTCAAAGAACTAATTGTGAATATGGGAGTAAACCCAAAGGAAAAAGACGCATTTGAGACCCTTCTCCATAATTCACAAGTATAGATTCAGTATTTGAGGCACAAGCTAAATTTTCCAGCCATTGAACATGTGCATTCCAAAGAACTTTCACAGGTGGAGGAAGAGAAAGAGATATTGGCAAAAGAGCTAATATACAGGAAAAATGAGGTGGTTTCTCTCAAGTAGAAGGTAGAAAAAATTTAGCAGAGGATAGACACTCACCTTTGTGCAGTTCTCATGCCTAAGAACCCTTAGAATCCCATTGAAAAATTTACAAAGACCCTCACTGAGCTCCAACTCTTGGAAGAGGAGCTCAATAAAGTGAAAGTGGACTTAGACACTTCCCAACGAGCCCTAGCACAAAAGGAAAAGAAGATCAACACTTCTAAGACCAATGCGAAACTGATAAGTAAGAACCTGCAGACAACTAATTAGGAGCTCTTTGAGCTCAAAGGCATACTTAAAGGAAATATTTACCTCCTCCAAGCTAAACCATTTAACTGGGATAAGATAATAGCATAGTCGAAAAACAACCAGGTATACATAACTCTAATGGATGCGCAAAAGATTTTGATCAAGGACTATGAGTTATTCATCCTATCTGCTAAGGAAGAGGGTGAAAATAATGCCCATATTTCCAAGAAATTCATCCAGTATGTGAATGAGAAGTCACTCAGTGAGTTGAGTGCTATAGATGTGGTGGATGTTGTGTTTTCTATCATGGAGATTTCCAAAGTAGTTCAAAAGGAGGAGGTTGGATCCAAATATGAATAATGCCAAGAAGTAGTGCTAAATGATGTGGCTACCTTTAACTCAGATTTTAAGGAGATAGTTCGAGCAGCGATTCCCAACTTTGTGGATTTCGTAGGAGTGCTAATGCCATGGGAGAAATATAGTTAGATGTTGGTAGAGGCAAAGAGAAAGGTAGATTCATCTCATGAGAAGACTTCAACTCATGTGGTCAATTATCTAAGAAGACATTTCTAGCTATTGGGGTTAATGAAGACCCTATTTCGTCCTAGGTTGAACTAAATTGAGCTCATAAATATCAATATTACATATCAATGGTTCTTTCACACTCCTCTACCAACTCAAACATTGTGGCATAGATGTGAATAGTTCATCAATCCTCCATTCCTCCATATCATTGACTAAGCAACGTTGCCTCCTGAACGAGTCTATCACGATTGAAGATATTTTTGATTGTGTCAATCATGACACTTTGTTATTTCATGTTTCATGTAAATGTTTTATTTTTAGAGAATCAATGCTAGTAATTTAGGATCCGGCTAGTACAATCGTGCCACTAAAGCATAGTGATGTGTTTTTTATGATGATTGATTGCAAAATCAAGAAAGAATATTTTGTAAGAGTTTCTCTTCTTGAGGCCCTATAAAAATAGTTTATGATACATAACCAAAGGGTTCTGAAATTTTTTTTTTTCAAGAAGGGAAGATCTCCAAATTGTGAATGAAATATATTCCCTGCTGAAGATTAATGAAATATTTTGGTGATTTTGGATCATATGAGGTTGTAGTATGTATTTTATTTTGTGTTTGTTCCATATGTCTTCACTCTTCTTCTCATATTACATGAAATATTATATTCTAGATATGGTTTTATGAATTCATGGATTCATCTATGTCTAATTATGATCTACGATGCCTATGACTGATAAAAATCGATATCCTTAATATGTGCTCCATGTAACTTAGCACATCATTTGAATGTTTCTCTCATTTGTTTCATGTTGAAGTCTGATGCACGTGATTCTTAAATAAGCCTTGTTTATTTAGTTTCATTCCCCTATAATTACTCTCTCCAATATACTAAAATGACTGATAAAACTACATTCTCATGTAATGTTCGCCACTGGAGCTGGACCTTAATGCTTCTAGGAGTATTATTTTGCAGCCAGATTTTTATTTCTCTTCTTAAAGCAGATTCTAAACCAAATCATTCAAAAATTAAGTTAAACATTGAGTGTAAGTGAATGTTTCAAGCATATCATGTAAGCACTCATCAAGATGTTATAGGCACTAGTCTCTCTTCAACCCATGGGTTATCTCTAGGAACCACAACATCTTCTAGTGTTGTTGTCGGGGATGAATCAGAACATTTTCCCTGGGTATGACACTTGTACACTCTTTGGTTAGGTGAGAAGAAAGAGTGTGGGTTGAATATATCTCACCTTGGAAACTCCACTATTTTAATCTCATTTTGATCATCCTAGTTTTCAAAAGGCCTCACAATGGATTTGTTACTTCACAACAGAGAAATCATCCCATGTTTTACCCTAAAAAAATCATATCCAGAAGAGTTTGGAAAGAAAGAATCCCTATCACTCCAGATCCTATGACCTCTTTTCCTGAAGTATCAACCTCCAACTCTGAGAAGGCTATGATACATTTCTCTGAGTATTCCTCCAAATCCTTGGAATATTCAAAGGAAAGTTGTGCATTGTTTATCCCATTTTCCTCAAGAGTCAAAATCGAATAATATTCCGCCATTTCACCTCCCTTCACATTTGATACCTTCCCAGAAACTGAATACGTCAAAGACATTCTCATAAATAGTCCAACACAGAGCATCAATAGTTTTCCAACTCAAATCCAGGTATCTATAACTCATACAATGCCTCAGAAATACCCTATAATAATCCTTCTATCACCTCCTTTGCAAAATATGGTTATACCTAGTTTTCTCCTAAATAAATATGCCCCACTGGACATTCAACAGCCCTTGAATGGGATGCCACAATATTATCTCAAACTCTTGCCAAGATTTACTGCAGAGGATTATATCTCAGCTCAAAGGCATATAGAAACCTTTTGTGCATTTGAAAAAAATATAAATGTAGAACACTTGGATGTGGTGTTAAGACTCTTTTTCCAGCCCCTAGATGGGGAGGCTAGGAAATGGTTCAAAGCCCTCCCAAATTCTTCCATCACTACCTGGGAGGAGATGGAAAACTATTTTATGAAGAAGTGGGGGGAGAAAAAGGACCATGGGTACATCCTCATTGAATTAAATGCAATGAAGAAAAATCATAATGAGGATGTTTCAGAATTTATTAAAAGGTTTCACAAATTATACAATATTCTTCTTGCCAAAATTAAGCATTCACATGTTGTCGCCAAAGTGGTATTTGTTGGAACCTTTGAACCACAATTTGGGTTCACCCTTAGAGAAAGAAAGTCTCATACCCTGGACCAGATTCAAATAGATGCTCTAGAATTTGAAGAAAAATTCACCTCCACTGGGAAGTGGAAAGGGGAGATTGAGTATGGTGATACGAGAAGGTGAAAAGAAGAAGATAGTTCTTAAAGCCATGGAAATGAAACCCAAGAGCATAAACTAGAGGAGATGAAGAAACTAATAAGAAATATATCTAACAAGTTGGTGAAACTTGAGTTGGAAAATAAAAACCCTCCTCGACAAATTCAACCAACTTATAACCAAAATTTCAATCCTCAATAAAGGAGGCCACCCTTGCATCTCTGGAAGAGGGAGAAAAAGGATCAATAGGACCATATTCATCCCCCTTTGTATCTAGAAGATTATCCTAAATACAAATTTGAAGATACTAGCATAGAGGTCCAAAAAAATCAATTATCTTCCCTTTTTTATGAGGAACATGAAATAGAAGTACATGAAGAAGGGGATGACTTGGATGCCCCCCCTCGACGATGGTGAGAATGATAATTATTGTAGACGGTTTTTTGATTTCATGCAGGCTTAGTTACACAGAAAAGATGAACTCAGGTCCTCTACGAAAAGGTCTAAGATGTAAATTTAAACTGAGGAACCTCCTCACTCAAATCCTCCTAAGACAAGAGAGAAAGGAAAGAAACCTATTGACCAAGTCCCACCAAGAAAAAAGGAGTCCTCAGATCTTATTCCTCATAAGCCTCAAATCTCCAAAACACATTTTTTTGCACCGCAAGTCAAGACATTCTATAATGAGGATAAATAACCTGTTGATGTTGCCAAAACTGATAGGATCCCCTTTTCTTTCAGTCTTCAAAAAGAGTTGGAAAAATTAAAAATATTTTTTCATTTGACTAAAATTTTGAAACAACCAAATTATAAATCTCAAGTATCTCAGTTCATGGGTTCACCCATCACAACCCCTCTGTAAAATAGCCTGAACCTTCAAGGAGAAAGACCCATGGTTGTGTTTTGACCTCATGTTGAGGAGTAGGACTCTTCCACTACCCATTTCTATGTTACATTAGTAGTTCAAGATCTCTTGGTTCATAATTGTATGCTTGACTCAGGAGTGTCTCATAACCTAATTCCATTATCTGTTATGGAGTTGTTGGGGCTTAAAATAACAAAACCATATAAATATATGTACTCCTTTGATTCCAAGAGAGTAAAATGCATGGGCATGATTAAACACCTAGTGGTCAATTTGGCTCAAATCCCAGTGAAAAGTGTAGTAAATGGAAATCGCAGTTGTTGACATCCCTGCAAGATTTGATATGCTTTTTTCTAGGTTACGGGGATCAAAAATTAAAGGATTCATCAAATTGGATTTCACATATGCCACCATTCCTATGTTTGGTGCAGAAGAACTTTGACTATATAGAGAATCTAAATTTTTGAAGACAAATAAGAGGCCTGATTGTTCAAATAATGCCCCTGTGTATGGTAAAGAGAATGGTTTTTCTTGTCTACTATTAGAAAAAAATGATCAAAACATGGATGAAACTCAGGTGGAATGTCTGGTCCAGCTGATTAAACAATCACTGGAGTAATAAAATATGGAAGTTATATTTTAATGGTGCTTATTCCAAGGAAGGAAATGGGGTGGGTGTGTTGTTGGTGTCCCCAGAAGGAAGCTTGGTTCCTCTCTCTTTCAATCTAGAGTTTGAAGACTGCAAGCTGCCGTAAATCTCAACATTGGGTGCTTGTAAGTGTTTGTGTATTTAGAGCTGGTGATGAAAAAAACAGAAATCAATTCCAAACTAAGCATCCAAGACTGAAGGCTTACAAAAATGAGGTATGGGATCTTATTGAGAAATTTTTCCTAGCCTTTAATATCCCATTTTTTCCAAGTGAAAGAAATTGGATGGTTGGCTCCTTGGAAGTTGTTGCTAGAAATTTTAAGCCTCCTCAAAACCCCTTGCTCAAATATGAAGTTGAGGTCAGGTATCGACCTTCAGTACTAGATAATGTAAAGTATTGGTGGGTGTTTGAAGATGAGGAGAAAATAAAATGCTTCATGGAGGTTATTGGAGACCTTTCAAACTCAGCGATCAACTAGGAGGATGATAAAATGACAGATGAGCAATAGGTTAGTTGGGAAGAAACTATTGTTGGGAACAATATTTTACAACTGAAGGGTAATACCATCCCCGGTGCATTGGTCCCATCGAAAAGGTTGTTTAACCCAAATGATGTGGCTACCAAGCCAACTGAGAAACAACTTTAAGAGCAAGTGGAGGACCATAATATTGGCTTAGAATAAGACCCTAGGGCGATAAAGTTAGCTAAAGGAGTTCCTAAATAATATAAGCAAAGATATATGGACCTTTTTAAGCAATATATTGATGTATTTTCTTGGTCATAATGACTTGAAAACATTTTACACTACTATCATTCAACACAAAATTCCTTTGAAAAGTGGGGTGAAACCATATAAACACAATTTGAGGTAGATCAACTCTCTGCTACTTCCATCAATTGAGAAAGAGGTGAGGAAGTTGGTGTAGGCCAAGACTATCGTGACTTTGAGGTACTCATATTGAGTGGAAAATTTATTCCCTTTCAGGAAGAAGAATGGATAAATAAGGTTATATGTTGACTTCAGAAATCTAAATAAGGCCTCACTAAAAGACAATTACTCGTTGCCTAAAATGGACTACATTTTGTAGAAGGTGGTAGGGTTTTCTCAGATTTCCATGATGGATGGTTTCTTTGGATACAACCAAGTCATTGTACACCCTGGACATCAAAATAAAATCGCTTTCACTACACCCTGGGGGACGTTTATGTATGTCAGAATGCCCTTTGGCCTCATAAATGTTGGATCCACTTTTGAGAGAGATACTAATATAAAATTTGTTGGAGAACAAGACAAATTTGTATCTATTTACCTAGATTACATCACTGTCTTCTCAAAAATAGATGAGGAACACATTTATAATTTTCAGCTCACTTTTGAAAAGTGTAGAAAGTATGGCATGTCCTTAAACCCCAAAAAATTCCAATTTTCTCTTAGTGAAGGAAATATATTGGGCCTGATTGTGGTGAAGGAAGGAGTAAAGATCAATCCCAAAAGGATGGAAGCCATAAACAACATTCCATTACCAAGAAATAGGAAATAAATCCAGGTCTTCATGGGCATAATCAACATTCTGAGAAGGTTTATACCCAATTATGTTGAAATTTTCAAATAGATCAAAGAGATGTTGAAGAAGGACACAAAAGTAAAGTGGATTGTACAAGCTTGGAAATAATTCTCCATAATCAAAATGGATTTTGCAAAGGCCGCAATATTAGTGATCCCAGATTATCAAAATCCATTTCTCATTTTTTATTTTTCTTCTCCTTACACGATGGTTGTTGTCTTTCTGCATAAAAATAATGAAGGGCATGAGCAACCAATTGCATTTTTCAGCTAGGTGTTACGATAAGTTGATCTAAAATATAATATTTTAGAGAAACATACCTATGCCTTGTTCAAATCCATAAAATCTTTCAGAATCTATGTCCTACAATCAAATATAACATCTTATGTTCCTACAACTATTGTGAAAGATATCCTTGTGCGGTGTGATAGTGAAGGAAAAAGAGGCAAGTGGATTGTTAAGATATAGGAATATGACATCGACATCAAGCCCACCAAGTTGATCAAAGGGTATGGGTTAGCTAAAATTTTGTCTGAAGAAAACTTCCAAGCCTTAGGTATAAACTTATTGGCAGGGAAGGATGGAGAAAGTAGAAAAGTAGAGGAACAACAAAAATTTAAGGCCTCAACACAGAAAATACAAATGAAGTACCATGTGTCCCACTGGTATAAACATATATTCCATTATTTACTTTTTTTGAAGTGTCCAATGATTTTTGAAAAAGTTAAATGTAGAGCTTTGAGGTTGCAATCCCATAATTTTTTTATCTCAAATGGCCAACTGTATTGGAAAGACACAGCGGGGATTTTTCTTTTATGCCTGGTTGAAGGAGAAATTCATAAAGTGATTGATGAGTTTCATAATTATGTTTATGGGGGACATTACATTTGGAGTGTTACAACCCATAAAATTCTCAATGCAAGTTTTTATTTTCCTAAGTTTTTTGGTGAGGTGCATACCTATGTTCGGGCTTGTGAGAAATGGAAAATGTTTGCAGAAACATAGAGGTTGGCATCCCTTCCTTTAATCCCTTTGTTTATAGAAGAGTCCTTCAAGAAATGGGGGTTGGAATTCATTAGAGAAATACACCCACCTTCCAGTGGTTAGCACAAATGGATACTCAAATCCACTAATTATTTTACTAAGTGGGTGGAGGTTATCCCATCCAGAAATGCAACTGATTCAGTAGTCATCGCATTTATGGAGGAAAGAATCCCTTCTAGGTTCGGTTTCCTAAAGAAATTTGTCATTGACAATTCCCAGGTGTTCAAGTCAGAAAAATTTATTAATTTTCACCAAAGGTACAACATTATAGTAGGCATTCCACCACCTATTACCCACAAGGAAATGGATTGGTTTAATCCTCCAACAAACCCTTAGTAAATATTTTTAAGAAGAAAATATCAAAAAATCAGAAGAACTGGAATTCACTGCTAAAGTTTGCTTTATGGGCTAATAGAGTTACCACCAATAGGTGCACTGGAAAGTCTACTTTTTAATTAGCGTATGGGAAAGATGCAATTTTCCCTATAAAATTAGCAATTCCAGTAGCTAAAATCATACAAGATGTTGAGGAGGAGCCAAGTGCTCTGACGAGAAGGATAAATTAGTTGGTAGAAATTCAAGAAAACAGGAAACAAGTAAATCAGAATTTGATTAATTATCAGAAAATAATGAAATCTCTTTTTAATAGAAAGCCAAGGGACAATCCTTGCAACTAGGAGATTTAATACTTAGGTGGGATGTTAGAAGAGAAAATAAAGGAAAACATGGGATGTTTGATCCTTTGTGGTTTGGACCTTTCAATATTGTCAAAGAAAAAGGAAACAATACTTTCTTGCTAGAAAATTTAGATGGTGAAGTGCTTGAACTTCCTGTGAATTGGAAGTTTCTCAAGCTTTATTTCCATATGTTAGCACAGTTCTATGCTTATTCATGAGTGTGTTTTAAATCATTTTACTTTTAGAATAGAAATATTGTAAATTAAAAAAAAAAAAAAAAAGCGTTGTCGGAAGCTTCGGCAGCGTATATTTTAACCATGTCAGACAGTTTGTTTTAACTCTATTTTATGTATGTTTTTCCTTTACCCAATGCTACTGGAAGTTCTGATAACCTCCCCTAATTTTTATTTATTTTTAAAATGCATTCGCTTTTGAGTTAGCCACGTGTTCTCGTTATCAACTAAGGTTTAAAATCTTTCAATCATGATTCATTTCACGTGATAGGAAATATTATATGTTTGAGTGATATCGAGTTAGTTGTGTTCATACATGGAAGAGCTAGGTGTCGATGTGCAGTCGTTAAAACCAAACGTTGTTTTTCCCGTCTATCAGACCAAGTCGTTATGTCCACATGTCAAGGTACATATTTAGTGTCAAGGTTAATTGTGGATATACGATTTAATGTGGTGACAATTTGGTTAATCATGCATGAGTGTTGTCGGAATTTTAAGCATGTCATAAAGAATACAATGGAGATGACTGCCAACTCCAACATCGTTCAACTCCAGCCACACGTTGCAGAGAATCCGAAACGAAGCAGTAAAATAAAATATATCACAAGGTGTGGTATATGGTTTCTGATACTTCCCATTATGAAAAGATCTTATGCAGGGAAAATTTAACCAGCATATCACTTAAAATTAGTGAAAGAAAAGGAAAGGGATCAGTGTTCAATTTCAACTATTGATGAATAAGCAGTTCCAATGAGCATCTTGAGGAGGATACTAATTTTTTAGACAGTTTTCATTAAACATTCAAAAAAACCTGTTAAGTAAGTCTTTCTAATCTTGACACCTTTCTAATCTAGCAGACAAACTTCTTTATTTCTCAGATGACTAAAAAAGGAGGAAAAATTAAGCTTATTGAACCTCAAGTGGTTGATTTAATAGATGCCTATCCGAATGTGAGGAGTTTTTTATACAAGCTGGGTGTTATCCATTTTTCTCAAGGTTAGGAAGCTCTCATCTAGGAGCAACCAAATAATTTTCCCTCTCATTCAATGGACAAGAAGCAAATGTTTATGGACTCAAACTACAGGTATCAACAGAATCCATTGTTGAAGCTTTCCACCTCCCACTGGAAGGAGAGAATTGGTTTAAAAACCAAGTTATTATAGGAGGATACCTCAACCGCTTCATCAAGGATGAATACAAAGACCCTGAATGGGCTAAAGGGATTCCTAGTAGTTATCTCAAGGATGAACGGCCTGAAACTATCAAGCTCCTTAAGATCTACCTTACTTGTGAGAGGAGGTATACTATTGTATTTTTGTATCACATGAGGTTTTTGTTTCACCTTGCAAGTATAAAGACCCTCAACCTACCTTTCTTCCTGCTAAAAATATTGACTAAGATGTCAGCTAGAATACAAACCCATGCAGCAGATTCAGATTATAGCATCTACCATCAAGCTCTTATCAAGGTGTTGATGGTTGAAGAACTTTGAAGAAGAAACCAGACTTGGGAGAATTTCCTATTTTATAGGGTAGGCAAACCTGCACCTACACAAAACATTCCTGCTCAGCAATCTCTAGCCTCACAACAACATTCTCAATCTGCTAAGCATAAGGGAAAAAGTCAGAAAGAAACTACTTCATTAGTCGGTAAAAGGACTAAAAGGAAAGAAAATAAGGTGAATATCTACAAGAAGGTTAAGGAAAAAAGGAAAAGGAAAAGGAAAATACTTCCCCAACCAAAGTTGAGGAGAATTTGGATAAAGGAGAAGGTTCATCTATTAGAAATCCCAAATCAATGAAGATTGTACCTCTTGTTTCTCCTTTTCCCAAGGTATATTCCAGAGCATGGAGAGGAAAGACTAACACTGCACAAAAATCAAAATAATAGGTGTTGCTAGAAGTTCTGGTAGAAAATATTCAACATAAGGTTCAGAAGGATTATTAGCCCACCAAATCTGACAAGGAGCTCCTTAAGGATACAGAATATGATATTAGCAGGAGGAAAAGACACACAAGAGCTAGCAACAAATTCAGGTTGAGATCCAAAGCCCTTCATAACGCAAGCTTGATGACAGAAGTCATAGATGTGGAGAAGCAATCTAAAGGCTTACAAAATGTAACTCCTTCAATTGAATAATCTAGTGGGTTCAAGAGGAAAGGAAAGGGTAAATCCCCTTCAGAATAGCAAACAGGAACGTCCAAGTGAAGAAAAATCCAGAAGAGCTCAGAAGAGAAAAATGCCATTGCAAAAGAGACAACCACTAGGACTACAAGGTCACAATCAACAATTTACAAAAAAACATATTTAGACAAGTTTGCAGAAGTTGCAGCTCATATGGAGGAGAGGTAAAAGGATGTCCCAATGAAGTATCATTTTTCCTATTAGTTATATTATGGAACAACTCAATTTTCAGAATGTTTTATTCTTCTCATAATTTTTCAAAATATCTTGTTGTGCATTTTTAGAAAGGAAATAGATCACTAGCGAAATTTTCGGTAGCATTACAATTTTTGCACAGTTACAAGTTTTTACCGGAATTTTCGGTAGCATTTGATATTAATGATTTTTGACAACTATCAGCAGAATTTTTTAGCTATTCCAAGGATGATAAGGACTCTTAATGATATGGACATGTCAAATAATGGTTGATAAGTGGTTTTGAGGTTGCTAAATGACACATTTAATGAAGCCACATGGGTTTTAAAGAACCAAGATAATGGAGAGACATATCAGCAGAAAATTAGTCAAGTTGCCAACACACTCAACATCACAGTTTGAATAGTCTTTTTCTTCCTATCTACATTTGACCTATTAGTTATATTTCGATAGGATATGTCTTTAATATGCTATAACTCCTACATAATGAGAGGAAGAGTGGATCCTTCTTTTAAGGTGAGATGGAGTTGGTGCCTCTCTCTACAAATATCATTTGTAAATACCATTTCAGGGTTGGATTTTGGTCGAACTTAAGAATTTTCATAATAAAGAAAAGTCCTTTTGTACTTCATGCTGGAGGAATTTTTGTTTCAAGGACTATCTAATGTATGGTGTGTTTCTCTTGTTGTTTTATTCATCTAATTTATGAGTTGCAACAGCTAGCAAGTAAGAGTAAGAGCACTGTTAGAGGATCTAATAGTTAATTATATATTGTTTAGTCTTCTGAAAATCATCTATATGTTGTGTAGAGTATGCTAGTGAAGGCTTCATGAAGGATTTATGAGATTCTTTATGCATGTATTCTTATTTATAAATGTTGTTTCATTTACATAAAACATATTTTATGTAAAAGGCCTCACTTATAAATGTGTGATTGATTTAGGATATGTTTATTTCCTAGACCGAGTACCAGTTATCTGTCACCTTTCATCTATCACGATCTTCTCCCCTATATTATAAATATTTCCATACAATTTACACTTGCCAAAACTTTCCAAATGCATGAATGTCTAAAAGAGTTGAAATCATTACAAACTCTTTAAGAAGCAATCCCACCATCTAAAATATTTTTCTTTGAAATTAATTGTGATGTGTAAGGCTTACTCCTTTGCAGTCAAGGAGTAACTCCTTGCACTAACACCATCATTAAATAGGTCCATTCTAACCCACTGCAAATACTGCTGAGCCATTATACATAACAACAATGTTTTGTGTTCTTATTACTTCTATTTTGTTAAATGAAAGTTTGAATAAAATGACTCCATGTCCAAGGAGTAAGACATTAATCTGCTGGTTCTCGGTGAATTGCATAAAATAAATTGTCCACAGTTGGAGTAAATGTTGTTGCCTATCATATTTTTTAGTGGTGTTAATAGGTTTCTCTTAATTCCTTTGGCTTCAAAAATAGTCAAGTTGATCAAATGGGCTAGGTTAGGCCTTAATGGCACAATAGGAGCTCTAATACCAGAGCTCTCATTTATGGAATACTCCATCAAGGAAGCGTAATGGGGTAAAAGGGGAAATTAGCAAAGGGACTTCATTTCAATTAAAGATCGAGCAGATCTTAGGGAAGATCATCGTTCATCCCTGCCCAAACGGTCCCCCAGGCGGGGGGGTAACTTGTGCAGTAAATAGACTAGCGCTACCCCCTAGAGTTGAATAGTCAAACTCATGGATCCATTGATCCAACAACCGATATTAATTTCAAGAGATCGCAGTAGGATCTTATCCCCCATTCTTTCACCCACCGAAGGAAGGTGATGATCCAAAAGGATCTTCGTACATGAAAGAGCTTTGCACCATGTTTATTTGAAGTTGGTGACAAAGTACGTAAGTGGGTGAGATTATGCTCATGCATTTAATTATGCATTTTATGAGCCTTTATTAAACCCATGCATTATTATTCACTTTTGATATAAATTATTAATATTTGTGAGAGAAAAATTCTCACATATTATTTATTTAATATAATCGGGGAAATTGGTTTTTATGCAAGAAACCATCTCACACCAATTCTCTATTTTTTTCAATTGTAGGTTGAGAGAATCAAGGGCATGGTTGAAGAGTCTTTAGGTGGTTTTAAGACTTTTCCCAATTATGAGCCTGAGATTGTTGGAGATCCTACTTTCAAGGATCTTTTTTTTCCTTCCTTGTAATTAGGCCCTACAATTGTGGGTCTTGTAATTAATGCTCTTTGTTGGAGAGTGGGTGAGGGAAACTATATATATTCCTTATGTGAGCCATGAGAAGGGGAGAAGAAAGGAGAGAATGCTTAGCTATTGAGAGCCATAGTGCTTAGCTAATGCTCAACCATAGAGCTTGAATGTAAGAAATCTTGGAGATATTACTTTGAAGAAGGAATATAGAAGATCTACATTCCAATTGAAGAAAATCCGGAGATGTAGCCGTACAGAGATGGAGGGGTGAAATCCGTTACCTATTGGTTTTCTTTCTCTTACTTACTTGCATGTGCTTCTTGATATGTTAAGTTCATTTACTTATGTTTATGTGTTTATGCACTATAATCGATGGACTAACATTCTCATTTAAACCTGTATAATCCATAGTAAATTAAAAGTTATGCACACCGTACACGATGGTTAGAGTAGTACTTGACCCGTGATCAGATCAAGTGGTATCAGAGCAGGTGACTGCATTTCAGGATGGGCAGAGGTGTGAAGCACGCTGAAAGAATGCAAGAGATAAATTACAGCATTCAAGCCGACAATGCAGAATTACGAAGATTGTTGCAGGTAGCTGAAAAGGATAAGTAGGAGATTCAAGAGATGCCGCGAGCCAAAGAGGAGTTATTATCTAAGTTGTAGAAGGTTGATACAATGGAGGTTGCATCTCAAACTAAGGTATATAATGTTACTTCATGTTTTGTTCTCTCTCAATATGAAACTAATGTTGGCATGAAGATCCTCATGAAGATGGGGTATAGAGGAGGTGGACTTGGCATAAATGGCCAAGGAGTCACCCAGCCATTGGAGGTTGTACCAAGACAACCATTTGCAGGCTTTGGTTATGGACAGGAAGAGAAAGGAGGATGCTTGAAGGTAGTTGAATAAAAATTCATCTCTTCATCACCCGATTCCAAGAAGGGATTCAAGCCACCTAGTCCCCATCAGTTCAAGGACAAGTCAGGAAGGTATAACAGTCATTCAAATTCTTCTTTGACATATAAGAGAAATGATTTCTTCCATAGATATTCTAACCGTGATGTAGTTAAGCATCACACAAAGAAGGTGTGGGTTAAGAAGACAGATGTGTCCACAAGAAGTGAAGACACAGATGAACAGGAAACGACATAATTTCTGCAGTTTCTGCAAGATCAGTGCCTATTGGGGGAAGAAGTGCTGGAATTTGCACCCCAAAATTCGCCATAAACCAAGCAGGCAACTTGTAAAAGATCCCGTGAAGAAGGAGGATTCATCCACCATTCGAACAACATGCTTACAAGAAGAAAGTGCTTGGTTCTAGTTTGGTAAGCAGTTCATGATGTCTCTGCAAGTTATATTTCTTCTCTTTTGCAAAATTTTGAGTTTTATGGGGGCAGGTATCCCTCTTTTGATGGAAAATGCTTAAAATTTGTCCGACTCATAATCAAAAAATAACAGCACCATTGTGAAGCTATTGACAAGAGGAATCCACTGACACTTGAATCGCGTCAAACAGCCTCCGGATGGAAAAGTTGTTGCGACCTGAAGGATCACTGCACCTTGTTGTGCATGATATTCCTAGTGTTAATGGTCATGTATTCACTTCCTGCGAAAAATAAGTGAGGTCCTTAGTGGTTTGATTAGCAGATATCCTATTTTAGCTACAGTGGCTATTTTAAATCGCTAAAAATCTATGCTAGATAGGTCTCACTATAAGTGCAAAACCTTACCTTTTCTTAATTGATGGGAGGGCTAAGAGAATTCAGCTAGGCATCTCTGTTATTCCAGGTGGAAGTGGTTGCAGTCATCCGGTTTATTTTTGTTAGTGGAGAGAGATGCGGAGCCCCCTATGGGAGATTGGGACTCTTTCTCAAAAGATAAAACCCTTGTTATTGTGACAAAATCATCATTGCCATGCTTTATCTGAATCACAGAGGACTAATGTTTCTCCTCAGGTGACTTATCGGCAGAATTCTTCTCCAGTAACTAGTCGTGAAAAGGGATACAGAGTCATATACTCCATGTAAATCGACGTGAACACATGATTGATATTGGAGATGAGAGTTCTGATCTATTTGGACAAATTTTGGTTTCTAGAAAGTTGGTCCCTCTTAAGAAGAAAAAAAAAAAAAGTACAAGCCTTTGCGTGAAGCTGAAACTTGGAGAGAAGGTGGCTTGGATTGGTGGGTTTTTCTTCTCGTTGCTTTGCAAGCTAGACGGTGTTGAGAATAGTGCAGGATCTCACAAAGAACAATAAAGGATCTTGAATCATGTTTTTTTGCAGCGAAATATCAATGATAAGGAGTGATTAGTAAATCCCAAGAGTTGGTATCAGCAGGAGCATAGTGGGATTAGCAGCAATACTGTTATTTGATTTCCTCTTTGTTGAATCCACACATCAAGGGTCACATCTGATGCGCAATTTGTAAAATGTGGTGGCGATCATCGTGGTGGTTCTCAAGAGTATAAGAATGAGGGGAGGGCCTTTGCTCATTTTTTGCGTCAGAGACGAATTCCAGATGTATACAGTGGAGGATCTGCTGAGTGATTCCACTAAATTTATGGGAATGAGAAGCGTCCTCAACCTCCATGTGTTTCTCTACTACTTTGACGCTGAAAAACTCTAACATATCTAGAGGTAGAAACTATTATGGATGTCCAACAATCGCGTTCTAAATGGTGTTTTTTTGGAGACCACATTCCTTAAGAAGGCAGTGGAACCGTAGGCACAAAATTATGATTCTCACTAGCTAAAATGAAGCATCTATTATTGCAACGATTTACAATATTTTAGGATCCGATAATACTTGCAAAGACACATGGAAACAAGGTGAAGATTGTGCAGCAGATTTGGTGCCATCGTTCCACAATTTTATCACCAGAATGTCGATTTTGTGGCACAAAATTCGGGCATGCTCAGTTTAGGTTGTGCATTTCTTGATAAAACAAGAGGAGATTTGAGCCGACTTGCATAGGAAATTTAATATCAATTGTTCAATGGGATTGATGAAAGATGTTTTCTTGCTACTCTCCATTTCTTTGTCGACAACAGCCTCCTAGAGTTTTCCCGAGCTTTTGACGAGCTCAACATTGTTGTCGACAACATTTAAGAAGATCTAAAGATGAATCAAATTATGTGTGACATTTATTTGTCTGAAGAGATGAAACAAATCCATTTTTATCAACCAAAAATCTAGCAGCTATATCGAATACTGAGTTTGCCGGAAGCCCCTCTACCATTCTTCCTCCATTGAGAGCACCTCCTGAAACATGCAACCTTGCATCTACAAAGATTGTTGCGTGTTGATACCTAGGTGATGGAGACACTCCAGGAGCAAGAGTCCACTCCCAACATCCATCTCTATGTTTCAGCAAGCCATATGGATCTAATTGGGGTAGACTAAAACTATCCCTTCCTTCACATAGCAACAAAATTCCATCTGCACGTGCACTAGAAATTGCATACATTCTTGCAGATGACATATCTCCTTCTGGCTCAAGCCTCTACCACCGGGATGAATTTTGTGATGTATCCAGTGCCCACGCATTTCATAATGTTCACTTCCCATAATTTCCACTAACATTTACAAGGTATCGTTGAGCAATCAAGTACCTCATACATGGTGGGGCCGAAGACTTTGGTAAAAAAAAATTGAGTTTAAACTTTGGACACCCTATGTTATGGCACGTGGCCTACTTATAGTGGGGTTTTTTTTTTAGACTATTAAAGCCCATTCCATATGCCCATTTTTCCCTATGCCTAGAAATTGAAGGGGGTTTCTTTTATGATGCACATGTTTCATAATGGAGGATTTGACTTATTTTCACCTTCCAAGTGAATATGATATTTGGCACATATTTTGTAAAAGGGTGGAATTTTTATTTTTCCACCATTAGTGCTCTTTGTTATGTAGACATTATGTAAAGGGGGGGATTTTGAAATCACTTGTGCACATCATTGGCACATTGAATTTCCATGTAATTGCTACTTTGACATCAGAAAGTTGGCATGTAACTGATGAAATGCCATGAAAAGGCCATGGTTTCCATGAATTCATGATGTGAAAGATGACTATGAAGCATTGTAAAAGGCTTGTTTTAGCCACTCTTATGTGAGGGAGGGTGAGAGGTGTATTTTTGCGCATTAAGCCTTCTTGGATTCTTTGTAATCAAGTTGAATGAGGCGATTTTCCTAAGTCATTTTGGCATGTAAATTTGACCAACGAACTCTTGGTAAGTGTTTCAAAAGATGTAAACAGGTATGATAAGCTATAAGTTGCAGCTTTAGGTAGATGTGGGCTTTTTCATTCCGATTCTAAAGGACCGAGGTGAAATAATCTTGAAGGGATGTGCCTTTTCGAACGTTTGCGTTGCAGTTTTAGGCAGATGTTGGCTTTGCATCCTAATTCTAAAGTACGTTAGGTGAAGGAGTCTTGAAGGGATGTGCCTTTTTAGGAATTTGTGTTGCAACAGTTGCAGGTGTTGGCTTGCTTCCTAATTCCAAAGTACGTTGGGTGAAGGAGTCTTCAAAGGGTGTGCCTTTTCAGACATCCACTTTGCAGCAGTTGCAGGTGTTGGCACTGCGTTCTGATTCCGAAGTATGCCAAGTGAAGGAGTCATGTGGGAATGTGCCTTTTAGAGACATTTGCATGCAGATGATGATGGATTGAAGCTGATACTTTTGGAGACCAAAAGTTTCTTTGTGGGGAGGTGTGATCTAAAAGGATCTTCGTACATGAAAGAGCTTTGTGCCATGTTGATTTGAAGTTGGTGACAAAGTACGTAAGTGGGTGAAATTATGCTCATG
The DNA here is from genome assembly GCA_034641835.2 of Pinus albicaulis. Classification (NCBI taxonomy): domain Eukaryota; kingdom Viridiplantae; phylum Streptophyta; class Pinopsida; order Pinales; family Pinaceae; genus Pinus; species Pinus albicaulis. The sequence goes on from CM076580.1 coordinate 237,531,186, forward strand.
CATTTAATTATGCATTTTATGAGCCTTTATTAAACCCATGCATTATTATTCACTTATGATATAAATTATTAATAGTTGTGAGAGAAAATTTGTCTCACATATTATTCAATTAATATAATTAGGGAAATTGGTTTTTATGTGAGAAACTATCTCACACCAATTCTCTATTTTTCTCAATTGTAGGTTTAGAGAATCAAGGGCGTGGTTGAAGAGTTTTTAGGTGGTTTTAAGACTTTTCCCAATTATGAGCCTGAGATTGTTGGAGATCCTACTTTCAAGGATGTTGGTTTTCCTTCCATGTAATTAGGCCCTACAATTGTGGGTCTTGTAATTAATGTTGTTTGTTGGAGAGTGGGTGAGGGAAAACTATATATATTCCTTATGTGAGCCATGAGAAGGGGAGAAGAAAGGAGAGAATTCTTAGCTCTTGAGAGACATAGTGCTTAGCTAATGCTCAGCCATAGAGCTTGAATGTAAGAAATATTGGAGAACTTACTTTGAAGAAGGAATATAGAAGATCTGCATTCCAATTGAAGTAGATCCAGAGATGTAGCCCTAGATAAATGGAGGGGTGAACTCCCTTACCAATTGGTTGTCTCTCTCTTACTTACGTGCAAGTGCTTCTTGATATGTTAAGTTAATTTACTTATGTTTATGTGTTTATGCACTATAATCGATGGACTAACATGCTCATTTAAACCTATATAACCAATAGTCAATTAATAGATCTACACACTGTACACGATGGTTAGAGTAGTACTCGACCCGTGATCGGATCAGGTGAGGACACGAGGGGTAGCACCCACCATGTCATGATCCCACCAATAATGTTTTTCAAGCGAGAGATGAAGGGAAAGGTAAAATGGTAAGCCCACCCCCACCCTATCTTGTCCACCTATCACCTACCACCACCCAATTTTCTTCCACCACGTTCCCTTGCCTCGTGACACCATCTAACGTCAGACGATTGTTGCCCCCTCTACCTATAAAAACCCTTCCCTCTTCAGATTTTTTTGAATTTGTTTTTTTTCCTACGCAAACTCCTCCCTCCATTCGACTGCTCTGCAATGTCATTCACTCACCAAGTTGATCCAAAACTCCCATCCAATGTCATTTTCATCTATCACTTGGTCAATCATGTAACCTGTCAGTCTCCCCCACCTATAACTTGTTTCGATGTATGTTATAAATGAAAAATTGGTCCCCAAGAAGCCCAAATCCTAGGAAGTCAAACCCTCCTCCAATGTCGAACCACTAATGGACATGAAGGCACAAATTATAGACCCTACTTGTGCTTACCATCTATCGGGCCTCTGGTTCAACCTGTATTCCCACGATGTTAGAGGAGAAGACCCATTCCGAGTAGTTGACTCAGGTTTATACTATAAAATTATGTGCTCTTTGTTTTATTTTCCTAAGTTTATTTCTTGGTTAACTGTTGCATGCATTGAAGAAAAGAAGTGTTTTGTCTCTTCCACTGGAGCCAAAATCCTAGAGGTGACGCAAAATTTAATCCAAAAGGCTCTGATTTACCCAATCTCCCCTGAACTCAATTCACAAAAACCAATTTAATCTATAATTATACTACCCTCTCAACTTTTGAGAAAAAATCCTTTCTACAAATGGTCCTGACCCCTAGCTTGTTGTCCTTGCCCATTGCTGATAGTTTCCCAATAACTATCTTTACAGAGTCTTATAGCCTATTCTATCTATAATTGCTCATATTTTTGGGGATGATAATTCCAATATGGAAAATAAAGCCTCCATAGGATTTTTGAGGGAGATGATGCAGTAAGATCACTTGTTTGACATACCTGCTTACTTGATCGAGTCCATAAAATTACAATTACACCATTTTCCTACCACCTCCTACTTTAGATAGTATTCCCTACTGTTTTATTTGTTTTTGTACACCCATGTAGATGGTTTTGAGTGCATGGGTTTCAGTCTGATGGCCTCAAACAAGAAGCAGAAGTTTGTTTTTGACTGGGATGTTGTTGTTAGGAGGAAACCATACAATGATGGTTATTCCTAATTAATATCTTCCTACATGGCCATTTCTTATAAAATTATTCACAATGTTCCCCCTCCAAGAATCCTCCCTCGGAAAAAATTAATCCTTCAACTCACCACGGATACTAGGGTGGGAGTCTGGTATTTGTTTTAGGATTACACAGAGATTATGTTTTATGGGTGTGAACTTCCTCCTTACTTCTTGTATGTGTTCATTTCAATGAGGATATTCGCCCTGGAATTCATTAGGCACAGTCTCAATGTGGACCAATTCCACTTTGTCCCTTCTAAAAAGGGATACATGTTCAAATTGGGTAATACTATAGGCCCTTTCATTGTTAACTCCAGACAGGCCTTCTTTCCAGTTGAGGAATTACTAAAACAAACGAATTTTGATATGGGAAATGTTTAGCATTATGATCCTCATGGTGTCATTGCAAAGAAAAGGGAAATCATAAAGGCTTCAACTTACGATCATGAATGTAGGCCTCAGATTGAATGGAAGGATAACCTTGATTCATGTCCCATTAACACAAATATGGAGATTGAGACTCCAACAACAAAGGATAATGCGTATAAAAGTACCGTTGATGAAACAGGGTATGTGTAAATGGAATATGTACATACTAGCAAAAAAGCCAAGACCCAAGAGACAAAAGAAGAAGAAATTGAGACTACGTTGGTGGATATGAAACCATACCAACCAGGCTTCCAGGTGACTTTGGAAGACTCACTGCAAAATTTTGCCTCATCATCTTCAGAGTTAGTCATTCTGAGTTCAACAGGAAGTGCAACTACAACTGAGCCTAGTTGGCCTGTTGGGAAAACAATTGAAGAAAGGAACAAGAAGAAGAGGGAATATATTCACTAGAAAATGGCATCACATTCAGTCCCATTTTCGACCAGACTCCTAGCTGATATGGACATGGAGAAGAATGACATGAAATTTTCTCGACACCACCCATTGGCATAATCACTACCATCAAGCTCCCAGTATAAGCCTCTGGATGTGTCTTTGGACTTGAAAAGTGTCTCTCTACCTTACAAGATCAAATTCCACAAGAAAGTGGGAGAAATTTTGTGCAGTGAGATAAATCGAAATGTTATGACCATAAGAAAGGCCGAGAATATGTTGGAGCAGGTTACAACCAAATTGAAGGAGGAGAGAGCTAATTCTAGAGCTCTACACATGCAGAATGAGAACTTCAAAGAACTAATTGTGAAGCTGGGAGTAAACCTAGAGGAAAAAATTTCATTTGAGACCCTTCTCCAAAGTTCACAAGAAGAGATTCAAGATCAGAGGCACAAGCTAAAGATGTCAACCAGTGAAAATGTGCAGTCATAATAAATTGCACATGTCGAGGAAGAGAAATAGATATTGGAAAAATAGTTGATAGAAATGAACAATGAGGTGATGGATCTCAAGCAACAGGTAACATAACTTCAGTAGATGATAAACATTTGTACAATTCTCATGCCTGAGAAACCTCAGAATCCCACTAAATAGCTTACAAAGACCCTCACCGAGCTCCATCTCTCAGAAGCGGAGCTCAAGAAAGTGCAAGTGGACTTAGACACTGACCAACGAGCCATGGCACAAAAGGAAAAGCAACTCGATACTACCAAGACCAACACATAACTGATCAATAAGAACCTGCATGTAGCTAATAAGCTCAAAGGCACACTAAAATGAAATATTCCATCCTACAAGATAAACAACTGATCTGGATGAGATAATAGTAGAGGTGAAAAACAACTGGGAATACATAACTCTAATGGATGTGCAAATATTGTGATCAAGGAATATGAGTTCTTCATCCTAGCTACTGAAGAAGAGGGTGAAAAAAAGGCCCATATTGCCAAGAAATTCATCCATTATGTGGATGAGAATCCACTCAATGAGTTGAGGGCTATATATGTGTTGGATAGGGTTTCTACTATCATGGATATTTCCAAAGTAGTTCAGAATGAGGAAGCCACAACCAACTCCGAAGAATGCCAAGAAGTAGTGTTGAAGGATGTGGCTACCTTTAACTAGGAGTTTGAGGAGAGAGTTCAAGTAGGGCTTCCCACCTATTTGGATTTTGTAGAAGTGTTGATCGGGAGAAATACAGTGAAACGTTGGTAGAGGCCAAGAGAAAGGTTGTTTCAACGCATGAGAAGACTTCTACCCTTAAGGGTAAAATTGTGGTTAATTATCTCAAAATAGATTCCCAACTGCTTGGGTTGGTGAAGACCTCATTTCATCCCAAGCTGAACTACACCAGGCTCACAAATCTCAATATTTCATATTAATCGTATTTCATGCTCCTATACCAACTCTAGCATTGTGGTAAATATTGAACAATTCACCAATCCTCCAGTTCTCCATATCATTGACCCAACAACGCTACCTCCTGAATCGGTCTATCACGATTGAAGATACTTCTGATTGTGTCAATCATGAAACTTTGTTATTTCATGTTTCATGTAAATATTTTATTTTCACATAATCAATTCCAATTAGGTATGATCATTCCAGTACAATTGTACCACTAAAGCACGTTGATATTTTTGTTATGATGATTCACTGCAAACTCAAGAAAGAATAAGTTGTAAGGGGTTCTCTTCCCAAGGCCCTATAAAAACAGTTTATGATACAGAACCAAAGGGTTTCGCATTTTGTTTCAAGAGGGAAGCTCTGCAGAATGAAATGTATTCCCTCTTGAAGATTTATGAAAACTTTTGGTGATTCCGGATCATATGAGGTTGTAGTATGTATTTTATTTTATTTTTGTTCCATATATATTCACTCTTATTCTCAGATTACATGTAATAGTAGCCGTTGGATATTTTTTAATGAATTCATGGATTATTTTATGTCTAATGTTGATATATGATGCCTATGACTGATAAAAATTGATATCCTTAATATGTGCTCGATGTAACTTAGCACATCATTTGAATGTTTCTCTCATCTATTTCATATTGAAGTCTGATGAACATTATTCTTACTTAATCCCTGTGTATTTAGTTTCATTCCTTTATAATTTTTCTCTCGAATATACTACAATGATTGATAGAACTACATGCTCATGTAATGTTGGCCACTAGAGATAGACCTTAATGCTTCTATGAGTATTATTTTGCAACCAAATTTGTATTTATCTTCTTAAAGGATATTCTCAACCAATTATTTCTAAAATTAAGTTAAATATTGAATGTAAGCGAACGATTCAAGAATATCTTGTAAGCACTCATCAAGATGTCCTAGGCATTGGACTCTCTTCAACCTAGGGGTTGTCTCTAGGACCCACAACACCTGGTAAAAATAGAAAGGAGCCTTGTGTGTTCATAACACTATGTACCAAAATTAAATAATCTCTTATTCAATAACTACAATATTTTCACTAGGTAAATAGTTGGATATATTTAAATAAACCAAAGCATAATTTAAATAAGAGGTCATGAAGAACTTCCCTGAATTTTAGAAATTTTCCAATTGGTAGGAATTATCACTTGAAATAAGGTGAAACAAATCAAAGACAAATCTCTCTTTGGATAAAAATTGGAAAATGATAAGACACATTTTTGAATATACATAATTTCTATTCACAATTTTACGTAAACTCCCTACAAGGAAAAGACCCTCTAGCAGAGGTTATAAAGGAGGGTTTTAGTGTTATAAAATTGACCAAATTTGTCAAACAAACATTTGCTACAACATTCGTTGTTGGTAACAAAGTTTTTGGTGGAGCTTCTAATGGAATTTCAACACAACTAAAAAACATTGGGCGGCCAAAGGTTGTTACATATGTTTTTCTCATCGGTGTGTGCATCAGGTGTCAATGCACTGGCGTGTTCTACCATGAACGCACGGATATTATAAACCTACCAAGCACCAGGACGGAAAACGAATTTCGAATGCCTCGGGGCATTTAGCAACAACCTGGTGTGTGTCATCCAGCCAGACGCACCGGGCCAATGGAAGGTGCATGCACCAGGTCGTTAAGGTGTAAAACCACATTGAGCCCTGTAGGTGATACAACGCACCAGGTCATTAAGTTATAAAGATGCACTAGCGTGTTAAAGGAAAACCGCACTGGTGCATGCAACGCCTATCGGACCGCCCGGGTGGTAGTGTCAATAAAGCGCACTATGTGTTCTAATTGGTATTGGTATTTGTGCGGTGCCCATAGGTCATAGAAGCACACCAGTGCACAGTATCATACAAAAGCACCGGTGCACAGTGACTAACACACACCGGTGTTCATTTTCTATTTTTTAGAAACATCAACCTGTGATAGTGCAATTATTGTGAATTTTTAAAATTCATTATTCATCAAAAGTCGACACATATCTTATAACAGTATTCATATCAATTAAATTTTTATTAGTGCATTTTAATGTGACGTTTGGATTAATTTGTTATATCATATCATCAGATTTCACATCTCTTCATTATAATATTTAATCATCAATATATTTAATCAATGGTGTAACATTTCACAACGACAATGGAGAACGAAATAGAATAAATTAAATCGTATTTTATTATATATATATATATATATATATATATATATATGAATAAGAAACTATTTTTCATACAAAATGGGACAGTTATTGGTATCCCTCTGTCTTTCAATTAAGACACTATGTCCATTGCATTAAACAAAATGTATGATTTCACAGAAATATATTTCAAAAAATACAACACCTTTCTTTGATATTCAAACATATTGATCATCATTCTTCGCTGGAATTGTTGTCACTGCTCGAGCTACTTCCATGACTTGTGTTATTTTGAGGAATGTTTTGTTCACTATGTTGATTGTTTTCTTCTTCTTCTAGTTCCATCTACAAACATAAAAATAAATTGTAATGAGTGTATATACATTGGTGAGAATAATGAAAATTGCAAAATTAAATAATATACATCAATGTAAATTGAAAAGAAATGTACAATAGCAAGAATTAACTCATGAACTATACACATTCTTTCAAAATCAAATTTCATGCCATCTTTCAACAATTCATTTGTTGGCGCAGCTCCATACTTTGTTTCCTGCAAGTTTTATACCCCATAACAAATCATATATTTAATATAAAAGATTTTTTTTTTCTATTAATTATAGACGAAGCTAAGTAAAACAAGATAGATTCTTACAAATTCCATAATTAATTTCTGATATGCCAACATATACTGACAACCCATATTTAACCCAATTTCAATCAAATTGTCTGATGGTTCTTCTTTGTATTTTAGCACCTGTTTGAAGAAATTCAATGATGATTGTTGTAAAACGACTTAAAATATACAAAAATGAAATCTTTTTAAGTTGTTATAAAGAAGTAACAATTACTCACAAACATAGATATCAACCCTTTTCTTCCTTGTCGTCCTATTTTATGTGTTGAATGGGTTCCATTTTCTTTTCTTTTCTGCAAGAAAATACTTGAAAATTAATATTTAATGCTAAATTGTTCATTTATTGTACCTAATCGAAAAACTCAATGATTACATATTACATTTGAAGCACGTTGTTCTTGAGATGGCTCCTCGTGCGATGCAATTATGTCCATTTCTTTGACCATCTCCTTGTTCACCTTTTTGGACATTCCTACTGGCATATTTCTGATATCAGCTCGTTCAACCTTTGAGATTTTCATAATCTTCCTGAAAATGTAACATGACAATAAACTATTTAATTTTTATATTGATATATAAAAAGTAAATATAACAAAAGTGATATTTATAAATTATTTCTTTCTAGTAATATATACATATAATTCTAGAAAAATATTTGAAGGAATATTACTTTGTCATTCCTTCTTTTTTGTTGTTGTAAGTTTTTGCTATTAAAAGTCTAACATGTCTCATTGACCTATTCTCTGGAAACTCATCCTGTAGTTTAAATAAAATTTGGTTCTTGGAATTATTGGATTGATTTTTGTATTGTAAGTGGAAATAATTTCTACACATTCATTCCAATAGATCCCTCAAAGTTTTATAAAAAAATTTCCCCCTTTCGTTAACCTCCAACATCACTCCAGACGAGCTAAGGGGCAATTCATTTTCATTTGCATGTTCTATTTTTTTCTTTTCTTAGAAAAACATTCATTTTCTTTGTTGTTGGTACATTTAAAAAATTAAACATATGTGAATTAATAAATTGTTTGAAACATGTTATTTAATATTTTTAATTATATTATTAATGAAAAGTAAACAAAAAAACTCATTTTGGATTGAGAGTATTTTTTCATTCACCTGATTCATCCTTCTGCAATTTTTCCATCAAGCTTTTACGGTCTTCTGTTCTTAGATCAAAAATAATCTTATCAAGCTTCCTCATTTTGTGGCTTGGCATGATCCATAGTAAACAATACATATTAGTTAAACTTACATATAGTTCAAAAATAATAATTTTTGTAAATAATTTACAAAGAACTTGCCTTTTTTTCTTTTCTCGATGTACTATCAGTATTTATGTTACTTGATCTCTTATCAGTCGTTTCTTTATCAATATGAAACATGTACCATACCATTTTTTAATATATTTTATAAATAAATCACAAATTTTTAGGTAAAAAAAAACAAAATTCAAAAAAACGATGCGCCTTTCAAATAGTACGCATTGAAGGCGTTGCGACATGGTCTTATAAACGCACCGCCAAAATAGTAGAAACATTGTACGGTGCTCTCTGTCAAAAAGGAGACCTGTTGCGTTATATGTTAACCAGTGCACCAATTAACACAAACAAATTAATAAAAAAACCTCTAGTGTTGGTTTTTGTAGCATAAAATGTTGTGGAGGAGGCGGTGCGGCATGTTCTTATAAACACACTGACAAAACAGTAGAAACATCGTACGATGATCTTTTTCAACAAGGAGACCTAGTGCGTTATATGTTAGCCGGTGTACTGATTAACACAAACATAAATTAATAAAAAATTTCTTTTATCAAATAGTACGCATCTGGTGCACGATAATAAAATAGTGCACCAGTGCGCTATTTTACACAGGGTGCACCGATTAAAAATATATATATTTTTTTTAATTGTGCAAGGGCCAACATGGATTGAGATCTGACTCTACAAGTCGTCCCATGGGTTAGATGCCATGCGCCTATATATATAGCAATACAAACCCTATAAATCTAAAATGAAAATCCCTAATTGTGAAGTCACGGAAACAAGAAGAAGCAAGCGTTTAACATAAGAGTGGATTTTTTTGTTTTTTTTTTCCTGAAAGTGCACAAAAAAATTTAAAATTTTTACTATGCATGTATTAAATCCAAAAGAAATTATAAAAAAAACAGTTATTACAGTAAAATTTAACATTTTTACTATACTACAATGTTTTTGTACAAATCACCAGATGTTTCAAATTTTGATTCTCTGAATAGTGTTGTTGTTCGAAATTATTTTACTGCTCCACAGTGCTCTGGTGCTCTCTTGCTCTAGTATGTCTCTCATGAAAATCCCTCCCTGAAATTTTTTGCAAAAATAATGAAGTAATGAATAGCTTTTACTATTTAAAGAATTTTTTTATGAAATTAGATTTCCGAAAATAATTTTCCACCCATTTTTCAATTTATCGTTTTTTTTACTTTAAAAAAATAAATTTTCCCTTTTTTTATTTGCGTATATTCGGTGTGTTTGTTAACTAACTGCACCGGTGTGTCAATTAATAACACAGCACCGATGCACAGTAACTAAAATGCATCGGTGCATTTAACTGTACATTAGCACCGATAACAATAAGTCCATTTTTAAGGTAGTGAAATTACTTTTAGGTATGTACACCAAAATTTATTGTTGATTTTGCTCAAATGTAGGGAGAAAATCTCATAATTATATCGACTGGACAATTCTTCAAAATCTAGCTCGTTCCATAATATTTCTCAAATTCCATCGCGGAGTTCTCCCTATCCATCTCCAGACGTAATATTTACTTTAGATTTTATTTATATTTTCAATCTAATTGAAATTTTTTTTTTACCCATGTCAATTAGGTGAATAAAATTAACGTATACAAATTTGCAGGTTCATGCAGATTCAAAATGAAGTTGAGATGCACAAAATATTCAAACAACTCCAAAACATTGGAAGCTCTTATTAAGAGCAACATACCGCAAGGCGCATTTGGTAGATGAAAATGGAAAGTCGCTTCACCCTGCCAATTGTAGCATTTCATCTTCTAGCCACAGTCTTGGGACAATGATGGTAATAATAATTGTTTGGTATATTAATGTAATTATTTCAACTTCAAACCAATTAATCATGCATTTTTGACATGCTTACTAATTGATATCATCGATTTTGTACTAATCATGTTGAAATATATTTTTTGAAATTGTTAGGATTCTAGTGATGATGAGCGACCTACCTACCATCTTCCGTTTCACCCCACGACAATGTCAAATCAAGAGAAGGCTGAATTAAGAGAAAAGCTCGAAGAGGAACGATACCAAGAATGGTTGAATCAACCACCTATTCAATTCCCACTACGTCCAGATTCACCAATTAGGAATGACTACAACAATAGTAGTTCTTCACAAGCTCGCAATGGAGACAATCAAATAGAGGTTGGTATGGATGATTACTTAAGGGATACAACTTCCATGGAGAAAATGTTGTTAGATGCATTCCAGAATGATGATCAGCTATGGGATGATGCTCATATCGTTGCTACCTTTTTCGAAAGCCTTAAATTTTCTTCCACCACCCCTCTCTTTGGACCTAGCGGTCAGTCAACGTCTACCCAATTGGGGACAATGATGTTATTTTACAACTTGAAAGAAAATTTTGGCTTGTCGAATGCATGTTTCTCTTAAATTTTGAGGTAATTGACCATCAAGTCCTCCCTTATATTTTGAGAAATATAATCACACAATGAACATTACAAATGGTCAATTTTATGAACTTTAATAATTATATCAGCATTAATGTACATTTAATATTTTCCATGACCAACTACAGGTTATTCAAAGATAAGGTGCTTCCAAGTGATAATGTCTTTCCTGGTAGCTGCGAAGAGGCAAAGAAATTGTTGAAAATGTTGGGTGTTGAGTACATATCACATCATCCATATCCAAATTATTGTATTCTATATTAAGGATAATATGTAGACAAAGAGATATGTCCGAAATGTGGGTATAATAGGTATGATAATTCAAAAAATAAGGGTAAATCACATGGTCCTCCTTTTAATATATTGAGGCACATGCCTATAATCCCAAGGATTCAAAGGCTCTATCGCTGCAAAGAATTAGCTATGTTGCAGGGATGACATGCCTCACACAGAAGTGAGTTGGGAGTTATGTGAATCCCAACGGATTCAATAGCCATGAAGCATATAGAGGCTAAATGGCCCATAAATTTCAAGGATGAAGTACAAAGTCCACGACTTAGCATATCCATGGATGGTGTCAACCCATATTCCCTTGATAACACCAACTATTATGTTTGGCCTGTAGCAGTGATCAATAACAATATCCCCCCATGGTTGCCTGTGAAGAATGAACATCTTATGTTGGAGCTCATAGTCCCTGGTAAAAGACAAGTGAAGAATATGGATGTATACTTATAACCACTGGTAGATGAATTGACGGAATTATGGGATGGGATAAATGTATACGATGTATCAAGACCCATCGCGGTAGAGAGGATTTTTACATTGTATGGCATATGTGCTTACACGACACATAATTATCCAGGCTTAAGATTTTGCTCTGGTAAATTACATGTTTATTGATTTGTTTATATACATAACAATATTATTTCACATATTATTTATTTAATTCGTTGTAATTGTTATGATCTTCATGATATTCTTTAATGTGCCATGCATATATATTATATACAATAATTTCGCAGGTATTGTAACAAAAGGGTACTTTGGATGTAAATTTTGTGAACCTTCTCTGAAAGCTAGATGGTACAACGACCTACGAAATTCAGTGTATGATTGCTCCAGGGTATTTCTCCTAGAAGAACACCCTTATAGAAGAGCAACATCCGCTTTCAATGGTAAACAAGAGAGAACCCAAAGGTCTCCAATATTGACACCAGCTGAATGGATTAGAGCATATGAGAGAGAGAAGAAGAAGGATTTCATAGAAATGTTTGATTCAAATGGGGAGCCTATGTTTGATGATCCTGAATTCTTCGACACCTATGTTGAGAAATTTCCCATTGGGATGAAAAGGAAATATATCTTTTATAACCTCCCATATTGGGAGCATGTTAATATTACCCACTTATTAGATTACATGCATATATTTAAAAATGTTTCATCTTCTTTATGGAGGCACATATCATCGAAACAAAGTGACACATTGTCTGTTAGGAAATATCTTATTACTTCAAAAACTAAAAAGAAACATTAGCCAAGATGATTAGAAAGTACAGGATCAAAGGCATGCACTGGTCCCTCTAATTGGTATATCAAAGAAGGTTATGTCCCATGAATTTTTTAAAAATATGATCTTTCTTTGGTAATGGAAGTTATAATGGGTATGAGCATGTCATCTTCATATGGGTCTTCGCTACGACACTGCTTCACCATGGATGACCATTTGTTAGGGTTGAAATCGCATGACCATTTGAATCTTCTAAGAATATGTATAATGTCAAAAGCATGAATTTATTATTTTTTATATTAATAAATTTTATCCCATGTAGGGATCATAAAACATAACTAATTTTGATTTTATTGCATGTGTTTATAACTTTTCAGTGTCGTTATCCTTTGTTCGTGCGTGGGTGTGTGAAACATGAATTCCCCCAAGACCTAGGACTACCATATCTAAATTATCTGCATTTGTACGTTGGATCACGGTAAAGGAGATTCATGTGGCTAGCATTACACGGTGGCATAAAGAGATAGTTGAGATTGTTTGTATGTTTGAGAAGGAACTGTCAACGAGTTTCATGGACTTGCAGGTTCATCTTCTAATCCACCTAGTAGATGAGGTTGAATTAATTGTGGTGGTTTCTTTTCGTAGGATGTTCTTCTTAGAGAGGTACATGAAGAAATTGAAAGGTTTTGTTCGACAAAGGGAAAAATCTGAGGGGTCTATGGAAGAGGGGTACATATCGTATGAGTCTTTCTATTATTCTAGTGAGTACATCAAACATATCAACAATAGACTAGGTGTGGTAATTTAGGACAATGAAAGGCCCGATGAAGACAAAAGAGAAGGGGAGTTGCTCCAAATGAATGGAAAAAGGCGCTTGATAAAGAGTAAGTGACTTATAATTTTTCAAATTTATACAACGTAAATATTCATGTTGAAGTTCAATATAATATATATTTTGATCTCATATGTACCATATATCGGTTTGATTTCATTAGCGAATGCACAAATTGAAGCAATCAATAAATTCGTTCTTTACAATTCCGAAGTGACACAACCGTGGGTCGCATTGTATGAACAAAAGAGGATGAAAGGGGATAGTGACAGGAAATAATTCAAACGGTTGAATGGTATAAGTATGCCTTATCCCGATCATTTAAAATAAAATATGCCAAATATATGCCCCAACAGTTGGGTTGCTGACCAATTCAGAGAGAAATACGGTGCAACCAGTTGTTACCCGCGTGCTGAAGAGGATGCACTAAACATAGGGATTGGGTGCACCCACTCGGTAATAATATATTTATGTACATTTTAAACTTAATATTACACCTTTGAAATGTAATTACATCTATTTTTCATATTTTAACAGTTGGGTTATTATAAGACACATGACACTATAAATTTTAACTTTTTTATAGGTCAATTTGTTCCCATCTATGTGGGCATATGGACACCTTTTTCACAAAGAAAAATGTCGATGATGGACACATGACACTAGACTGTGGAGTGGAAGTCGAGTTCGATCAATCTAGTCAAGCTAGCCACCATGATCAAAACCTAGTACGAGGGACGTTAGGTTATGTCAGAAAGATACAAGAGATCATTGAAGTGGATTTCTCTTCTTTCCAATGTGTTATTTTTAAGTGCAACTGGTGGGACACCTTTGATCACAATAATGTAAAGGAAGATCGTGATAGTAGGCTGATACGTATCAACTCTAAAAAGATGTGGGATGAAGCTAAGGAGTACTATGTTTTCCCCAAAAAATGCAACCAAGTGTTTTTTAACCCATATATGTTGGATAGGGATTGGTGATTCATATTGGGACATGACCCTAGTAGATCAAAACATATTTTTGAGAACAATAGTGTTATCATGCCAAGTGAAATGGAAGATAATGAGGGTGATCATGAGAACCTAGAGTGATATAGTACATGTGTTATTTCATCATTTATACTTTTTATGATGAGTTTTTATAAAGAAGATGACTTAATTGCCTTATAACTAAGACTCTTTTTTTTCGAAACATAATAATATTTATTTTGAATTAATTGGTTTGCATTGTGTTAATTTCAAATCATTTCACTTGATAATTTGCAATTATGTTGATCTCGAAACAATGGCGTAGTATATAAAGTTATTTTTTTATAATGTCAATTGCTAAAATAATACAACTACTTGATTGCTTTAAATGTGTGTGAATGATATCCTCAAAATGTATATTGTTATTTTTGGTATGTAAGATCATAATAAAATAATGATAATTCTAAACATGAATTTATTTACATTATTTTCTAAAATTTATTATGTTACAAAAATTCATGTTATTCTAGATTTTTTATTTTACAATTATTTATATTCACATAAATTTAAAAATTTACAATTATGGTAATTTAACAATATTTACGGTATAAATTTTACTTGCGGTAGTAATTATGGTTCAAATTGACAATTAATTTACAATTTTACAAATTTACAAATTTACAAATTTTAATAAAATTGAATGATAACAATACATACAATTACAATTACAATTTTACAATTTCACAATGAAATTACAATGACATTTACAATTTTACAAATATTTTACATACAATTACAATTACAATTTTACAATTTTACATACAATTAGAATTAGAATTACATTTTACAATTGCAATTATAATTATAATTATAATTACAATTACAATTTTACATACAATTACAATTACAATCACTATGCATACAATTACAATTACAATTTTACAATTTTACATACAATTAAAATTAAAATTTCAATTACAATCACGACATAATATTTAATAAAAATCATGATTTAATATTAAAAATAAACATCACGATCATGATAACCCTCATACAAACATCATATTCGACTGAAATACACATTCAAATTCACTAACATCATCTAATCATCATGATCATGATCATCTAATAAAGCACAAGCATTGTATAACATCACCACACACAAACATCAAATATACATCTCATGCCAAATAACTACTATCACATACATATCTATCTGCAAGCACATTAAATCAACATATCTAACATGACCTAACAATATACACATCATGATGAACGCCAACATGAACATAATATATATATATATATATATATATATATATATATATATATATATATATATATATAAAGTCAAAATATACAACTATAATATAACTGTATATAAATGTCAAATATCTCGTGGTACATCAATACTAGTACTAGTCAAGGCCTGCTCAGTCGATGGTGTAGCCTCATGCTCAGATAGACGGTGTGCCTGCTCCGGAGGTGCATACTGATCAGTCGATGGTGTAGTCTACTCAGGAACTGCCTGTTGATGACTCGTCGATGGAGCAGCCTACTCAGACATGGATGGTGTGACCTGTGATGATGGACCTGCCTCCTCAGATGGATTCACCTGCTCATGATCAGGTGCCTGCTCAGGACTAGGTTTCTACTAAGATGGTGCATACTTCTCACATGATGCCCACTGATCAGGACTGGATACTCGCTACTCATCATGATCTCCGCTGTGAGGTGAAGGAGGAGCAATTGGATTACTAGAATGACGATCACTACCCTCATGATCATGATCATAAGATGAGGCGTTGCTCTATCGTGCATCTCCACGATGCCTACCCCTCCTAGCCCGTGCCAGTGCTCTGGAAGCTCCAACGATATGACGCATGAAGGTAAACATATCGCGGAGCATGCCTCTCCAAAGTTGTTTGAGTCTACGATCAACCTGAATCTCTCTTATTGTAACCAGGCGGACTCCCTCATCAACTAGCAGTCGAGAGAGTTGTTCGCCCAAATCCATCCTAAATCAGGCGTCCGACCTACGCCTCAGCCCCGTGGGTATCTACACCCAATCAGGATCAGGTTTGTCACCCTAATCCTCTGCCTCTACCATCTCCTCATCAACATCTACACCTGGATCATTCGGAGGGGGTGGAATCTCATTCCCAACGAATGTCCCAATATCTACAAAATATATAATACACAAAAATAATTAGATATTTTCATTAAACAATTTAATAAAACAAGTTAAAGAATGTGTTAGAATAAATTTGATAATTCTAGTTAATTAATTAAGACAATAAAATGAAACTATATTAATTTAAAGAAAACACTAATATTACCTCTCGTGTCTCACAGCTCATCCTGTGTGAAGAGGATGTCGTTACACCCTCACCAATCCAAACCAGAATACAGAAATGGCACCAAAACAAAGGAGCGATCATCAACACTAGATAGCAACTCCAGTGCATCAGGAGATATCCTAGCTGGAAAGTCAGACTGGCCCCTCTTGGGCATCATCTAGCCCCACATCTACATCTATACATGCGGCATCGGCCTACGAGGCTACCGAAAAAAAGTAGGCCTCGTCTATGGAAACCTCTAAAAAAATAAACAAAATAACTCTTAAGAAAATGGGAAGGTCAACTTCCCACATGCCTGAAAACGACTTCTATCTAATGTTGTACAAAACTGCCACAAAAAATCGCAGACCATCTCACAAATCGTGGAACTTGGAATAAAGAATCAACATAAAATAAAAGTGGGAAACTAAGGCATTTCCCATCACTGGTATAGTGTGAAATGGTCGTCAGCAGTGGTGAGAGGCACCTCACCTCCTCTGCACCAAACGAAGCAATACGTAACTGACCACCAGACACCTGAAAATCTGCAGGAGAAACTATATCGTCCCTAATGTATCTTTGTGAGTACGCCAAGTGACTCCCTATTTCATAGCCGACAGGGACATCTGGGAACTTGGGCAAATCCTGCCCTCTCCTAGATAGGTCTGTAATAAAATATATGTCCTCCTCAGTGGGTTCGTACCACTGGTTAGGACCGACCCAAAAATCCTGTTGATGGGCATTCAACCTGAAGATGAGTTGTCCCAATAACCCACTTTGTCCCTTTAAGGATGTTGCCTCCTCATAGAACTTGAGGAGGCCTACCTCCCTTAGGAGCAATTGGGTGGATGTCGTAATAGGGCGAGGGTACATAAGTCTCTCCCTCTCTCGTGCCTCCCATAGGTGAATCACGTTATTGGTCCTCTATATGTTCTTGATGTTCCCTTTGTCTCTCTATTGACGTTGTTGACTGATTCACATATTAAATACATTTTTTTTATTAAATGGGACATGTATTTAAAATATCTATATATATATATATATATATATATATATATATATATATATATATATATATATATATATATATATATATATATATATATATATATATATAATTTTGAAAAAAAAAAACAGCCGATGCGCCCAAAAAAATAGTCACACACCGGTACCGGTGCGTACGTTTTTATCGCACACTGATAGTGGTGCGCATGGAAATTGTTCACGCACTGCAAAACATAAAATTTCTTTTAATGCGGAGTGTTGAAGAAACTATCCGCCCCGGGGCAGATAGTTAGGTCAATGCACCGCCCAAAAATAATACATGGTCAACGGTGTGGTCCTATAAACGACCGCACCATTGACCATGTACTGATATTGGGCGGATGGTGCGCTGACCAAAATATTTGCCCCGAGGCAGATCTTTTGGTCAACACACTATCCAACAGCATTACATGGTCAATGGTTCGGTCATGTAAACGACCGCACCGTTGACTATGTAATGATGTCACGCGGCCAATGCGCTAACCTAACTATCCGCCCCAGGGTGCATAGTTTGGTGAATGCACCGCCCTCCCGACATTGAACATAATCAATGGTGCAGCCATTTAAATGACTTCACCGCCATGTAATTTTAAAAAAAAATCATGGTGTGTTTTTTGGTACCACAACAAAACCCGGTGTGGTTTTCGTTAGCACCGTTCACAGTGCGACCTATAAATTTACAGGCAGCACCGCTAACGGTGTGTGCCTAATGGCTCTAGCGAATCGTGTAGAATTTTATTTTATTTTTAATGGTAAATTTTAAGGTTTTTTAGAAATATAATCCGCTAAAGCGTTTAGTTATTGAAAAACAAGTAAAATACCTATACATTTGCGCATCGAGGAGGCATATTTTCTGAGGAATTGGAGAAACCAAATTTGCCCACCATTTTCGAAAATTAAAACTCCACAAATTGGGCAATGGACGACAATAGTGCATACAATGGGAGCACTGATGGCAGGGTGCCTCACACAAGAGAAATTTAGATCAGTGCTTGAGAGGTCTGGAGCACTAAAGAAGTGAAAATTATGGTTTTATGACTGGTAATTTTTTTTTATTTAACCCTGTTTTGGTGCACAGGTTTTTGAGACGCACCAGGCGGTATTAGCGATGGCGCAACGTTGTCGTTGCGGTGCGCTGGATTAATGAGATGCACTGGGCTTGTTTATGTGTAGAGCACCAATGTGCTATAGTAATTAGACGCACCAGGCAGGTTTGTATGGAGAATGATGGTATCTTGGTGTGCCAATTTTGAGTACGCAATAGTGCGTTTGAGTTAAATGCACCGGTGCGGTTTATGATGAGAAAGACACCGGAAAAAAAACATCCACAAAAACCTCCACCCACCAACCTCCTCTAGAAACCTCTGCTACAAATGGATATCTGGGTTATTTTTATAAAGGGTTCCTCAAAAATATCTGCTTGAGGGTCTTTTCCTTATAGTGACTCTGTATAAGGCATAGTGAAGGAGCTTATCTAAACTTGCACATAGTTTGGAAATTCCATAGTCATCTATTTCAAAATTTTATTTAGAAGATGGACTTCTCATTTTTTTCTTTCAAAAAGGAATTTTCCTTAGAATTCTTGAAAATTCTATTTGGATTCGGGAGCCACAACATTCTTCTGAGGAGATTTGGTGTAATATGCATAGTATTCCCACTAGCTTTCTCAAGGTGGACCACCCCCTACTTTTTTGTTGAATTTTTTTGCGCACCAAATAATGAAATTTGTAAAATAAAAATAATTTTGGCATGCAAACTACCTTAGCTATCCCAAAAAACCAAACCTGGTTCAAATTCTGCTTCTCGTTTGGTAACTTGGAGTACCACTTATATGCCACATACTAGTTAAAGTCCCAATTTTCTTGTTCGAGCATACTACAAATGTTTGCATAATAAGGATCTTTCCTTCTATTTTCCATCTTTTGTTTTATTAAAATCAATAGACTAAGTGGTAATGTACTTCCAATCCTCGATTACAACATATAATAATATTGAATGTTACAATACTCACCACTAACCTGCTCTAATGATCAATTAGTATCAACTACTTTCTTAAATCAAAACATGTATAATCCATCAATGAATATTGTCTCGTATTAATATTGTAATCAATTAAATTGTATGAGAGACATAGTGGTGGTGAACCTTTAATTTTCTTCGATAACGGTGTCCAAGACTAGTCAACACTTGGAAAAAATTTGAGTACCAGATGCATGATGGCAGGGAGGATGTGGTAATATAATCTACTAAGTATGGAGATGGGGTAGGGTGAGGAGAATTTAGTGGAGGAATCAAATGTTGAAACTTAAGTTGGGTTAAGAGATGTCCCACATATTGAAAACAAGAAATCAGCTAAGTAGAGAGATGTGGCAAGGTGAGGAGAGAATGAGACCAGATAGAATGAGGCATCCCACATCCTGACATCATCAAGAAATTGACTAATAATGGATATGGGGCCTTTTCTAAGATAAACGACCATGTAAAGTATTTTACCAAAGGAAATATTAACCTTTCAAGTAGATGACGATGATCAATATTTGGAGGAAAATGTTTTATATCCCTTCATTTAAAAAAATAATAAAAAAAAGACATTATAGGTCTAAAAATGCAACACTAATAAAGGAATATAGATCAAAATTTGGCTCCAACTCTGGGACAATAACCCCTTGGAACTTGTTGAGATTCTAAAATGAAACTAATGAATTTTTCTATTGTGAAATGGAGTCAAATATAAAATAAATTATAACATCATCAGTCCTCTCAAGGTCTTTTAAGGGAACTTTATGCTTATACCTAACCTCCAAGCTTACTTTATGGAGATGGGATTATAAAAATAATATTCCCAAAATGAATTAAGAACTCCTTTGTAACATCACCATCATATTATTCTCATTGAGAGCTTTCTAACAATACAAATTTCATCTAAATTCAATATTTGGGCACAAAGTTATGCCCATTTGAAGATTTTCATACCTAAGCACCACATTGCCATCCATATCATTCCCATGTGGTAGACACATGACATTCCTTTCCCCTATGTCTCCATGGTACAATTCCAAGTCATCTACACGGGGTTAACACATGGCACTCCCTACCCACAGCTTGGCACCACATAGGACCACACTCCCAAAGGTGCATATTAGCATGAGACTCATATCTAGATCTAAGATTTCCAAAAATCTTCTCCCTAATTCTTTTTCGTATCTCCAAACTTCTAGATGCGTCTAGGATTTTTGGAACTTCTAGATCCATATGAATCTTGGATTTTATGTTCTTCTGTTATGGTCAATGCGTTGACCTTTTAGATAATCTAGATTCAGAAATTTCAAAATTTTCCTTTTAATTAAAGTTTGTATTTACATACTTCCACTATATGGAACCTTTTTCCATCCACATCACCTCTACCTCGGCTTCCATTTGGCCTCCACCTCGTGTCATTGCACCACTCCATTTCCACATTAGTAATCACCATGTCAAACTAGGTACATTTGGTCAAACTCCTACCTATCTAGCCATCCAGGTTTTTAAAACAAAATGGATTTTTTTGGATCCAGCTGGAACCATAAAAACCCAAAAGGGTTCATTTTTAAAAACTTCATGTTTTCAAATTTCTATATTCCACGTCACATTCATGATAGGTATCATGTCTCCTTCACTACCACACCACATCATCACCTCACACCACATCATCACCTCACATCAACATACCATGTTATAAATATGTCATCATGTCATGTCAGCTAAAACCTACCCCTTCTTCTATGTCATCATGACACATCATCCTCGCATGTCAACACTTGCCTAAATGTAGGGTATGGTGGTGCTCACATGGGATCCATGTAACCCCATGTGCTCTGCTACCCTATCTTCCATAATTTTGATTTTGAATAAAATATCTTATAAAGAAATTATGGACGTCTAGTCAAAATAGACTTCTTATCCCCATTCCCATCACATGATAGATACCACTAGAAATTCCTTTGGATATTAACAAAATATATATCTCTACAAAATTCAAATCCCTAGTCTTGTTACTTAACATATCACATTAGCACCATCTATGTCTCTTAATAGATCTTGGATCTCGATAGCCTCCAGATCACTAATATTGTTATTTGACATGTCCTAGTAACATTTCCTATGGTTCTTAACAGAATCAGGATCTTGATAAACTGTGGATCCCTGGTCCTATAATTTGAAATATACCACTAGTTCCATCTACAACTCTTGAAAAATTGTGTATATCACTCCTTTCTTATTTTGTTGATGAATCATTGGGCCATCGGGCTATAGGGAAGATTAAGAAAGGCCTCTAATGTCCAAATTAAGTATGTTTGATAGACCTCAACTAATAGAAATGAAAATACTTCATTGACTATTGAATCATTAATTGGGAATTATGCCACGATGCCCTTCACTTAAGATTGACTTGCAACAAATAATTGTTAGTTTGTAGTCCTTGAACAACATCCCACTAGAAGGAATAAGGAAGTATGCACAGATACTCAAGGCTAGTATGGTGAATGGACCCTACACTTAAAACCCTTTTTTATTAAACTCTTGGTCATGGCTCTTGATGAGCCATGTGAATAGGCGTTGTGGATATGGACCCCCAATCCCCAAATTTCAAACTTAGTCATTAAATTTTCCTTAGGAAGAAACATGCTTTCAAAGAGAATTCCTCAACCTGTTCGAGAACTAAAAAAGGCTTGGACATGGAAATTACCTACCCAATAAACGACTAAAAATATAGAAATATTCACCAGATTTTAGAGGCATCCAAGGAAATTCCCTTAACTAGGACCTTCATAAAAAAGGACTAAAGACAGCTAGATTCCAACTCCATAACTTCACCCCAATAGAAATGAGATTATCACACTTCTAATGGATTGTAAAAATTCAAGGCATTGACTCTAAAAGTTACAAATAGGAAAGATAATAGTCTAGCATATCACATAAGGAAATCAAGGTCCCCATAACTTCTCAATAGTAGAATCATTTGGTTTCATAAAGGCACATTACATGTGCATAATAGTTATATAGACTATCATCTAGACTTGTCTCAAGCAGAGGACTATCCACATTTCCCAAGATTTAAAATCAAGGGAAATACCTCCCAGAATACTTGCTTCAATTAAATAATGTAGCATAGTTATAAAATCCAAATACTAACCTATCAATGGCGAGATACACTAATAGGTTTACAAAAGAAGTGATATACACGATTTTTCAAGAGTTGTAGAAAATCCCCAAATACTCCCCCTCCAACATAATACTGATGATAAACACTAAATTTTTTAAGAGATATGGTCAATTAATAAGAACATTTGAAACCATTACAATGATATACTCGTTAAAACTTAAAATATCAAATACATGAATTAAACCTAAATAAAAAAATAAAAACCATTTTTCTAACCACCAAAATTAAATCTAATTAACAATTAATAATATTAATTATAAAAACATATTATTAAAAATATAACAAATACACCAACATAACAAATTATATAACTATTTAACATAATCATACTTTTCTAACATCAATAACATATCTCTAAAACTATAAAAACAATGTAAATAACTTTGTAACATAAACATATTTTCCTAACACCAATAACATATCTATACAACCACATAACCTTGTACAAATTTAACATAACAAATAGTTAAAATAAAGATTACGTATCACACAACAAAAATGAGGGTTCACACATCAACGATTTAATTTAATTGGGTAAAGATCATCGAGTGACATAAAGATAAGTATGGAATAAAGGTTTCCGAAATAGGTATTAATTATATATATTAATAAGTTCAAAATCAAAAGGGATAGTGGAGGTATGTTTTAATAGATTTAGTAGCTAAATTGCTAAGTTGAAATAAATTTTTTATTTCACAAAAAAAAATCTCATATACCAATTCAATTTGATTTAATTATAACTTTAAAATTAAATTATTATTATTATATTCTAATATGTATTTTAAATGTCAGTTGCAATGCAGCACTGGTGCGAGCACTAAGGTGAAGAATATTAAAAATGTTCCGTTGACTAAAGGTTCAGTTTTGGTTGTCTCTCCACTCCAGATTAAGCATATTGAACACCGGTATTATGCTTTCCAGAAGTATCTGTGCAATTTGTTTGCAGACGATGAAGCCTGGACAAGGCCACGCAATATTCACTGCGAAATTTTCTCACGCATTCCATTTTTCGTGTATTGCTTCAAATGTAAAGCACAACAACCTGATTTGTCCCGATTGTGAAGAAAAATGGAAGTATTCCTCTCGCATTTACTGCAAAGCTCCATACAGGGTATTCCTCTGGAATTTATTACAGAGCTTCAGACAAGGCATTCTTCTCAGAGCTCCGGACAGGGTGTTCCTTTCGCATTAAAGTAAGAGGTTGCTCTATCAATAGGCTTTTAACATTTCACAAAAGTTCTCAGTTATATTCTATCTTGTATTTGAAGCAACATAATTAAAAATAATAATGATAACTTTGAAATATTAAAAATAATGAGAAAATTAATGTCAAACCATAAAATGGAGTTTCAATGTTTTAAGATGGAATTTTTAATGGGAAAGAATTGAAATTTTCAAAATTTTCTTTCATATAAGTAAAATGTATAATTGGGTTAAAAGTAAAATGTATGAGTCCACTTGCATTTATAGATACCAGCTAATAATAATTGTCACATTGTTAATTTGGCAACTGAATTATGATTGGCTTTCTCACTATTAAAAATAAAAAATAAAATAATTATACAATTATTTTTAATAAATAAAATGTATAATAAAGTTTATGTATTTAATTGTTATAAACATAATGTTGATGGAAGAGTAGAAACATTTTATTTTTTATTTAATAAATACGTATTAAACAATAAAAAAAATTATTATTTTAGAATATAAGGTTTAATTTTCTTTTCTTTTTATTTCTAATATTAGAGACATGGCTTTTAATCTATTAAATATTTAAATATATATATTATAAAAGAAAGATATTGAACAACATAGCTAAAACATAATCTAAGTAATAAGTGTTGTCCAACACGACAAAATAATAACCGAGTCTGTCAATGAAACTACATATGTAAAATGTAATATTCAATTCGGGCTCGAGGAAATTAATTTTCTTATTAACGAGATTTTTGTAGTTTTAACTTTATCCCTTTCAAGTGGTTTCACATCGCATATATGTGTAAGAAACAAATACAATACAATTCTCGCATGGAAATGATTGTAAGAATGTCAAGTAAGTGTCTAAAATCAATAGTGGAGTTAATACAACCCTATTAAACCAGAAGTGTAATATGCAGTTTAAAAAAACTAATTAATAATTTTAAAAACTAATAATAATAATTATTATATATAAATATATAAATTAAGCATACATAGGTTTAAATTAATATAATATTAAAAATTAATATTAAATATTAAATTAGTACAATTATATTAAAAATATTAATGTGGTTGATATAGTTGAAGGTTTCATAAATATAATAAAAAATTATTGCAACATGAATAATATCTTATTAATGCATACATTTACATGATTAACCACGATATAAAAATGTAAAAGGTCAACTTTAACTTGAAAAAATAAAAGAATTACACATCTTATTGAAAAATGGACCATTTTGCTAATTTTTTTTTTTTTTGGTAAATTTAGTAGATCTTTACCATTTTCTATTTATCAAAAAAAGGGCAGATTAACATGTTGGGGTCCTGTGTTTTGATAGATTGGAAAATCAAAAGACAAGGCAATATCAAAACCAATCTTTAGAGTTCCAGGATCTAGTCCTCCTGTTCTGAGAGAGGGATCTCTCAAATTTACTTGTTTGCAAAGGTTTATTTTGTTTGCTTTTAGTATTGGATTTCAGACTAGTTATTAAGTGCAAGTGTTTGTTTGTTTGTTTGGTTGAATGACATAGCAGAACATGAAAGGTCTAGGAAAGATAGATAGAAAGGGGAAATATCTGATTCATTGGGCAATGGAGTCAAGAAGAGGTTATGACAAGCTTATCAATGGATATGGGATATCAAAGGGCAAATCTAACTTGGCCATAGGATCCTTTGGTTTTTTGGAATGAGATGGACATTAATGATTTGGAAAGAGAGTTTGAATTCTCAACAAAGGGAATTTGAAAACATAACTTGAACAATAAAGAGGTATTTGATAGACAGCGCTAACCATGAATTCTACAAACGACACTTTAAGCAAATAATGACTTCAAAAAAACTTTCAAAATGAAATCTAAGATTCGGGAGCACATCCTATTTCCTCAAAGATTTTTTTTTTGAATGACTTAGAAAACATAAAAGATTCACTGATAATTGCAGTCATAGAAGAGGGAACACCTAAAAATATCTATGATCACATCTATAAAGACCTTTAAAACAATTGTTCAAGCAAGGACAAAGGGAATGATCAAAACAAACCTCCTTGGCTAACTATAAACAATGGTAATTCAAAGGGAGACTTCCAAAACAGTTTTCAAGTGGCAGCAGACAAGCAGGGAAAACCATAAATCATGCTGAAACCAACTATTTGAACTATTAGAGAAATAAACAAGCATGAGGACTAAAGAGAGAGATTAAAGACTCTAAAATACCTCAGCAGAAGAAAACATAAAACAGTGAAGGATGAACAGGTCTAAGGTGCTTCCAGGAGTCATTTCTTAGCCTAAAACTTTCATCCTACTATAGTAAGCATTTATGGAACAAAATGAAAACAGGAGAAAAAATCAAATAGTTCAGAATACTTCACCAACAGCCAAGCTCATGAATCCATTGGTAGAGCCTTCTCAAGAACAAGCATGCAACAACATCATCAAGGCTCCAAGACTTCAATTTCTTCCTCAACTTCAGACAGACTATGTATTATTTCAGAGAGTTTCAGTATTACAACTAGTGAACAATCAACCAACAAATTCTCATCTTCTTCAGAAGTATTTAAAGAAGAAATGAGGAGGTGGAAGAGTTTTAGGATTGAAATGTAATAAATTCTACACTAAATTCAAATCCTAGACTTGAAAACCATGCAAGGCCTAAGGCAGGAATGCATTTCATTTACAACTCTGCTTCATTAATTTTGTTTCTGCTATTTTAGGCTTAATGGGCAAAAAGGTGGACTTCAAGGCCTGTTTAACCTTTACAATAACTTCACTGACAGTTTAGAATTTGTTATTTCTTTGGTAATAATTGTTTAGGTGTCTTTATGCAAATATCTTTTAATTGAGCAATAAGTAGGCCTTCTTTTGATTTATGAATGCTGCAAGTGGCTCTTTGGTAGCTGAAGAGGATTCAATTAGCCTCTGATGTGGCAATGGAGGTTGATCGGACTGATAGATTTCTTTGTTTTATCCTAAAACACCTTTAATCTGTCTTTGCTCTGTGTTTTAGGCTTAATCAACCTTGATCTTCATTCTTGGTCTTTATCCTTTAACACTGTGGATTGGGCCTTTGATTCTCAAATTGGTGCCTTAATCCCTTTAAACCCTGTTTAAAATCATCAATCATCACTTTCGCTCTGATTTTATCCTTTAACACTGATACTCTTTGTCTGTTTGATATTCACTGTGTTTTGGTTGTCTTGCAGGCACACAGAGGTTTTGTGACTTCACAAATGCTCATGAGGCACAGGTGGAATCATAATTTGAATCTTGTGGATTCACTTTCTTCATGAATAAATAGCCTGGGGATCGTCATCCTTGGCTTTTGCTTCATTTTAAAACTGTGGACAAAACCTTAATAACTTGCAAAAAACAAACAAAAATTAAGAAAATCAGTGAAAAATAGGTTAAAAGGCTGCTTTGGAGATCTCGGGTGCGAGATTAAATCGTGGCCATTGGATGAAAACAACCAACAATCGAGATTTCTTGATGGGGTTAATTGGGGAGGCGGTTTGGTGAATGGTAGAGAGATTAAGTCCGGACCATTCGATTAGGACGATGAACGACAGCTATTAATTGATGGAAGCTTTGGGAGGTAAATCAAATGAAAAGTGAACGGGGACAGGATTAAAACGAGACCGTCGGATTAAAAATATGAACGGTGGAGATCAAAGGTGAAAATTTAATGCAGTGGAGAAAGTGGTTTCATGGAAAACCAGCAGCGGTTTTCGCGATGTGTTTGGGTGGTAATGTGGTTTTGGCTTTTGGAACGTGATATAGGTCTGCATTTGACACATGGATTTCTAAAACCACCTATATCGCGTAAAAGTTGCGCACTGTGGGAAGGGCTCAAAAATTATGCGAAATTGATTCTAAACCGTTGGATTGGAGGATCCAAATCCAACGGTGCGGGTTTGAGCACGATGATGAAGAGATGCGGGGTAAAGTGCATGCAGGGTCCAAGTGATGTCAGCAAAAATTGGCATGCAGTGGAGGGAAAAATAGGCCATCCAATGGTTAAATTTCTTTGATAAATGGTTATAATTGAAAAAGGAGAGGAAATGAAAGGAAATGGAAAGGGCAGAAAAATGGGGCCTGATGACCTTAGATCTTCGAAGATCAATGGTTAGGATTCACTTTAAAACCTTCTGTCGGGAAACAAAAATATACAAGAATGGTAAGGTTTCAAAGGAATTTGGTGGAGAAATGAAGAGAAAAAGGGGCTTACCTTTTGTATAAGGGCGGAAGGAAGGATGAATTTGGGCCGTCGGATCTGGAGGATCGGCGGCCGAGATCTGACGATGGAGGACGAAGAGAAGGGTGGGGTTAAAACAGCGAAAGCATTGTGATCTGTTGGATCTAAGAATGATCAACGGCGGAGATTTGATCGCAGGATCACATTGGCGGAGGACGAAGGGTAAAGCAACAATGAAATGTGCCAATGCGATTGAGAGCAGACCGTTAGATCTAGGAGAGATCAACGGTTAGAATTAAATCGGTGGGTTTATGTCGGAGGGCTCATGGAATGGATGAGCGCGATGTGATGAGCGCAAACTGTTGGATCTGGCGGAATGAACAGCTAGGATTTAATCACATCGGAGAAAAAGGTGGAGGCCAAAATACCGAAGCTTTTGATTTTGCGATGCATGATTAAGCGCTGACCGTTGGATCGGTTTTAGAGTTCAACGGTGGAGATTTAATTGGTGGGCGTGGTGATAAAGGGCTTGTGATGGAGTGCGATTAAATCTGAGCCGTTGGTTCTTGTGGATTCAATGGCTGGGATTAAATCGCAGGATCGGCGATCGGAGTAATAAAGGGGATGGCCCATGAGACTTTGCGCGATGTGACGGAGCGTTGTCCGTCGAATCAGAGGGATGATCGACGGTCTAGATTTAATCAGGGATCGCATCGGCGGAGGGCAACATGAAGGATGGGCATGGTGTGATGATTCGATGGCCATTGATCAGTTTAGATCGACGGTCAATATTCGTTTGAAACTTTGAACTGTCGGATTTATTTAAAACATAAGGAAAGTCGGGTTTTATGAAATAACAAAGGAAAGTAAGTTTTGGAAAAGAGTTTTTAAGCCCTTTAGCGCCCGGTTGTGGGGCTAGGGTCTTATGAAGCGGAGGGTCTACTAGAGTTAAGCCCTCGGGGGCTTAAAAAAAATTTATGTGCAGAAAAGGAATTTTTGGCCTAAAAAACAAAGTTTTTAAAGCAAATTGAGGGTTCCGGTAAAGGAAATAAGGGGATTTAAAACCAGATAAGGGAGAGTATAAGGTTTTAAAGGGGAAATGGAGTGATTTTGAAGGTCAAATGAGGCTTGTGGAGGGATTTTATGAAGAAAAAGAGGATGAAAATAGGGTTATTCATGAGTGAAAGGAGGGGTAAAATGAAGTGAAAATGGGATTTTTTAAGCAGTCTTCTCTTGGTAAACAGCAGTGAAGATTAACTTAAAGGTTAGTTATCTTCATAAAAAATTCAAAGATGATAGTTTTTCAAATGGAATTATCTCTTGAAGTTTTGAAGAACAAAATTAGCCACTTCTTGGTATAACATAATTTAGCAGTGGCTAACATAACATACATATCCATAAGTAGTTAGTAGCTTCAACCAGACCGAAGGAAACCAGGTCTGTTGGCCACCTTAACGAATTAAAAGCCAACCGGTATTGGAATTGTTTCTGCCTTCTACTTGCCGCTAAATCAACTTTAGTATGTCCATAAAAGTTTAAAACTAAATAGTAAAAACTTGTCGCAAAAATCATTAAAAAACTAACAATAGTTTATATCATTCTTCATCCATCTGAGGAGTCAATTGGTGTTGGGTCCTTTGCAGTTGAGCTTGGCATGTCTACCTGTTGCTTTTCTTGAAGCTGGCGTTCAATTTTCCCTATTCTGGTCGTTGCATGGTATTGAGATATTTTGATTTGTTGTATTTCCTGTTTGATTTCTTACAGCACTGAGACCACATTTGGATTTCCTTCCATTTCCCTCATGCTTGTCATAGCCTTCGCCATAACACATTTGAGAATCAAATATGTGTGAATCGATTGGTGGAAAAGGGAGAGCCTCCCTCTTGTGTTTCCTAGGTCAGAAATAAAGTCAATGTTGGCTTCCTACAATTCTATGTCTTCTTCTTTTTGGCTGCTTTCTCTTTCCCATCCTTGTATGGTATTGCAGATCTTTGGTGGATTTCCAGCTGCATACAAATCAAAAATGTTCTCCATGACTTCCTTTTTGGTTTTCCTACCACACTTTCTTGGGCCCACGTTCTAGATTAGAAGCTTCTACTTCCCTTTACTTGTACCCTTCCTTTTCCCTGTTTGGCCTTTCGCCATATGATTGAGCAGACCGACACTTACTGACAACTTCTGTTTAATCTCAGTGAGAATTTGAAACAGGCCTATGTATATCAAAACAAAGTCAATAACCAAATTCATTTGGATGCTGGTGGAGCCCATTATTTCCATGTTTGTAGGCAGGACCGCAAAATTTGTTGTTATACACCTAGCATCATGTTGTGTAAACAAGATAGTCATTTGAGCCCTATTGCACAGACTAGGACTCCAAATTACCAGACTATTAAAAATATTGTTATTGCTACTGGAGCAGCTAGAATGAGGATAGAAACCATAAATTACAAGGACAACTACCACCAGGGGGTTTTTCTGAGCCAGCCAGCTATAGGAAATCGGTTTATCGTTACTGAGCATTCTAGCCTGTTCATAGGCCTGATATGAGTCAACCATATTGATAATTCTCATGCCCAAAACCAGGGTTTGAGCCCCCCACAAAGACAGAAGTGGGATTTTGTCCTTAAACCAACATGGACCTATATTGAAAATTTCAGGACAGCATATCCTCCACTGGGTCTTAAACAGGGTTCCCAACCATTCAACAAGGTTTAAGCTACCGACATAAGAGAAAGGAGTTGGCGTTCAGAAACACAGTTCAATTGCTGGACTCGGGACTCTTTGAAGTAGCATGCAATCAAAATTAACTACCCCTTCCATTAACTTGGGACAAAGACTCTTAAACATCCTACCTATATACACCACATTACCAGAGACTCGACTAATTATATGCGAGACAGTGAAACCATCCACGAACAAAATCTCCTGCATTACTTTGAGACGTAGCAAGCAAATGAAAGACTAGAGTTGTGAGAGCCATAACATACTGAATTTACCTTCGCCTTCATCACCACTGATATGCTTCCTGCTTCTTGGCTTCCTCTGCTAATGGCTTGTGAAGAATAATGCCCTATGTTTCCTTACCTCACTGCTTTAACCTCGTGTTCGAGTGGTACTTTTTCTCATTCCGGCCTGACCACATTTGGTGGCTGCCAGTTTTCTCATCAGTTGCCATAATGATGGAGCATGTCAGAGGCATATTAGCATTACGGTGATTAATGGCTGGGCAGGCGCACGCTGCCACGTGACACCGGTCGTAACCCACTTGTCATTGCGTGGAACCCCGATCGGGGGGCGTTGGATTTTTCTTTATCTCTTTCAACAATCACCTGTAACAGATGTAACTCAATGTTCCATAACCTATCCTTTTGGCTGATGTCCAAGTTTCGGCCCTCATTTCTACATCCCCAGTTGGCTAAGTAATCAACTGCCTCGTTCCCCCCTCTGCAGACATGCAAAGGAATAAGTAAATAAAATTTCGTTTATATATAAATGAATGTTATAAATAATAATGAGGAACTTATTAGAATTGGAATAATCTCAAATCCGTAAGAAATTGATGGGTGGGAGCCACGTGGCACAAATTTAATTTTTTTAATATATTAAAAGTAATGGACCATTTTGCTAAATAAAAATTGCTTATATATAAATAAATGTTATATATAATAATGAGGGCCTTATCATGGAGGAACTAATTAGAATTGGAATAATCTCAAATCCCTAGGAAATTGGTGGGTGGGAAGCCACATGGCACAAATCTAAAATTTTAAATTTATAAAAAGCAACCTAACAAACTTGTAACACACTAGAACCATTGATAAGCATTCACATGAAACATATGTTGAGCATATTCCCTTGAGAATCAATCTAGGTAGTCAATTAAAAAATAAAAATAAAAAAGTCAACATATCATCATCCACCTTAAGTTGAAATAAGAAGCCTTCCCAAAATATTTTTATTTGGAAATGAGTTATTGCTTTTTGGGCAAGTCGTATTGATAAGTCATGGTGTTCACCCATATTATTGTAACAAAGTCTATTTACTCATGGTAAAAAAGAGGCAAATATTTAAAAAATGTTACAAAATTAAATTAAAATAAAATTATTTATGGTTTTTGGGCATGTGGTATTGATAAACCATGATATTGGTCATGGTATTGTACAAAGGCTAAATTATTATTTCTTAGGTTTTTTATTTTTTAATATAATTTTTATATTTGATAATTCAATTTAAAACCACGTAAAAATAGTAATCAACAAATTATATATATATTAAAAAATATTTTTTGATTTTCAAAACATTTTCTTCAAAAATTTAACTAGCAATTGCACCATATGTTGCAAAGGAAACGTTGTAAAGCAGTAACATAGGAAAGAGTAGTATAGAGGAAATGCCCTCACATGAATCGTGCAAGATAACTACAACTATAGAGAGTGAACAACAAGATTGGGCTATTTAGTAACATAATTTGGTTACAACTATATATGTTAATATCATTTTTAAATAAGTATCAGTTCTTTGGTCCTAAGATGAAATATCATCATTCAAGGAGTTTAGAAAATGAGGTGTTTTATTAGTATAACACTTTCTTCTCTAAGAACCATAAGTATCGAAGTACCAAAAAACAGATTTTCAATGGGAAAAAAGGGATTACATCAAAACCACAGAATAACAAGTCATCTATGGTATAACTTAGGTATTAAATGATATAAATTACAAAATCTCTTAATAAACACATAAATAACTTCATCATTTTACCTTTTGAGTAATCATAAAATTTTCATTAAATTTCAACAAAAAAAACTAATTACATCATTTAAATAATCCAACATAAACCTCAATGTATAATTATAATATTTGCCTCATATCATTGAAAATAAATGAACATTAATTTACATCATAGCATTAAAAAGACAAGAACATCCTCAATGGCTATCAAAAGAAATGGCATTAATTTATGTGACAACAATAAAAATACATGAGAATATATAAACACATTAAAGCACTCAATAACCCTTTAAATTAAAAAAATATATTATAATTTATCACATTTATCAAAGGAATAACACCATAAAGAACTCAATAACCCTTTCAATTTAAAAAATATATTATCACATTTATCAAAGGAATAACACCTTAAATCACTCAATAACCCTTTCAATTTAAAAAATATATTATCACAATTATCAAAGGAATATGTGTTACAGGATTGGGCTATTCAGTTACATAATTTGGTTACAACCACACATGTTAATATCATTTTTAGATAAGTATCGGTTCTTTTGCACAATGTTTTTTTGGTTTATGTATTCCTAGGCACTATGGTAAAGGTGACCCATAAGATGAGGTACTTGGTTGAAGTACTCTCTACTCCAACAATGGTCCTAAGATGAAATATCATCAGTCAAGAAGTTTAGAAAATGAGGTGTTTGATTAGTATAACCATTTCTTCTCTAAGAACCATAAGAATTTTAGAAAATAAGGTGTTTGATTAGTATAACTATTTCTTCTCTAAGAACCAAAGTACCAAAAAACAGATTTTCAATAGGAAAAAAGAGATTAGATCAAAACCACAAAGAATAACAACTTATCACCCAATATATACTTTAAAAAATTATATCACAAATACATATAAATATTTAAAATACCATTAGAATATCAAAAATACAATTAGTTTTCATATTTTCATTTAATTAATACATATTTAAACAATACAAAAAATAATAATATCATACTTAACTATAATTATGAATTATTTGTAGGCCTAATCATTTATTGTACATTGGTTTTTAAGAACTATCATCAACTAGTATGCATTTCAAACATATAAATATAACATGCTCATATTTCTTTAAAAATATATCACAAATAATTAAAATTATACAAATGATCATGACAATATCACAAATGGTTAGAAATAATTTTTTGGAGACACCATCAATTAGAATATATTTAAAAACCAAGTTTTTATAATTGTCCTTATTATATATTTTAACAATACAAATAATAATAACACCACAAGTAACTATAATCGTGACTTTTTTCAGTAAGAACAATTATAATTTAGTTGTATTTTTTTTAACAAGTATTATAAACTAATATATATATTTCAAAATATAAATAAATGAAAAGATCATAGCATTTTAAAAATATATCACAAATAAATATTAAGTATCCAAATGATCACCATAATATCAATAATAATTGTAAGCTTTATTATTAAATATAAAATATAGAAATACATGTATTGTTTTCTTTTTTAGTTTATCTATAAATTATACTATTATTTGGAATCAATCAAAGATAAAATAGTAAAATTAACAATTGTTTTTAGGGACTGGTTATGCTCCTAATTGCTCAATATAGCTACATCAATATTTATTTTAGAAGAATGCCCAAGTCAAAACATTATAAAAAATGATAAGCTTCATAAAATTACCATATCTTTTCTCTCACTATTTCTAACCTCTATCACATGAAACCCTCTCGATATACAAATAATATTTTATTTTATTTGAAATTAAAACTTGACAACATGGAATTTCACTAAAGAAAAATATAAGTGTTTACCATATAAAAAGAACCAAAAGAAAATAATAAAATAAACATTAAATAACCTCCTAATAATTAAAAATAAAAATAAAAAATAGAGTTTAGAAAACCTTGAACCTCCTAACAAAGAGCTCCTCAATCCTGAAGCTGTTAAAAAATTGTATAGATAGAAATAAGAGTAAGATAAAAAAAAATTAAACTAATTTCATTTTTATTAGTCCCAAATATTCCTAAACTTAATAATCAAGTAAAACACACACCTATCATTCTCACCATCACCTCTGCCCTTGACCTCCTTAGAGATATGAACCTTTTCACAACAATCTATGGTTGTGAGAGTAGCATTCACTGGATTTTGGCTATGGAGGGTAACATATTGTTGCTTCAACTCAGGATGAAATTGAAAACCTTCATAAACGATTTTCACAGTATTGATATTCTCGTTCAACAATTGCAGGATTCGTTGACAATTTTCAAAATTGCCAGTCCATACAAATTGTTGACACTAAGCACATCTGTCTTCAAGACTCCAATCAAATATATTTCGGATCAAAACAACATTAGCATTTCAACCATTGAATTTTTTACACAGTTTGGGTCACCAAGCTATGCAGTCCATTCATGACATGCACGCCATTCATATGGTCTAGCTCGTCCGATTTCCTGTAGGTTAACATCTACACAATCAAAACAACAACTAGGCAAATATCTAGATGGAAAAATTTAGAAACGTATTTTTATACTGGAATTGGCAATGGCAACTCCTTTTCTCTGGTACTTGAACATGATGTATCAGTGGACTCCCTGAAATTTGCTTAGAAGTTGGAAGGAATTAACAGTATCTAGCCTCGCCACAAATTCTATCAAAAGAGATGCAAATGCTGCTAAAGAGAGCCGTGCGTTGGAGCTTTCCCATGAACCCTGCTTCTCTAACTTCGATTTCGATACACTGCACCCTGCAATTTCCTTTGATACAGCGAGGCTCACGTTTCTACCATCTCTGCGTGGATATATTGGAGGTTTTGATTCGTTGTAAAATCTCCCCAGCTGGCTCACCTCCACAATATTGTAAACCTCTACCTTTGTTTCCAACTTTCCCACCACACAAGTTGTTTGGGGATTCTCGTTGTGATCATATAACCCAGCGATAATGAATTCTATTATTTCTAAAACAGTTTTCCTTTGTAACTAATTAATAATAATAATATTTAATCTGAAGGTAGACACTATTTCAATCGTCTAACATCAAAATCAATGGTGCACAATGGTACACATGGCAGTTGGGGGAGTTTTTTTCTGTTTTCAAAAAGAGACACTTTATAGCGTAATAAACTTTAAAGTATTTGTTTAAAATTTTCAAAACTAATTTAAAGTTAACCAAAACCAAAAGCAATATAATTTTGATTTTCAAAATATTTATTTTAATATTTATTTTCTTCAAAACTTTAATAAACTTTAGAGAATTTGTTTAAAATTTTCAAAATTAATTGAAAGTTAACTAAAAACAATATAATTTGCATTCAATATGTGTAATAAATTAGTGCATAAAATGAATAATTAATGAAAAGTTACCATTGAAAACCAGATTTAAAACAATTAGTAAGATACAACGAGATTTAAAACAATTACTAAGACTAGAATATATGCATCTTTATTTTATTTCTCCTACGAGTTTTTGGCAAACAAGAAGGATTAAAACAATTAATAAGACCAGATTATATGCATCTTTATTTTACTTCTCCTACGAGTTTTTGACAAACAAGAAGGAAAAGTCTTCTCAATGTAGAGAGGAATACAACCCCTATCCTTTTTATGCCATAAAATGTAGAAATACAATCTTGGAGGAAGTTGGTAATGATGGACAAATTTCATCCACGTATAGAGGTAGGCACGAGCTTACAAATGTTGCAATTTTGTATGCCTTGGAAAGCATAAAAAAAAGGATAAATAAGGAGAGATGATCACTAGTATAAGTGCTTAAATATATCCCTATCCAAGCTATATCATGCCTTGGATTGTATGCTAGCTCATCTAGGCAAGCCAAGACTGA
The DNA here is from genome assembly GCA_034641835.2 of Pinus albicaulis. Lineage (NCBI taxonomy): Eukaryota > Viridiplantae > Streptophyta > Pinopsida > Pinales > Pinaceae > Pinus > Pinus albicaulis. The sequence continues at coordinate 237,567,924 of CM076580.1, forward strand.
ATTCACTCCAAACTATATTTATTGTCAACATAACTTGGATAAGTTATATGTGCCCAAATAATAGCATAGACAGGTAATGCAAACTTGGTCTTTGAATTTTGTCTCAACAATTGGTTTACGCAAGTATAAATGTAAACACAAAAATTCTCAAAATCAAGGAATCAATTCTCCTTTTTAATGGAAATGAAATCTCAAAGGAGAAATAAATTCTTCAATCAAATGTGCAGTAGACAAGAATGCTCAACAAGAAATAAACATATTTCCAGTACATGGATTTGGTCCAAATAATTTTTAAAAGGGGAATGATTTCATTTTTCCATTCATCACAGCCATGCACACATATTAGAAATTGTCAGGAATTACCATAAATAAGAGGGGAAAATATAGCCTCATGCTTCTCACAAATCATTTTCTCGACAATAATAAATTGAAGAGAGATAAGAAAAGCATGGTCGTCAATCTATTCACATAAATCAATCTACCCTTTTGTTATATTATTTAAACGCTAATTCGTCCAAATTGAGCATCAACTCACTTACGAAAACAGGATGTTTTACTAGGAAAAGAGAAGCAAAATATTGCTAAGAGGCTAGGAATTACCTTTCCTTAGCTCATTGACATCATTAAGAAAAGGTAATGGGCCAAATCACATTGAAGCAAGGCATTGATTTACTTTTCCAAATTGGTATTATGTCTCACTAATGTCATGCCCAAAATCTAGCCTAAAAATGGCTTGCTTCCTTCAGCTAAGTAAATTTTTAGAGGCAAACAAAGACAACAATCAAAGTTGTTATATAAAACTCAGAAACAAAATTGCAAATAGGATTTAAAAACGTAGACTTCAACTGGAGGAAGCTAGGATTTAGCTTACCTTTAACAGTCAAGTTGTTATTACAAATCCATTGCACAATACATTTTCACAAAGAGTTTGCAAACAACAAATTTACATACATATAAACTCAATGTAATTACTTGTAAGTAAAAATTTTAATGTTCGAATATGACAACAAATTTCCATAACAAATATGGAATACATATGTTATCAAAATTTGATCCAAGCAATTGACTAGGTTTGAGAAATTTTCCATCCAATTTTAAGTAGTCATTTGCCAACCCTTAGCTAGGATATGAGACCATTAGTGTGAAGGGAAACAATTTATAGAGATTAAGGTCAGTCATCCTATCCCAAAATGATTTCAATATCAACCTAGAAAAACTCACTCCCTAATGAACATCATTAATCATCCAGTGGAACCAACTATGTCTATTAAGCACTAGATATTGAGTTACTACAATTCTATTGTTATATTAATGTTATCATTATTGGTTAGCTAGACCCTTTAATTGTAATTGTACACTTTGTTTGCTATATGTAATGAGGAGAGCTAGCTTTAATGTGTATCTCTTTTGGCGCATTTGTTACATTGTAAAAGGGGTTTTCCCCCTCAAAGAGTCTCTTTTATTTCTATTTTTATGGTATTTGGGTAAAGAACACAATCATTGGGTTTAGCTCCTTTAAACAAGTCATCTTTGTTTTTTGTTATAATTTTTTTTCTATATAGTTTCGGACTATGAAATTTTAGGGAACCTAAGGAAACATAGCAAAGTACTTATGGAAAAAATCCAAGTTTTGAATCACTATACTTTTAGATAATACATTGTGAAAATTAGAGTTTTCTACTAGTCCTAAAATGTAATGACTCTTTTTCCAAGCATTGGGAACAGAGAGCATCTTAGTGACCTAGGCTATAAAATTGAAATTAATTGTGGGCTATGAGATAATTTAATTAATTAAAAAGTAACTAAGAAAAGAGAATAACATAAAAGTCACTTTACTAGGAGAAAAGGTGACCCATGATATTGACCATGGTATTCTGAGAAGCCATCATAATAAAAAGAGAAGCATAATCTCATTGGGGGATATGATTGAATGATTTGGTGAATTGATTTTGTGGCTCTCTAAGAATTGTGTATGCCTTTATGACTCTAAGTTTGGATCATCTTCGGGGGTGATACTATCCTCCCTATGGATCTAATTGTTCTCTATTTTTTGTGGTGAAACATCCACCCTAGCTAGTTTAAAGGGGGAATCATTTCAGATTATCCATTGGCATTTAAGGAAGGAAGGAGGATCCAATTGCAACACTGTCTAGGAGTATCAAGGAACTATTTTGAGATCAATTTGCATCACCATCATGTTGGAATCATGATTGTTGTTAAACCAAAACCCGTAGGTGTTAGCAAAATGAATGCATCGCCAGAGTTAACGGATCCAAAAGAGGTGGTTAAATACATGTCGTGAAACACATGGAGAGCATTGGTTTATAAAATTTCCAAAAATCTCCCCACCCCTAGCGTGAGTCAGGTGTAATTTGAAATCAGGACCTTTGGCTCTGATACCATTTGTTGGAATCATGATTGTCATTACAAAAAAACGGGCAAGTGTTAGTAAACAAACGCATTGTAGGATTTAACAGATTTACGAGAGGTGGTTAAGCACATGTTGCAAAAAACACGAGGAGTGCTAGTTTATCCAATGTCCAATTAGAAATCATTCTTAGCATGTAATTTCTTATTATAATAAATGAAATAATTGGTTGAGTTTATAGTTGTGTATATTTGCATCTGGATTATCTATTTTTCTCTGGAATTTTTATGTGGAATTTATCTGTAGGAATTTCTAAAACAATTCGAAAGAAATATTCATTAAAATTTATAAATAAATAAATAAAAATATTAGAGTGGTATCGGAGTTGTTTTTCCTACCAACTCGAGGGAGTTAGAAATGGAAGGCTTATCATCTATTATAAAAGCGTGAAATTTTCATGTCGGTTGAAAACCTAATTGAGTTGAATGTCCTAAACCGAGTTAATGGATACCTGTGGAGAGCAGGCCAAGAAAAGGGCATAATATATTGGAGAGTGGAGATGATCGTGGCCATGTCACGTGAGGAAAGATCAAATATAATAGTGGAATCAAGTCCCAAAGTTGTAGTCACGTGTTGAAGGAAAGGATTGAGTTCATAAACCCTCGTGCAAACCTAAAAATGAATAATTATTTGTTGAGAAAATTATTGTGTTGCACGGATGAATCCCTACTGTCGAGGTTGAGTTCTAATTTTAAGGGAGGATCGAACTGTATCAATTGAGGTCATGAAATGATCAAATGAATAATTGAGGTCCAATGTATTGTTTTTGAGGATCCAACTTTTGTTGCCAATTTATTTGAGGGCCAGCGAAATTTTATTTGATAAATGTATGAAGCAATAGTGGCATACAATAGAGTGGGGTAGCAACAAAGGCACATATTCGAGTGGTACCATAACATGATGAGTGAGAGCCATCACCATAGGGACAAGCCTTGGGCATTCTAACACCAATCGTCGAGTGAATCTCTAGAGAAAATAATCTTAACGAGTGTTTTCCCCGAAGTTTTTTTGTGATCATGTGTGTGGTGTGATCTGAGTTTGACACCCACAAATTATTTATAGCAAGGGTTTTGAGGTTCATCTTGGCACAAATTTTTTCACTTTCCGTTTTGATCATTGTATTCAGAGCACAATATCAATTGGAATTAATGAATTGTACTAAAATACGTATATCATAACCTTGGTTGGATTTTTATTTTTATTTTTTATTATTTTGCGCTCAAATTTATGAAAATATACATTTTGGACTAGGGTCTAGTGAGTGTCCCTGATCTCAAGGTGACTCTTACAATCATTCCCATGATGCACAATGCCCTTGTTCTTGGTATTTTCAGGTTTCCAAGCAATGATTTTCTTAGCATGGACCTTTGCGACTTCAATTTTGCTTGTGTCAAACCTATCAATGGGCATGTGGAACCATTGGTTGGAACAGAGGTTCAACTTCAATCGACCACCTTGATCTCTCCTGATCTCCCTTGATCTTTCTCGATTATCCTTATCTCTCTCAATATCCTCTAAATATCTCACCATTATAATTCTAAAGCAACATCACTCTTTAATCTAATCTGGTTATATTTTGTGGGAGTTACTATTTACATTGGAGGTTGTGAATGCCTAGGCTTGTTGATCTGAGTGTTATTTTCCATAGAGAAACATTGTTTTTTTCTTTGATATATGAATTTCTTCAATAACATGTTAAGTTCACCCCAAATCATTATATCATTGTGCAGATATATATTGTTAACCATATGTACTTGCAACTATGTAGAAAGAACAACATCATCATCATCATCTAAGCAGCAGCACGTAAAAGAACAAAGGAAGAGAAGCATGAACACATAGAGACACCAGGATTGGTCTGAGACCATGGAAAAACCCACTATGGGGAAAACCCTTGAAAATTCTTCTTCTTAGATCGTCATTAAATGATTCAGCAAAGAAGTGTACAATGATCCATTGATCTAATTCTTCATAATGCAGTAAAATAACTAGCACATGCATAATGCGACTGTTGGACCTCCAAAATGTCATCCACTTTCACCTTCATTTCCATCATTTTACCCTTATTCAATAACTCTATAGCCCCATAACCTTACATTAAGTAACCATTTTCATTATCATATGAGTTTAACATTAATATTTTCCAAGTCATTAATTTTAAGTATTTTAAGTGAATTTGTGATTAAATATTAGGCAATTAACATGTTTTCATATATATCTAAAAGTGTTATGAGTTTTGTGATATTGTAGGCCTACTTGGAGATTCTAGAAGGGTAGTATTTGGCCATCCAACCACAAATTCGAATTTCAAACTCCAACTCATAAGGATTTCTAGAATATTTCTAGAGGATGTGGATCATTAACTATGCACATTCAAAAGAGAAGAATCATGGATAAGAGAATTTTGAGAGGATATGTATCTTACATTTTTAGATGATTGGTTGTAACCAAAAGAGATAAGAGATTTGAGGATTTGTATTTATTGAATAGTTATCCTAATTTTTTGTATAAATAGGAGTGCACCCTTCATACAAAGGGTTGTGTAGTCATATGTTAATTGTTAGCTAGTGGCTAGTTGATAGTTGGAGGTTCCAAGTTCTAGATGTAATTTGTAAAGTGAGGATAGAGATTTCTTGTAATATAGTGTAACTTCATATTTATTAATAAATATTGCCACTTTGATCTCCAATATGTGATAGTTGATTCAGTGTGTTTGCTGAGGAATGGAGGGCCCCCATCAACCACAGTTTGCACATATTTGTACATATTGGTAACAGAGTATAGTTATGTTATTTCATTTCTTTTCAGAAAGTGTGTTTCCATTTTATGCAAGTTTGTTTTTCCTTTCAGCAAAGTGTGATTTTGTTTCAGTAGGTGTGAGTGTGATTTCAATTCAACATTTCATTTATGCAAGTGTGGTGTGATTTCATTTATGCAAGTGTGATTTCAATTTTCAAACAAGTGTGATTTCCTTTATGCAAGTGTGAGTTCAATTACTTTATGTTTGGTTTGGATTGGATTGATTTAATTAACTTTGTAGTTAATTTTAATTGCATTATATTAATCTATTCTAATAAATAACCACCTAGTACATATAGTACAAGTATACCTCGTCAGCTTACAAAACCCTGGGTTGAAAAATTAAATGACGGGGATTTAACTCGCAATTAAATCACCCAACAGTGACCTTAAACATATCTATGTTGAAGGAACTTGATTCTGAGAACTGAGATGCACTAACACTGGTTGTAGCATACTAATGAACACAACTATCACTGAGTGGAAACTTCGTAGAAATGAAGATATGACTTTGAGGACCCGATTTGCAGTGGAAATATACTGAATAGATCTATAGATATATAAATCTACAACATCAACAAACATGGATCCAATAGATCGCCGAATCCAGCTGAACTCAACTACCAAATCATAGATCTGAATCCAAGATGTTGTCAAAGACTGATCATAAGCAATTATGACTAAGCAACATATGTATGAAGGCACTGCGCAAGAAACTTAATGTGACTCAACTCAAACCTACCCATAAAACCCATTAGATGTGACCTCAACATGCCCATACCGCATCTGAAGCTTCCTTGGATGCTACCTAGACACACTATGCCCACGGATCTAGTCCTGATTAGCCCAATCTAGCCCATGAACCCTAACCACAACCTTAACACACCCAGCCCCTATAGCATCTTAGTCACTACATTAACAAGCTCAGCCTGCAGCTCTAGCCTGAATCATGCATTTTTGTGTCTACAAATATGGCTCAGAATACCCAGATTAGAGCGAGCCTCTCGCGTGTGATCCTAAACCTTGTGCAAGCTTCTCCCATCGAACCTCTGTGAGCCAAAATAGAAAATATGATCCACAACAAAAAGTGCAAGAAGAAAATCTCATGAGTGAATGTGTGAGAATGAGCTCTATCTCACTTCTATATATATCTTTCGAATGGGTTCGCTTGGGGTTAAGTCCGACTTAAATAATTCCAGATGGGGTTAGGTCAACCTATTCCATTTCACTTTAATAAATAAAATTATTCATAATTTAACTTTCTCTTAACCGATTGGGGCGATATATGGGTCAATTTTGGGCCTCTCAAAAAAAGGAATCTAATGCAATTATAATCTTGACCATCAGAGTTTTCCTTCATGGAATTTGACCGCAGTTTCATAGTTTTAACACTCCCTCTCAACCAGGGAGAATTCCACCTGCCAATATTTGTTCATCGATCAATATGCCATTATGGTATCTTCATGCATCATCACATATCATCACTGATCATCTCTATCATGTAGTCTTCATGCTGTAAACCTTTCTCATTACAAATCATCAATGTACTTCTCATGTTTATTTCTACTTATCTCTTGATTGTTCTTGCACGTATGTTGAATATTATCGGATCTAGAAGAAGAATAATTTGTTACCGAAGGGGAGATTAGGCTACCACCCTTCATCCATCAGGCTATCATTTTGAATCTCTGCCAGCAGGATACCACCCCTGATATCATCATCAATCATAATCGGAGATCATGTCATCAAGGAGCATGCTTCAACCTGTAACTGCATCGGGGAGCACATCTCGACCCAAAATATCATGGGGGAGATATACCTCTACAACCCCATATCAAGCAATAATATATCCATCCATACAAGGGAGCCCATCTCGACCCTAGAATCACATAGGGGAGATCAATCACAACCTGAAATTGCGTAGGGTTATCTCAACCAATCCTATTTCCTACTGATCTTCCCATTGGTGACCCTGAATAGTCATGTGTTTAAACACTTACATCGTAATCGAATTGGGTTATTGATCCGGATTTATGCAGGAATGCAACAGAATACACATATAACCATAAGCACAGATATGCAGCGGAAATAATGCTTCATTTCATTAATATCAAATAACAGGAATATGCTTACAGACATAATAGAAATAAAATAGCTAGGGCGTTGGTAGCTTATCTTTGAGAAGAGATGTGGCGGCTACAGGCCCCTGAACTGTGCTAAAAAGAGGCTCGAAGGCCTATTTATTGTTGAGAAACAATGCAAAACCATAAACATCCAAAAACCTAACCATACGAGATGAAGCGCCAAAATTATGGGCCCCGTTTGGGTAAATTGGTGTTTCAAGTTCCCGGGGACATAAATTTGGCATACGATATTTGTTTTACATGCATCATACCTCGTTAGAAATATCTATCTAGGAGTACAACTTTTGGTGTGAAAAACATCTATCCATGTACCCATTTTGCTCCCAGTTTTTCCAAAAAACGTCGTTTCGGGCCTCAAAATGGCTCTAGAAGTTCAGGACCCGAAAAACTACTAAAAATAGTAAGTTGTGCTACAGCTGAAAAACTGAAAGAACTGATGGTGGTGTTTCAAATGGAATAGGTGGGTGGCCACCAATATCCACTGGGATCATTATGGCTCCAAGAGTGCAAGACCCGAAAACCTGCTAAAACTAGTAAGTTGTGCTGAAAGTGAAAAGCTGCAAGAATTTATGGTTCAGGTGAAAATGGAATAGGTGGGTGACCACCGATATCCACCTGGATCATTCCTCCCTCCTTAGGAATAAATGGTCCCCATTCTGTTGAGATGCTACATGAGACGAGGCAAAATCTGTTGAAATGGGTATTAGATTTTTCGAAGATGTCATGGACCTGTGGGCAAACATGTTGGATACATTTAGTAAATTAGGTTTCTTTATCAGCCTTAGACAGTACATGTGTGGATTTTGTCTGTGTAGTTGCATGAAGTATGGAAACATCAGGCGGCGGTGCGTCGGGGGTTAGATCAATGGAGTGCTTGTCGTGATAGTGTAGAGGAACCTTTGTGAGTGAGGAGAAAATGTCCTCCTATTCCTCTAGGGGAGCCCTATTTCGAGGTTGTGGCCACAATATTATTTTTCCCTGTGAGCGAGTTGTAAGGAAAATAATTTCTTGGTTTTGGAAACAATCTTACTCCATTTTTTTGCAGTAGTCAAAGAGATGATAGGAGGCGATACTACCTTCGGTATCCTATACAAGTTGTTTCCCAACGTAATAATAACAGCATGAGGCCTAGACTCATACATAGCATGTCGCATCCACAAGTATGGTTGGCCCAATAATACATCAGCTACATCAAGAGGAGCAACATCACACAATAGCTCATCCATGAATGGCTTGATACTATACAGAAGGCGGCATTACTGGCAGACGCGAAGATCTCTCCTTGGGTGAAGTCACCCGATGGTATACGACTATGGGAGTGCTATAGTCGGTAGGCCGAGCTGCTTCACGACCTCTGTTGAAATGAGGTTATTTTTGCTTCCGCTATCAACAAGGAATTGCAGTGGAGAACCCTTCACCCACATCTACGAATGGAAGAGGCACTCCCCCTCCTCTAGATCCTTAGAATCCTCCCTCTGGATCTTGGTGGTGGCAACAATGATACTAGGATCTGCATCAATGATATTCTTCCCTTTGTCATTTATTTTGTCTGGTTCTGACTCAGGATCAGAACATGCATATGATTCGGGTGACTTTAGTTCATCCACCAACAACTGTTTGGCCTGAAACTCATTTGTGCTATGAGAGGGGCTATTATGAAATTCACACCACTTCCTCGTGTCCTTATTTGGATTTGTGGTGTTTTTTTGAGTCGCCCTGCTTTGGCCTTACCCCTTGTTCTTCAGTTCAAGGGTGCCTTTCCCTGGCTTCGGATTCGTGGATCCAAAGTATCGCTTCTTCTGATTAAATTCTGCTCGATCTTTACGGCATAACGATATGCCGTGCCAAGCGATGTAATGTTGAGGAACTCCATTTCCTCTTGAATGTGTCTGTGTAGGCAGCTGCGGTACTTGATCACCAAATGTCTCTCTAAATCTTTAATACCCAACTTTATGCGCAAAGTATGGAACAAATTCGTCAGTTCGTGCACATCTTGATCCCTCTAGTGCCGCAGCGTGGTCCATTGGATGTACTTATACTCATAGCTCCCCATGGGGTAATATTGTTCCTTGATGTCATCTCGGAACAAATTCCAAGTGGGTGTGGCTGAGAACAGAGATGGTTTTGTCCTGTCCTTTTGCTCTCAGTAGGTTTCCCACCAATCTTTGACATGCGGGGCAACTTTGAGGAGTGCAAAAGTAATCTTTTCTCGGTCGGAGAAATCATGGACTGAGAAATACCCTTCCAGAAAATTCAACCATATATCTATGGCGTCTGCATCTATCTAGCCTTCAAATATAGGAATGTCAAATTTTACATGTACCTTGAAGGGAGTGGTGCCTCCAGAGTGGTTGTTGGATGTAGATGCGTTGTAGATGGGCAGTCGTTGAAAAATCTAAGCAAGTTATCCATCATCGCATTCCTTTGTTTCTCGAGGGCCTCCTTGAGCAATATTTTGATAGGATCTCCTGCTCCCTCATCTTTATTTTCTTCCACCATGGGAGGCCTTCGAGGTTTGCGAGGCTGATCTTGCAAGGGTTCAACTAGATCAAGCCCTAACTCCTTATACCCTGACCATGTTGGGGACATGCAAAGAAAAACAAAGAAAGAGCAGACCGCTCTGATACCATTGATCCAGATTTATCTAGGAACACAACAGAATACACATATAGCCATAGATAGAGAGATGCAGCAAAAATAATGCTTTATTTCATTAATATCAAATAACATAAATATGCTTACAGACCTAATAGAAATAAAATAGCTAGGGCGTTGGTAGCTTATCTCTGAGAAGAGATGTGGTGGCTAGAGGCCTCTGAACTGTGTTACAATGAGGCTCGAAGGCCTATTTATTGTCGAGAAACAATGCAAAACCCTAAACATCCAAAAACCTAATCGTATGAGATGAAGTGGCAAAACTATGGGCCCCGTTTGGGTAAATTGGTGTTTCAACTTCTCAGGGATGTAAATTTGGCATACGATCTTCATTTGACGTGCATCATACCTAATTATAAATATCTATTCGAGGAGTACAACTTTTGGTGTCAGCAACATCAATCCATGGACCCATATGGCTCCCGATTTTCCCAAAAAGCGTCGTTTAGGGCCTCAAAACAGCTCCAAAAGTTCAGGACTCGAAAAACTATTAAAAATAGTAAGTTGTGCTACAACTAAAAAACTGAAAGAAATTATGGTGGAATTTAAAATGGAATAGGTGGGTGGCCACCAATATCCGCCTGGATCATTAGGGCCCCAAAACGACTCCGGGAGTGCAGGACCCGAAAACCTGCTAAAAATTGTAAGTTGTGTTGAAAGTGAAAAGATGCAAGAATTATGGTGCGGGTCCAAATGGAATAGGTGGGTGGCCACCGATATCCACCTGGATCAGTTGTACACCCCAAGTACATTCTCAACTCGTTGTCCAAATGAGGAGCGGTATTCCCGACAAGCCTTGCTTGTTGGTATGATTCCAACTGGGGTATACTTTGCGAAGATCAATCAGGGGAGAAGCATTCTCTGGCCCTATGAAGATAGGGTAGTAGTATCTCTAACCCTATGGGTAACATATAGGGAATACACCCTATTGTCCATATTTCCATCAACCCCATGAGCCCTCTATCTCAATTCCTCATCCCAGGATCTCAAACAGGGAGGAAGATTTGGCTTAGTGTCCTCAATCAACGTTGCTCTCATCATACTCATATCTGGTATCTTCTTATCACAATAACAGCTGATTCCTACTCATACAGGACATCAAATCAAATTTTATGTTATAACATACAGAATCATGTAAATCACAACAAGATACCATAATCATCCTCACTCTCACAGAGGTGTCAACCACATATGGATACCATACTCATCCTCCCTCTCAAGGAGGTGTCAATAACAAGTCTAATTTTGTCTCGAACAACTAAATTGTCTCACATCACAGTCCCAACTATATGTATATAGGATTCTCTTTCATCACAGTGTATCCATGTCTTATCCAGATCATGCTTAGACAACTTTGTAAGGAGATTCTACATCCTCCCTCACATCTATCCATGCTAGAAGCATTGTACCAGAACTCGTTCGTGCTATGGACCTCTCATCCATGATATCATGGTAGATCTCATATTAAGGTAGCATCCCAATGTGATCATCAATAATAATCCCAAACATCATTAGTTCATTCATGCAGCTATATATCATGGGAGAAATATCTCAACCTCTAAAAGTAGAACATTTCATTCAAGTATTTCAAAAAGGATGTTTGGCAGCAATTCTAAATGAAGTAGCTCAATCATGAATTTAATCATGTTCTATACACGTCATATACGGATGGATGTTCAAAATGGAACATCAATGCTTCAATCAACCATTAGATGCCATCTCAAGTTCAACAAAATTTGAACTTTAAATCATAGAATCCAAGGATTTACATTTTCATTACACAAAGACATTTTATCAACAAATTTACAATATAGGATTTCTTTCCCAAATTCCAGAAATTAATTCATTATGCCATGATACATCATTACGAGATTCAGAATTCGTCTCCCTCTTACTTATATTGTTAGAGGCTCAACACCTGTCAAGGGTAGACTATCAGTATGTAAAACCAAAACCAAATCCATAAAAAAAATTAAGGCCATACCTTGGAAATAATTATCGTGACCTCCTCATATAATTTTCAAATATAGAAAAATCTGAATTGAGGAGCTTGCATCATGCAACACTATCTGCAAGCGTAATTCCTTACCACAACAACATAATCAACCTTACATAAATCAATGTCATGTCAATGAAGTCATATTATTAGAGTTTAGAATCTAAACAAAAAATATTATCAAAGACATTGATTTCATAGTATCAATTCTTTCAACTGGTGATAGGTAGAGCTCATATTCATTTACTGTCAAGTCAACAGGTCAATCATGCCATTACAAGTCACTTTTGATACTATATTCTAGTTCATACATCAAGGTTAAGTCATGCATGTTCCATCTTCATATTGAGTCACAAGAACCATTGTGCTAAGAACAAGAGGGGCAATACAAAACCATAATTTTGAATACTCACATACGACATTTAAGGTCACTATGACCACATAGAATTCTCATCTGGGAAAATCAACAATCGCCATATCAAATCATTTCAAATCCAAATACACGATCATGGTAAGATCTATAATTCTATACATATCGGAATAATCAATTCAAAGTTCTACAACTCATCTATTTCAATCGGCCAAAGCATGTAGCACAATCCTCAAACATAATGAGATATTCATATGAATGTCTTGGTCACCTCCAAACACAAGTTTGATATAAACATAAAAACTTTTCCTGTTGATAGATCTTACTGCTATCTACAGCACATATGCAAAATTGACATCTTCTAGGTGACCATCTGATTTCATGCCTAATCCTTTATTTACTTTGATCATCAATTTAACCCAACAACTTCAGAAATCATTATACAATGGCATGACATGTTAGAGATCCCTTGATTTGGAGTACAGACTGAATTCATTGTACAAAACTTAAATTATGTTTCTATCAATCATATTCACATCTATGGGCCTTCCTTTGCGTGAGTGAGGCTCAAACCTCTATTGTATATCAACAATGTCATATACTCATAAATCATAGAAGAGCAGGTAATTTCATTTTCATTCATGTCATCAACATGTCTTGATTGGAGTGATGCAACAGCAGACCTGATACATTATAAACACATGTCTAACATGATCATCAACATCATGTCATCAATATTTCCTCAAAGGATGGACTTGAAATATCAGGGCAGCATGTTGATGTGACAACACAACCTTATGAACCCAATAACAATACATCAAGTTAGAGAATTTAATTTCACCATATGCCATAACCATAGGTATTAAGAGATATAGAACATTAATCTCATAGATATGCTTCTATCATCATGGTCATAAATACCATGCTTATGATGATCAATAGGATCAAGTTAGGTTATTCAATAAACTAACAAAGTGCAATCACTCTTTCCATGAGCTTTAATCATGCTTATCACAAGCACTATCAATAACATATCAATGAGGTAAACTTCCCCTCGATATCCAATAGGTATTATGCATATCAAGTGTTAAGAGTACCATTTAATTGAGTCAAGATCAGGATCTCAAAACAATAGATGTTATCCAAAAATCAAGCATATCATCATATTAAGGATCATAGAATCAATTATCTAGATCAAAATGTTCAATACTAGGTGCACCATTTCATCATCAGGATCATGAATCCAAATATCAATTTCACATGCATGAGCCACTTGAGAAGGAGACATTCTCAACATACCATAGGGCTAAACTAGCCATCAATGTTACAACTGAAATCATACCATGCATACCTTGTGGTATTACCTATGCATATTCACATAGGAAGCTTGTAGTGCTCAAGTACCTATTTACCTTTTCTAGATCTAACCATATTTCTTGCATTGCAAAAGATCCTCAAGAGGGATCCACTCATCACATCTCATCAAGGATATTAGAAATATCCAGGTGTTCAAATATACATGTAGGAAGTAATGACTAGAAACAATAATCATAATAATCAAATCCATAAGTATAAACAAGAGTAAGGTCATAGGTCAAGGAATACTTATCTTCAATGAGAGATCCTCCTATCCATCTTGAACCAACCTTCAAGAGACATCCATAAACCATAAAACAATGTTGACTTCAATCAAAAACTTTATCAATAACCAGGTTATCTGTCAAATGGATCCCAAGTGCTTCACATAGATCACATCTCAAGACTCTTACCATAAACCAGGGTTTATCTCAAACCCTCACTATCACATCCTTATCCACTAACTACCTAGGTTTTTCTTTATACCCTATAATTCTTTTAGGTCTCTACCATCCTCTGCTTGCTTCCATCAAAGTGTCTCCATGGGGGTGATCTTCATGGCTTTCCTTCATCCTGGCTCTGATACCATGTTAATTTTCCATAGAGCTACATTGTTATTTTCTTTGATAGATGCATTTCTTCGATAACATGTTAAGTTCACCCCAAATAATTATATCATTGTACATATCTATATTATTAACCGTTAGTATATACAAATATGTAGAAATAAGAATCATCATCAGCATCTAAGCAGCGGAACATAAAGGAAGAAAGGAAGAGAAGCATGAACACATAGAGACACTGGGATTGGTCTGAGACAAGGGGAAAACCCATTATGGGGAAAACCCTTGAAAATTCTTCTTCTTAGATCGTCATCAAATTATTCAGCAAACAAGAGTATAATGATCCGCTGATCCAATTCTTAATAATGTAGTAAAACAACTAGCACATGCATAACATGACCTTAAACATATTTTTTCTGAAGGAACTTGATTCTGAGAACTAAGATGCACTGACACTCATTGTAGCATATTAATGAACACAATTATCACTGAGTGAAAACTTTGAAGAAATGAAGATACGACTTTGAGCACTCAATCTACAGCGGAAATATATTGAACAAATCTACAAATATGTAGATCTACAATGTCAAGAAACACAGATCCAATAGATCAATGAAGCCAACTAAACTCAACTTTCAAATCCTAGATATGAATCCAAGATGTTATCAAAGGCTGATTGTAAGCAATTGTGACTGAACGACATATGTATGAAGGAACTGTGTAAGAAACTGAATGTGTCTCAACTCAGATCTACCCAGAAAAAACCCTTAACCATGACCTCAACACACTTAGCCTGCGGCTGAAGCTTCCCTGACCGCTACCTAGACAAAATTTGCCCACGATTTTGGTCTTGATCAGCCTGATCTAGTCCAAGAACCCTAGCCGTGACCTTAACATGCCCAGCCCATGACTATAACAACTTAGTTGCTACCTTAACAAGGTCTGCTCATGGCTCTAGCCAGAATCCTATAGTTTTTTTCCCGCGACTATGGCTCAGAAAACCCAGATCAGAGTGAGCCTCTCGCCTGTGATCCTGAACCATGTGTGAGCTTCTCCGGTCGAACCTGTGTGAGCCAAAACAGAAAAGGCGATCCACAACAAAATGTGCAAGAAGAAAATCTCATGAGCAAATGTGTGAGAATGAGCTTGAGGTCACTTCTATTTATAGCTTTCGAGTGGGTCCGCTTGGGGTTAAGGCCAAATTAACTAATTCCACATGAGATTAGGCCAACCCATTCCATTTCACTTTAAAAAATAAATAATTCATAATTTAACTTTCGCTTAACCGATTGGGGTGATCTATAGGTCGATTTTGATCCTCTCAAAAAGAGTAATCTAATTAAGTTATAATATCAACCATCAGATTTGTCCATAGTTAAATTTTACCGCATTTACATAATTTTAACACTGAGGATACATAATTGTGATTTATTTCTTCTAACAAAGCCATGCAGAATGGGTGTTGGATTGAATCCTTAATGCCTGAGAGAGAGACCACATTATGTATATCTGTGTTATTGTTGTTGGAATTGATTCTCTTCGACATCACGCTGGATATTTTCAATTTTCTCCCAGTCATATCATCAAAACCCCCTCCTTATCCATTTGATCCATTGGTCACTTTCCACACCTAGACTGCATGCAGGTTTCTCATTGTTGAGATCATTGGGTAAATGGAACGATTGAATGCTATCAAGTGTTCAAAACTTCTCCTGAATCAATACAATAATACATATGTTGGGTCTGTAAAGATAATTTTTTCATGGAGAAAGGAACAAATTAGATCATCAAACATTTCTCAACAGGAGTATATATTGAATGTGAAATGTTAGGAATTGCTCCACAGTAAACATTTTTTATTTTCGATGTTTTGAGTCTAAACCAAGACCCATCGTCAAAACAAAGGTTGAGGAGAAGAAGAAGAAGAAAGTTGCTCTCCTCTCTATTTTAATCATGGTTTTCTCAAGTGAACAAATATCAAGCCATACTTCCCTTCCATACAGGGAACTGATTAGGGTTTGCAGATTTTTGTGGGGATGATAATTTCAAAAATTGCTCCACATTAGACATTTTTTATTGTCAAAGTTGAGTATAAACCAAGACCAATTGTTAGGAAAAATTTCAAGGAGAAGCATAAGAATAAATTTTCTCTCCTCTCTATTTTAATCTTGGTTTTCTCAAGTGAACGAATCTCAAGCCAGATTTCCCTTTCGTACAGGGAACTGATTAGGGTTTGTGGATTTCTTTGAGTATGATATTGAATGTGATATGTTGGAAATTTCTCCACAGTATATGTTTTTTATTGTTGATATTTCTATTCTAAACCAAGACCCATCATCGGGACAAAGGTTGAGGAGAAATAGAAGAATACATTTTCTCTCCTCTCTATATTAATCATGGTTTTCTGAAGTGAAGGAATCAATAACCGATCTCTCTACTCATTAAGAAGTTGTAACCTAGACTTAGTCTATTTTTGCCTCTATTTGAGCTCTTATTTCCTTGCACTATTCCTTTAGAAATTAGGCCCCTATTATTTAGGAATTTCTCCAAAATGGATTGCACAATTCCTTAGGTTGATCATTTGACTACATGCAACACATGTACACTCAAGACTAGTCTACAATTGATGTTACACTGCCTTGGAATCTCGACCAAGCCTAGGGAAATCAAATTCTCTACATGCACTAGCTATTTTGAGCTAATTGATTAATTAACTGGATGATCACAGAGTTTGATTGAAGTCTCACTGCACAATTGACCCTCCACTAGTTCCTTCAATATAGTTACAACTAGTTTAACTAAAAACAACTTTAAATAATTGGCCTTGATTGATACAAATTACCAATCACATGTGCTTAACTGAACTCTAAATCCTCCAAGTCGAATTTATTGAGTAAACTAGGTGACACAATCCATGCCATACAAGTTAAGTGCATCCAAGTTGTACGCTGATGTGGAAATTCGAATTTTCTCAATTTAATCAAGGCAAAATCAAATTGAGAATTTATTGTTGCATTTTTCAACAATGTTCAACAACCATATTAAAAAATAAATAAGGCTTGCAACTCATTGAGTTCATAATTTACAGGGAGTATAAGTGCGAGTAATGAGCCACCTTCTACATTATTTCTCAGGCCACATAGAGAGATGGTGATGACGCAGAAGCATGGGATGGGTGGATGGTATGAGGAAGCAAGAATACAAGCTTGTAGGTTGTTTGAGAAAGATGGAAAGTATATCAAGATGTAGAATCAAGAGATATAACTTTAGCATATCGGCATCCCAATTATAATCAGAGTAGCTCGATGTTAGCATGGTGGTTTTTCTTGGGATTTTTGATGCACAATGGGAGAGACACTCTATGGGATGTCATGGATACAGAGATGTTATGGTGGCAGTTGAAAACTAATCGAATAGACGTACCTGACAGTTACTAGAGGGAGGTTATGAATTGGTACCCTATCAAATGGGAAATTTATAAAAGAATACTTCTAGCCAAGGGTACAACGCAATTGGAGTATTTAGGCATCGGGGATGATATATTCCCTATTCGGTAATTGGATCCATGTGGATTATTCCCTCGTATGGCAATGCTTGACTAAGTATGGGAACACAAGTGAAAGGTAGGAGAAGATAGTATGGAAGAAACTATTTTCAATAAACTAGGAGGACACATTCTTTTAGAGAATAGATTTTTTCAAGGCATGATAGCAGGTGGCAGTAGCACCAATTTTAGCAGAGTTGAGATGATAAGGTAGTGTTGACGGTGTTGGATACCACCAACATGTAAGGGGATATCCCGATGTGAGGTCCCCATTATACCTCACAATTTTTGGTGTAGGAGTCCCATCCGTATATATGGTTCGGCCATCATTGGAAAGGTTTCAAAGATGTGCCTTGGTTAAAACACATACACAAGAGATCACAAACACCTCTTTGGGGCAGCAAGTATGTAAGCTCTGTCTGACACCAAATGTAAGATGCATAGGAAACTTCCACGACTGGTAAAGGAAATGAGACTATGGTTAGGGAAGTAATATTACTATCCTAAGGGGGACCCAGGAATGAAGATAAATGCTTGTTGATTACCTGCAAAGTAGTTCACATGATAAGAAATAATCATCAAAACACAACAACACATATTCACCAATATCCATATCTAATCAATGAATTAGTTCATTAGCCGTAATATGTAATTAAACCAAAATATACCACAAACATAACAAGAATAGTCCTATTATATCCATGATACATGCATGAAGAAGTGATGGCTCATAGAGCTTTTGATTATAAATGAAATATCCCAAGTAAATTGTTACATAGATGAAACACTAGATCCAGTAGTGGAACATGAAGCCACAACTTGCTTCTCTAAAGAATGATCTATCTCCTATGCACTATAAGGAAAATCAAGGAAAGACTCCAAGAATCCAATCCTTTTGCTTGAGTTATGAGGAGATATTTATAACAAATGACAATAACTTTTGAGCTTCCTTGTGACCCTTCATCTCCTATGACCTATGGGCTTGTATACAATTTTTCATATTCTTTACATGACCCTTTACATCCATATGTGATTTTTCACATTCCACATGCGCCTCTTGGACTCTATTACATGAAATTTATTACAAAATACAAATTAGATATAAGACGGTGGCTATATGAGACAAAATTTATAATAGGACAAAATATTATCAAATTAAGAAGTCATCTGCTTCCTCATGGAGCTCATTGGTGATGTATGTGTTCCATGCTCTGAACTTCATAGAGATGACTTTAATCTAAAGCAAAAAGTTTGTTGCATATCGCATCTTCACCTCCAATGCTTCTGTCAATATGGTCTTGGATCTTGATTGTACACTATTCCATAGACGTGATAGTTTCATGTGGTCTTTGACTGGTGCGATGGAAAATTGTAGAATAATTTCCTTGGTGATCTCCAAGCCTTCTTCTTTTGATGATTTCTTGATTTGTTCTATGTACTGCCTTATTTCCTGAAAGATGATTTCCCTGCCTCTTATTTCTTCAAGTGATCCTACTGAAGGCATCCAAGTTTTTGTGCTAGACACTCGAAACCATTGTGCATTCCACTATAAGCAGAAATAGCGTTAGTTGATTGTTCTCCAAGACAAATATAATTATGATGGTGGAGTCTCAGTTTTACTCGATCTATTTCAGCAGCAATCTTGTCCTTTATAACCAATTGTTGTGGAATATTCAGACATTTTCTAGCCCATTCCTGGAGTTGATCAACAATTGTGTTTTCCACTTTCAGGAGCTTCAATACTTCTTGTACTTTCTTCTGATACCAACAAGGGGGGCCACTACTTGTTGTAGAAGTATCATTTCATCATATAACAGTGCCATGGTATCCTCCATTGGCCCTAGTTCCTCCTCTATGGCTAACTTCCATTGAATTTGTGTGAATATAACTGTTGATTTTCCACTACAAGGTGTTTTGCATGTTGCTTTATTGCAACTAACTCTTTCCTTAATTGTGCATTCTCGTTCAATAGATATTCAGAGTTGTCCTTGTTGAAAAAATGTAGCAAGAAAGTCTCAATTTGACTTTAGCCTTAGTCAAATTGAGTAAATTTAATTTCCACATCCACATGATATAACTTGGAGGAAGTTAAATAGTGTAACATGGCTCTTGTCACTTAGTTAGCTCAATAAATTCAAGTTAGTGGGCTTGGAATTCAGTAATGCATGTGTGATTGTTAAATTTTAGTAATCTATTTCAGTTATTTTTAGTTTTATTTAGTAAACTAATCTTTAACTATTGATAGAGTCAGTTTAAGGTCACTTGTGCAGTGGGGCGAAAGTCTAACTCAGAGATCTAACAGTTAACTGATCAAGTTTTCTTCAAACACTTCAATGTTCTTTTTCCCATCATGTAGCTGACAACACCTAGAAATGAGGTACTGATATAGATCCTTGAGAATCCTGGTCAATTAAAATGCAAAAGGGCGATGTTAGAACTTATTAATCTCTCAATACAAATATTTAATGATGTCAATTGTGTCGAGATCATCCCATATAGTATGAAATTTATTATTGGCATACTATGTGGGCTTAAGCATCTTATAGTAAGTCTACATGTCTTCTCCATAATAGGTGACAAGTTTACCACCATTTTCACTACGAAACACTAGATCATAATCATCCATGTGTGTAATAATCCACTCAATCACTTTTGCACAAGGGATGACTAGGAACCTGCATGTGATCATGTGTATCCTGGATCACTTGATATTCATGTATGCTTGCAAATCTTCTAAGTTTTCAGTGAACTATTTATGTTTGAATATGTCTTTGATGTCATTCCATGTGACCTCAATAGACTTATCTATGAAGCATTGTGTATCTGCATAGATGGGAACGGTAGTCTTTGTAACTTCAACTGCTTCCTCATTGGTTGCCTTTGAAGCTTTTTTATAGGCCACTTTACATGTAGCGGGAGTAATGGTTCCAAAAAATGATGAAAAATTAATAATAATTGCAGCTCGAACACTTGTATGTGGAAGCACACTCATGGATACAAATATTAGTTTTATAAAATATCTTATTTATAACAATAAATAACTTAGAAAAACATATTCAAAGAGCCTTCAAATGTAAGTGAGAATGTAATCCTATCAATGATAGAACATAGCTACTTGCATGGGCAAGAAATCTGCAATAAAACAAGGAGGACGCACTTTCAAATCATGAAGGTAATTTCACAGGTCATTTGAGGCTTTGAGGTGCGCTCAAGAAAGAGATAAAACATCAAGGGTGCAGGGCACACTGACGAAGCACAAAGGAGAATCACTTGGGCCTTCAAGGTGCACTAATGCACTCAAGAGGACAAGGAGGGCACAAGGGCACATGCTGAAGAGACGAAGGGTAAAATTTTGAAGTCTTCGGGGTGCACTCATGCGCTCAAGGAGGGAAAATTTATTCATGACAAAGGAGTACACTCTTGAGGAAAATATTTCTTTTCTGGGCGCAGTTTTTTTATTTAGTCGGTATTTAGCTTCCAGGAGTGTGGTTTTTCATAGAATGGCTCAAGGACAAGTCCAAAAACAAGATTGAATGATAGAAATGTGGAGATGAAATATCTACAATTTCTTATGGATGTTTTCACAATCATGATTAGAATGTGAAGAGTTAAGGAATATGCAGAGTCATAGCTTGCAACAGCAAATTAACACTTGTAGAGGCAAGAATGAACTGAAACGCTAGGAAATAAACTAAAAAGAAAAGAAATTATAGCTAGGAAAGAAATGATAGACATCAAAAACATGAAAGGAAACTAATAGAATCAACATGAAAAACTTACTTGGAATGAATATCGACAAAGAGTTTCTTGATCCAAAGATGTGCACCCAACCCAGATAAGAATAATTATGAGAATAAATGATTAATTGGGTTGATTTAAAATAGATTACATGCAAATCCATCTCATGCATGCTTGCCACTTGTTGATGAGTGAATGAGTTAGTTAAGAGAATTGAAGTGGGCTCCTATTTTCTAGGAATGCACCCGCATGCAACAAGAAAGTGCATGCATGAGTTCTAGAAAGGTGCATGTCTTTGTGCCAAATGAATGTGCTTAAGGAGGGAACACTTATTGACCATGAAGGAGTGTGCTCCACTAAGGCATGGCTATTCAACCTGAAGGAGTGCACTCAATAAGAGAGTGACTCTTCGTGGTCTTGGAGTGTGTTTTTGCTTTAAAAGTGATTTTGATTGCTTTTTTGTACTTTTATGTGGCGAATAAGGCTAGTTTCTATGTTAAGTAAAGCTATGACTTCACATAACCTTAAAAAATATAACACAAGTGCTTCTAAAGGTTATGTGAAAACACTTAGAAAACATTGACTTAGGAGGATGCAAAACTTAGAAAAAACATAAGAATAGAAAAACAAACAACGTGGCGACACTTAATAGCTTGGGACGATAGTTCATGTAGGATCCAAAATTTAGTTAGGAAACAATTTTTTAGGGTCATTTTCATAGCGACAATAGGTATTTATGTGTTGTATCCTTCTATAAACTTGTTTGGAATCCTGGTTGTATAGGTACACACATTTATTAGGGATTAGGAAGTTCATGAAGGGAGAATTTTAATGTCCATTTTCCCAGGCATTGGGAACGAAGAGAATCTTAGTAGCATAGGATATAAATTAGAATTAATTGTGCATTACGATAGAATTAATTAATTAAAAAGTGACTAAGAAAAGAGTATCATAAAAGTCACTTTACTAAGGGAGAAGGTGACCATTGGTATTGACAATGGTATTCTGATAACACATCATAATAAAAGAGAAGCAATAGCTCATTGGGGGATATGATTGAATAATTTGGTGAATTTATTTTGTGGCTCTTTAAGCATTGTGTGTGGGTTTGTGACACCGAGTGTGGATCATCTTCAAGGGTGAGACTATCCTCTCTTGGAATCTAATTATTCTTTAGTTTATGTGGTGAAACATCCACCCTAGCTGGTTTGAAGGGGGAATTGTTTCATATTCCCCATTGGCACTTAAGAAGGGAGGATCCAATTACAACAACTTCCAAGAGTACCAAGGAATTAAATTGGCAACAATTTGTATCACCATCAACCAGCCAGGTTTCCTGTAAATTGATTCCTATATTTAGTAGAGGACACTGTCAGCATGTAGTTTATTATTATAATAAATAAAATAATTGGATGAGTTTTTTTCTATGTATATATGCATCTAATTGGTCTATTTTTCTGTGGCATTTTTATGTGGAATTTATATTTGGAAAATTCCTAAAGAAATCTAAAGGGGAAATTTATTAAAATTTATGAAATAATTAAAAAGGAATATTACATAAAATTAGTCTCAAGCGAATTATCTTGGTATTTTTTCTATAAATTTTTTCGAGGGATTCTCAAATACCAAAAGTTTTGGAAGACTGAGATTTTATAGTGAAGAAATTGAAAACATTTTAGGATATATAGTGAAGAACCTATAAAAAAATTAGGATATATAGTGAAGAACTTGTAAAATTTTCAGGATATAGAGTGAAGAACTTATAAAAATTTTATGATTTAGAATGGATCATTATATTAGTTTTCATCTATCTCAATAATTTTAGAGTGGAAAAGTTAGAGGAACAAGCTTGCAGAGTCGTTTTTACCAATGGATCCTAATTTGGATAATTGGGGTCTGAAACTTTTCGAAGCCATTTTGAGGCATTAAATAATGTTTTTTGCGGTCAAAAATTTCCCACTTTAGCATTGGATTCCAAGATTGTTCTACACTTTCCAATGTGCAAGAATCATGTCAATTGGAGTTTGTACGCAAAATTTATGCCTCTTGCAACTCAACTTACCATGTTGACCACCATGGTATGATTGGATGCCACATATGCCCCTATCACTCATGCATATGGGGCTAGCCACATGTTTACATTGAAGAATACTTTAGAAGGTTTAAACCCATAACTCTAGTTGAGTGTTGAAAGAGTTAAACCTTACCCCTAGATGGTTATCGAGCAATGTTATATACCAGGGAGTAGGAGGAGTAGGGGTTCC
The DNA here is from genome assembly GCA_034641835.2 of Pinus albicaulis. Classification (NCBI taxonomy): domain Eukaryota; kingdom Viridiplantae; phylum Streptophyta; class Pinopsida; order Pinales; family Pinaceae; genus Pinus; species Pinus albicaulis. The sequence goes on from CM076580.1 coordinate 237,591,781, forward strand.
ATTCTATGATATTGTAATTGGTTTCGAGTGGGAAACTAGAGAGAATAATAGAGCGGGTTAGGATTTTATAGCAACCATACAAGCTACAGGTATTAGGTCACTGCTTCATTGTACTTTCCCATTTTCCATATCAGATAAAAGAAAGTAGGGCAACCTCAACTTCTACCTGGGTTTTCTCTCATAAGGATAAGGAAAATATTTGTGTCACTTGTGGATGGTGTTTTTATTTCTCTCTATTTTATATTTCTCACATTTTAGCTAATTTTAATTAGTTAAAAATAAAATCAACTACGGGATCCATAATATAAGGAAATTTTAATAGTAAAGGTTTCAATAATATCATATCTATTGTGATGATCCAATGGAATACACATAGCAGTTTTAAAATTATTTTAGGTTTTGATTCACTATAATTTCAAAAATCCAAGTTATGGAAATCAAGGTTTTAAATTAGTCTTGGAACTAATCTCATATAAATGTTCTTGGTAAAAATTTCATATTTGAAGCTAGTAAAGTCCAAATTGGGGAGCTTGCTTTGGTTTATTTGTAACAGAGATTAATAGTACTTTAGGTCAAATTTTGAAGTAGGATCCAAGGAGTTGGACATGTTTCAAGACATACGTATTCCCTCTTGAAAAGGACAAAATCAACAAGTTTTTAAGTCTGTCGGATCTGGGTAACATGTAATGGCTTGTTGAAATATGTTGCAGGTCCTGGGAGTTGTTACAAAAATGATTTTACAACCTTGGATCCATGGATCGAGAAAATCTGAGTCTAGGTCAAAATGGATTAAACAAATCAAACTGGAGTGTGATAGTATTGATCTCCACACTAGTCTATTTAAAAAAACACCCTACAAGAGGGCTGCAATGCACGATGAACTACTTGAAATAACATGATATAGATAAAATTGTGAAGGAGACCATAATGCTAATTTTTATTTTATGAATCTACAGTAGAAAAATCAGAATTATAATGAAACTCTTTCAGTATACAATAGAATACATCAGGAAATAGAGCAAGAAATCCTCAAAAAATAAAGCTACAACACATATATCTGTAGAAATGGCTCAACGGTATTATTCAAAGGAGTTGTAGCAGCTACATATTACAACTCAAATCTAGGACATATATGTGGACAAAACATCAGATCTATTTTAGATCTGGAAACTACATAGTCTTGTTTACAAGATCCCCTTGGGGTTTTGAAAAAATCATGCATAAAAAAGAGTAGATCTGAGTTTCAAGTTGCAAATCTGTAAAATACTACAATAATTTCTGAATATAACATTACATAACAATAGATCAGATCTAAATAGAACATGGACCAGAAAGCTAATCCACGGATCACCAATGTGGAAGGCAAAGCCCAACACCAAAGATCTCTAATCAAAACTGTGATCAAAACACCATGAATAATCTCACATCAAAATAACGAAATTCCTAAATGGAAATAGCATTGTAGCTCAAATGACATAGAGGGCCCACTGCCAAGTTATAGATCTAGAATCCCACTCGCTGTAGCTTGCAAAAGCAACAAAACCCTCAATGGATCAGCACTGCAATAGAACGTAGAGCTTGGCCTCAAGCTTGATAGTGGAGCAAATCATCAAATACTCCTTCAAGAATCCTCAAAGGAAGTGGTGAAATCCCTGCATAGGAACTCCAAGTGCTAAGCAGCAAAATTCTCTACTAAACAGCAGAGAATAGTATTTGTCTAAGCAAACAAGATATTCAGAAATATAATCAATCAAAAACCTTCTCTTCTTGCCCTCCCCTTCCTTTTATAAGATGAAAGCATTTGCAAACCCTAAACCACCTTGATGAGTTAGCTCCTTTCACATGAGGGGCCTCTTTCTAGAACTGCGCCGTCTCTTTATGAGATAAAATGAACCTAGACAACACTGTTGATTTGATCAAGGTTGACCTAGTCTCATAGCTTAAACCCCTTTCACACCTGCAGTGATTTATTTACATGGCACTAATTTATCTTTGTTCACATGGGCATTTATTTATTTAGAATTTTTAGGAGTTTTACATCTCCTCCTTTATTCATTTATTCATGCAACAAAAATTAAAACAAAATTGAATATTCCTTTTAGCTCAAGCTAAGTAGGAATATTACATTCCTCCCCTCCAAAATGTTGCTTGTCCTCAAGCAAATGATAGGGTAAGAGTTGTAGTTATTCTCCTCCTCCATTGATGGCATCATCAAGGATCAAGCCCTCATCATAGGCCAAGTTCTCAATAAACCAATACATCAGGAATTGTTTCTCCAAGGCCAACATAATATGTGCATAATCCATCCCTTCAGGAGTGAAAAACTCGATAGAAATAAACATGGTGGAAGAAATGCTACATCTAAAAAATGTATCATGGAGTACAGGTATAAGTTCCAAACCATGTGGTACATATAATATGCCCACCTTCTATCCATGTAATCCCATAAACAATACAACTATATCATCCAAGTATGGAAGCAGGCCTACATATATGCAAACTGAAATCTGCACTTGAGGAGGTGGGTCAAAATCCCCCATGTGATGCCAGCATAGTGTACCTCTTGTCTTCATGAGATATAGGTGTGGTAAGTGGCATTCCCACCACACACTTGTTGCATGAGTCACCTTGACATGGCTGAAGGTGTTACATAATTTTGGTGCCTTTGGGAAGCACCCATCATGAAAAGGAATCTCCCTTTAAACAACAAGGGAGTGGCTTAGTTCAGAATTTCTATTGGCCCCCATAAAGCTATGAGATACACATGATATCTCACCCCCTTTAGGAGTCATAGCCTACAAAATCATGGTAAAATAATGTGCCAAATCAGAAAATACAACTTTCTTGGCATGATCAATCCTTTTACCATCATAGTCCTTCATACACATGGAGTTGTGCATGAGCATTTTCCTCCTTTCAAGAAAACGAAGAGCTGGCTGATATGACCCTTGCAAAGAGTCCATTAGCTGTGCCCCAATCCTCCATGGCTAATGAAATACTGAAAGTGCTGATGTAATTCCTCTCTCATGCCTTCCCAATCAAAACTCTTCATGATCAGGGTATAGATCTTCATTGAATACATGTGGTTGAGGAAGAATTCTTCACGTGCTCTTTATAGGATCTTCTGCTTGAGCTTGGAAGCTCTAGCCAATAATACCTTATCATGATAATATATGACTCCCCCTTGGACTAAGTAGACCTCCTCCTGATACATGCCATATAATATCATACCTGTGTGGAGATCTTTGGAATACTCTACAAGTAGTTGATATTTCCAATAAAGATCCACATTGCTCAACAATGACAACACTGCTGATATATCTATGGAAGTGCTTGTCATGTTGCTGATCTCCTTTTTGACATTACATATGCCAAAATTGTTTGTTGGAAGGCTGATCCTCCCATTCTTCTCCTCCCACAACGCAGATTCAGAAAAGAGAGAGGGAGATAGTGATGTGGGAAGAAGATCGCCCTCATTCTTGAGCTGTCCCAAGCTCTCCAGCATTGTAACTTGGTCTCTCATTACTCCAATCCTTCCATGATCTAGATTTGGAGCAGCACTTTGTGAAGCCTCCCCCACAAGATCTGAATCTGATGGCATCGTAGGTGGCTTTCCATTAGATAATAATGTCCCTTGCAACATCCTCATGAACATGAGAGAAGGAACTGTGAGATCCTGCTTCCACTACGCAAATCCATCTCTGTTGTTTGTGTGGAAGTAATAGGTGAAGGATAAGTATGCGTGCCTTGAATAATTTTTGGTTTCCCACTCTTTAAGTCCACCCACTCCATCTGCAAAGCTTTCCAATCAATGGTAACCTTCCCCAAGGTAATCAACCATTGGACACCCAAAATGATGTTGGTGCCTGGTATGTCAACTACAAAGAAGTGATCCACCAGAGTGTAGGATCCCATAGTTATATAGAGTGAGGGAACATATTTCATGCATTGTATGGTCCTATCCCCTAGGACCAAAATAGAAAATCCCCCAAAAGCATCAGTGGGGATTCCTCTCTTTTGCACAAGATGAGCATCAATAAAGTTGTGGGTTGCCCCACTGTCAATTAGGACAGATACTCTTTGATTCATAACTGAACCTTGTACTCTTAGGGTCAAGTACTCAGGCACTCCTCTCAAAGAGGCAAGAGTCCCACTTGTTGGAGCAAAGGCTCCCTTTCCATCTCTGGATGGTGTTTGATCTCCTTCATCATCATCAGCGTTGTGACCCCTCCTAGGTTCATCATCTTCATCTTCCTCCTCAAAATATGAGAAGACTTCTATGTAGTGTTATTTTCCAATAGCACATCTATGTCCTGGTGCCCATGAATCTTAGCAACTAAAGCATGGTTTATTCTTTCTCAATTCCCTCCTGAGATCAATATCAAGAGGTTTCTTCAAAGAGCTCTCCTTGGGAGGAGCATATTTTCCATCCTTCCCCTTAGAAAAGTGAGGAGCCTTGATTTGGAAAGTTGTATTTTCTTTTGGCAAGGCATCTTGGAGGTCTCTAGCCCTCTCAATGGCATCATGCAAAGTGATCGGTTCCTCCAAGCCATCAATGAACATGTAGACCCTCCTGGCTACAGATAGATCAGGGACTATGAATGATAATCTCAGAAACTCAGAGATATAAGTCTCTGCATCTCCTAACTGCTTCAACTTTGCAAGGCTTATGAAGGGTGCTTCAGGATCCTTCCTGTCAAATATTTCCACTAATCTTCTAGTAAACTCAGAATAGGTAGTCACATTGATGTGTCCCAATGTAGACAACCCATGGAACCACCAACTGTGTGCTTCTCCCTCAAAGTGCAGCACTGCAATCTTGATGGCTTCAGTTTTAGGGACCTTGTTCAACTGGAAGTAAATATCTATATTTTCTACCCATGCCTTGGCAGAACTAGAGGATGATCCATCAAAATTGGGAAAAAATAATATGCCCATAGAGTGGTGCCTATCACGATTATGAAAGAACCCACCAAATCTATACTGCTGCCTCGGTCTCCTTCTGTCCTTGAGGTGACAAAAATCTTTGAAACTCAAGTGGTCCTTGAATCTTTGACTTTGAGAATCATACTCCACAAAGTAATCTTCAAGGGAAGCTTGCTCTTATGGTCATTCATTCTCCACATCCAAGATCTTGTGGGGCTTGTGGCAGATTCACTGGTTGACCAGTCCCATGATGAGACATATCAGAGCTTTCTCCTAGCTGAAATCTCCCAGGATATTCCCTCATTCTGTACACCCTCATCTCTTTGATCTCTTTAGAAAGATATTGCATGGTTTCCAAAAGAGTTCTTGCAAAATATTCTGCTTCTTTGTCATTTACAGTTTCAGGGGCTTTACCCTTGTCTTGTCCCTTGTCAGGATCATCAGTAGTATAATCATACTTCTTGTGACTTCTATTATGATACCTCTTCTCCCTCTTAGTAAGAGGATATTATTTTTATGACTGCAACATGGCTGGTGCTCCAAGGCAAGCATATGTTGTGCAAAGAAAGGAGCTCTGATACCACTGTAATATTCCAGATCCGGAATAGCACAGCAAGCCTGCTGAAATAACGCACTCTTGGGAGATTGATGCACAGAAATGAGTTTAAAACCCTTGGATCCATTAGATCAGCAGATCTAGAGTCTAGATCCAAAAAGGGAGCAAAAATAAATCAAACTAGGTGTGGTAATCAGATCTCGCACCACCTAGTCTAGCTGAAAAAACACCCTACAAGAGGGGTTGCAGCTATGCACAAAAAACTGCTTCATAAATAAGGTAGTCTTAGATATTATGAGAAGGAGGCCACAAAATATGGTTATTTTATGAATGTACAACAGAAATTCATAATTATAATGAAACTCTTTCATTCTACAGTAGAATACATGAGGCAATAGAGCAAGAAATCCTCAGAAAAGAGAGCTACAACACATATATATCCGCAGAAAAGGCTCAATAGCATTATTTAATGGACCTGTAGTAGCTACATATTACAACTCATATCTAGGATAGATCTATGGACAAAACATCAGATCCATTTCAGATCTGGAAACTAGATAGTCTTCTTTACAAGATCCCCTTGGGGTTTTGACAAAATCATGCATAAACAAGAGTAAATCTGAGTTTCAAGTTGCAGATCTCTAAAATGATGTATTAATTTCTAAATATAACATTACATAACAATATATCAGATCTAAACAGAACATGGATTAGCAAGCTAATCCATGGATCACCAAAGTAGAAGGCAAAGCCCAACACTAGAGATCTCTAATCAAAACTGTGATCAAAACACCATGAAGAAGCTCATATCAAAATAACACAGTTCCTCAATGGAAACAACACTATAGCTCAAATGACATAGATGGCCCACTGCCAAGTTACAAATCTAAAGTAAAAGAAGGAGAGGAACTCTTACAGGAGGTTAAAAGACACACTCCATGAGAAGAGGCTCCCAAAATAAGCTAGATCTCTACAGATCTAGAATCCCACTTGTTGCAGCTTGCAAAAGTGGCAAAACGCTCAATGGATCAGTGCTACAATTGAAAGTAGAGCTTGGCCTCAAGCCTGATAGTGGATCAAATCAGCAAATGCTCCTTCAATAATCCTCAAAGGAAGTGGTGAAGTCCCTACATAGGAACTCCAAGTGCTAAGCGAAACAATTCTCTATTAAACAACAGAGAATAGTATTTGTCTAAGCAGACAAGATACTCAAAAATATAATCAATCAACAAACTTCTCTTTCTTCCCTCCCCTTCCTTTTATAAGTGAAAGCCTTTGAAAACCCTAAACCACCTTGATGAGTTAGCTCCTTTCACATGAGGGGCCTCCTTCTAAAACTATGTTATCCCTTTAGGAGATACATTGAACCTAGACAGCGCTGTAGATTTGGTCAAGGTTGACCCAGTCTCATAGCTCAAACCCCTTTCACACCTGCAAGTGATTTATTTACATGGCCCTGATTTATCTTTGTTCACATGGGCATTGATTTATTCAGTATTTTCAGGAGTTTTACATTTCCTCCTTTATTCATTTATTCATGCAACAGAAAGTAAAACAAAAATGAGTATTCCTCTTAGCTTAGGCTAAGTAGGAATATTACAACACCATATACTAAAGGCCACCACCTTCACTATTTTTCCAGCCACCACTGGAAAGAAGCCTCTACTCCTTGATCAAGTTCTCTGGCCTCCATCAAAAGAAATCCATAACTCCCTTGGAAAGTGACCACTTTCCTACAAGACTCTACATGTAACATTAAAGACCCCAAGTTTCAAACAATTGTGGACCTAATTTCACATATTTTCAAACTGTGACCCATTGCAACTCAAATCAACACAACCGTGGACCCCGATTCATCATATTTTCACCTTGGACTCACTATAACCTCTATGCTCAGGCCAAATAAAATCACCTCCAATACAATCTCTTTGAGCAATACAGTCATCTACTCAACAATATTAGCCCCAATCAAATCTACATTACAAATATATTATACATAAGCATTAAATCTAATGCAATATTGTATTAAACACAACAAAACCCCCAAAAATACACTCTCAACACAACTCCATCAGCCACAGAACAAATTTAATCACAAAACTCAGTCATGTATCAACAATATCAATCATATAATACATAAACTACAATGTTACAACATATGAAATTTTTGCAATAATAAAAAATAATCTACTCAACTACGATTCCCTGCATACACGATGTTAGCAATACAAATGTGTCATAGAAAAAATGCTAACATCCAATCTCCAAGGTAGTATCAATATCCTCAATAAAATGCCTTCATAAACCTGCATAAAACATTTGTTGAAATGTACACACAAAACTATGCAATAACATTGATCTCCTTTAGCAATCTGATATAGCTATGTCTCTCCTCTCACCATTAGATCTCAATGTTCTCAATGATCTCCAATGAATTACTCTCGCAAAGGAACCAACCTCTGTAACATGAAGCTTCCTCCTATAAAAAAAATATCTAATGTGATCAAGGAATAATCACATGCATATATAGAGAGCCAAACAATCTTTTTCATACTCCAACATTTTTCACCTTGACTGTTAGGGCCCTATATTACTAGTGTAGTCCCTTATTGTTGTTAGTATAGCCCCCTTATTATTATTTTGTACCCCTGTAGTCCCCATATTTTTATTATTGTGCCCCATAATAGCCCCCTATTGTTATTGTTGTACCCTTACATTATTATTGTTAGGTCACTAGGATTATATTGTGACCCCATGGACTCCTATATATAGAAAGGAGGTTTTTCCATTTGAATCATTGAAGAATTGTTCATTTATGTAATTTAAAGGAGGTTTCCCCCTCGAAGTGGTTGATTTCTAAGTCGTTGATCTCTCTTTTCTTCTATTTTATGAGTTGGTTTCATAACATTTGGTATCAGAGCTTTCGATTCTAGGGTTTCGCTGCTTCAAACAGGTCATCGTAGCATTTTCGCTATAAATTTTTTTTGACAAAGGTTCAAAAGCTAAAAAAAACCCATTTGCACTGAAATCCAGAGGAACTTAGTGGAACATTTTGAGATCTTGGTTCGTAATATTTTAGGAGACATGATCTGTGGAAGTTAGGGTTTCTGCAGGCTCCTTAATTTCATCCCAAAGAGGTGACCTTGGGAGAATCATCATAACTCTCTCTCTGAGCATCAGATTGGAAATTTGTAAAAAGTGGCTGAAAGTACACAGACTTTAGTTTCCTTTGTATCAATTTCAAAGCCTAAGGAGGAAAAATTGACACATGGAATGTTGTACAAGTTATCTACTGAACCAATCCATATTTAGGTCATTGTGGGAGATTGTGCATAAATTTGTCTTAAAGAATCCAAATCAGGTCAGACCTATGGCATTGGAAAGAAGATTCAGAGGGATACTAAAGAACTGAATATAAGATCTTGGGGATCTGAAATTATATAGATACTTCAATTTCAATATCGAGCTCCTCAAAAGAAAGAAAAAGGTGTGTATGTTTTTTGAATTGCATAAGTATTGTTTGAAAAATAAGTTTGAAGTAATTCCAAGGGCATATTGAAGCATATATATTAGTATTGGGTTCTAAAATTCCCACTAAAAATAATTTAACACCCACTAAGCCCTCAAAAGGCTCTATTATGACTCATGAAGAGGATTAAGTGCAACATGATATATCAAAATTACAAGACCAAGTGCAACAAATATCACTCTCGCAAAGAGTAAAAAAAAACAAAATGGAAGCTAAGAAGGATGGCTTTAAGAAAGGCACGGAAGCTAAGATGGATGGTTTGAAAAAAGGCGTGGAAGCTAAGATGGATGATTTGTAGAATGGCATGGAAGCTAAGATGGATGGCGTGGAAGCTAAGATGGACGGTGTGGAAGCTAATATGGAGGGCATGGAAGATAAGATCGATGGTATAGAAGGAAACATTGAATATTTGAAGAAATACATGGAATTTTTGAAGGAATTTTTGGCAAAGTTTCTATAGAAAATATTCCTAATGGCGAAAAGGTAGTAGAGGAAACTCATGATGAGAACAAAAGAAATGGAAATCATGATATCATAGACTCTAATGTTGGATTTAAGACTCACCATATTCCAAAGATAGATATGAGGAAGTTTGATGGAAAGGATTTGATAACTTGGATACTACAAATGGAGCAATACTTTGAGCTCCATAATACGCAAAACACACAAAAGGTATGCATTTCAACTTTATATTTAGAAAAAAATAAGTTTGTATGGTATCGATGGATTTTTTCTCATAAACCACTGGTCACTTGGTCAATTTTTATAGAGAAAATGATAGAACATTATGAGGATACAAAGAGAAACACCTTCTTTATCCAATTGATAAATCTCAAACAAAAGGGTTCAATGATGGAGCACATTGAGGATTTCCAAAAATTCAATATAAGGGTAAATAATATTCCAGAGGAACATAAGATTGATTTCTTCATAGGGACTCTAAGGGATAACATCCAACATGAGGTTCACCTTTGGGAACCTAATACATTGGAGAAGGCATTCAGGTTGGCAAGAAAAATTGAAAGAAAAATTATGGCGACAAAGAAGCCTACTGTTGGGCCAAGAAAAAGGTATGTTTCACCTCCATCTTTACCATGATTTGTCATGCAATTTTATATATTTTCCCTTCATCTTAAAATAAATTAAAGGAAATAAAGAAAAAGTGAGGTAGAATGGATTAATGATAAAAGGAGTGTTTGGTAACGTAAAAACTGATTTGTCACTGCCTTTATTGATAGGAAGCAAAATAGTCAAAATGCTGGCCGGATGACCGAAATACAACAGAAAAGGAAGGAAGACGAAATCCTAAGAATCAGCGGAAGATGGAGAGGTACAGTCACGCTTGAAGTACTGAATCGATAGCCACGAAGTAGAAAGGTCCTATAATGAGAAAGATTCGTTACTACTCTTAAACTCGCCTTTACGCCATAAAAGGTCGAAGAATGAACAAGAAAAACATTTCCTATAATATAATATTTCTGTAATAAACGTATTCGAACAGAGTCATAAAGTTTGGTACTAATGTATTTCTCGGTGTATTAATGAAGAATTTGGTGTTTTTGGAATAAACAACTTCTGAGTATTCCTCAGCAGTAGACTTCTAGTGGCTTTGGGCCCAACCTTGGAGGTTCCTTTGTTACTTCTGTGCTTTACGTTTATTTACAGAATTTGTGTTCCCACATTATCCATAGCGTTTCATAATATATCATTTGAATTGGTTAATTGCGAGCATGAGATGTTATATCTCCCATTTTACTAGACTAGTTTACCATTCATGTTCTTTGATCGAAATTCAATGCTTTTACAATTGTTAGGCCAATTCCAACACGATTTTTGTTCAATTCTACATATAGTTGACGTTTTTTATTTTCATCATCATTATGAGCATTTGGTTGATGTTTAATTTAGAAAGATGTTATTAGTTGATTGAAAGATAATTCCATTGCAAAATCTAGAATAATTGATTGTTGTTCAATTTTATTAGAATTGTTGTTCAATTCATTAAAGTTGTTGTTCAATATCGAAGCGTGTTGTTCAATTTCAATTTATTCCTTTAAGTTTTAAGTAGTTATTTCTGCATAGGCGTAGAATAGAGTTAGCTCCCTTGAAGAGTCAGAAGCATTTCATAATTCACTTCCAAGTTGATTTGATTGAACTTCAAGAATTAGAAAATCTTCCTTATGAAAATTTAGAGTACCCAACCCCCGATGTCACTTGAATATATTGTGCTTACACTCTTTAAATAACAAGACTTTCCCTGGGTTGATAATTAATGAAGAGCATTGAGGTTACCTTCAAACGGTCACCTTTATGACCCAACATTTTGGTGTTGTTGTCAGGGAGAGTGTTTCAGAGTGTTGTCCTTTATTTATTTTTTCTTTTGTTGTGGAAGACTTGGGTATTGAAAACAAAAGGTAAGAACCTGCGTACTAGCAAGAAATTTTCTTGCTCTCCATCCCGCTTCTCAGCAATTGTGCAGAGGTTAGTAGGATAAGTGTCATTTTTTTATGACTAGGAAGAAAAAGATAGATCAAAACCCTCCACTTAAATCCACAAAACCCAAAGGATCAGTGGTCCTTGGAAAAATAACATATATAGACTAAATCATTAAGAAGGTTGAATCCCAGACATCCGTAGGACCCAGAACCATTCCCACTCAGAGTCCTACTACATTCCCTCAGGCAGCAACGTCGCCATCTACAACCCATGCCGAGATTCATAGTGAAACCAAAGGGCCTAAATAAAGCCTTCAGAATATTGAACATGTAAGTCCTAAACCTTTGACAGAGGGAAATTCTTGCAATTTGCAGGAAGGAGAGGGAGAAACCAACAGTTTTGTACAAATAAAAACTCCAAAGCCTAGATCCCTGAGAGAGTGGTTGAGAAAGAGACAACTAGTATCCCAGATCAGGGAATTGCTATAAGGCTTCCTCTAAATCCACTCCCTAATTCCACTCAAATTATTTCCCCAGAACAAGAAATCCCTGAATATTACTGGAATATCTTTGATCAAATGGAAAACAACCAAAACCAGAGGCAGACATCGACATTGGAATATCTCATTGTTGATCCAGCCGCAAATGCCCCTATGAAAGCCACTCCATTACAAAACATCCCCACCTTCCATGGGCTGACCTCAGAATATCCAGATGCATTCTTATTTGAATTTGATGTCCTATGTAGGGGATATGACTACACCACTGACCCTCAGAAACTGAAACTATTTCCCTCTACTTTGAAAGGGACAACATTACATTGGTTTATGGGGCTCGGTGGAGGAACCATTAATAGTTGGGATCAAATGAAAGAATCCTTTCTTAAAAAATATCAAGACTACTGTTGGACTCGAGAGCTAAAAGACGAAATCTTCAATATGTCTACAAGAGACAATGAGACATTAGAAGAATACGTTGAAAGATTTCAATATAACTTGCAAAGATCTCCATATACTACACTATCTAAAGATATCTTAAAATCACTTAATATAATGAGAAAAGGGGACATCTATCAAGAAGAATATGATAACATTATTGCATTATGCATCAGGTGTTCTCGAGGTAGTATGCAAAGTAGGAAAATTAGGCGAGACTCAGCTACAAGGAATTATAAAAAATCCGGTGGCAACGTGACCAGAGCAGAATTTGGTAATCTTTTAGAAGATTTTAAGACTGATATCTTGGGCACCCTGAAAATGCAGCTAGATGTCCTACAAGCCAAGAAAAAGCAATTTATAGCATAACAAAACTTGGCTATTTTTTTTCCACGCTGTCGGAAGAAGCACAACCAACGGGAATTTCCATTAGACATGGTCTAGACATGTGCTATTTGTACCAAGGACCACGCCACTGACCATTTCCCTTCACTTCCAGGGTTAAAATCAGTCTTTAAAGAGGCAGAACCATTATACCTAACAAATCAACATCGACAGTGGCAAACATGACCAAGTATGCCACAAAACCTGACTCAGTTCTTTTCTTCTCCACAATTTAATCAACAGAACCCTCCAACAACATGGCATAACCAATCACCTTTTTCTACCTAGCCATCACAACCCTCTCCAGGTAACAATTGGTCAAGTTTTCCTTGTTCTCCCTCTTACTACCAAAATAATCCATATCAGTCCCAGTGGCCTACCTCTACCTCACAGAATACAAATTGGTCTCAAAACAGGCAACGAACTTTGGGAATGACCAATCTACCGATGGGGACAGGGGCTCGGAATAAACCTACATTACTAGCTCCATACCCAGTCCAACACAATCCTCAACCTATCATGCGTCCTCAACTACTAACTCAATCCAATCCTAATCCCAATAACAGACCAGTTCAGCTAATCCAGATTGTCGAAAACCCAAACCCCCGAAACTGAACAGAAGCAATGCAATGAACTTAGGCTGAGGTTAGGGCATGTTATTTCACCTAAAGAAGATAAGACCCTGCCACAACTTGAATCTAAAATTCCAACAACACCTAAACTAACAACTATGACAGAAACAGAGGTAAATAAGGGGAGGGACATAGTTGACCAAAAGGACACTGAAAACATTATTATTTCCTCCCCTCCATTCCCTGAGAGATTAACATTTCCTAAACCAACAGTCTCTTCAGATTTTTATCTCCTAGGGGAATTAAAAAACCTTTGTATTAAAATTCCTCTTTTGTAGGCTATACAAGATATTCCTATCTATGCCAAGAAAATTAAAGAGTTGTGCGGAAAGAAGCATACGAGGAAAAAAAAAATTGTACCAACTATCCATGTTGTGGGAGCACTGTCAGACATACTCTTGGGTAACGAAACACCAGTAAAATACAAGTATCAAGGGAACCCCATAGTTATTGTACAAATCTCTGGCCACTCCTTTTCAAACACATTAGTTGACTTAGGAGCGGCCATCAACATCTTAACTACAAAAACCTGTGAGAATTTAGGCATAACAACGTTAGAACCCACATCTACCTTGTTGGAACTTGCTGACAGATCTATTACCAAACCAGAAGGAATATTACAGGACATCCTTTTTTCTGTGGACTCATGGAAGTATCCGACAGGCTTTTTAGTTATTAACCCAAAAAGTAGCTTAGATGGACACCCCCTGATACTGGGACAACCTTGGTTAGCAATAGCCAATGCTTACATAGACTGCCGGGCAGGCAGCATGACCATTGCTAGAGGTGACGCCATAAAAAATATCGTCATATACCCACCTGCCAAACCAAATCTTCCCACTGTAACTATTCACAAACAACCACATACATACTGGGAACAAAACATCCGTTCACCACTGACTATAATTGAAGCAATCAAATTCAAAGATCAAAATGAAGATGATGTAATCAATAACTTCATCAATCAACCATCTACTTTTGAAAACTTAAAATTCCAAATGTTAAAGGTAGTTCTTGATAATGAAGCATAGGAATACCCCTTGGCAGACATTAATAATCACCACATACCCACGATTGTTGTTAGTAACAGCATACCAATCGAAATTGAGCCAGGAAAGGCTTTAAATATCAATGGTTGTCTGGATAGTAACCAACAGAAAAGGCTCATTAAGTTAATTGAGCCATGTAAGGTTTTAAATATCAATGGTTGTCTGTATAGTAACCAACAACAAAGGCTCATTAAGGTTTTACAAAATTATAAGGGAGAATTTTCTTGGAACTACCCAGACATGAAGGGTATGGATCCTCAACTATGCACACATCACATTTATACTGACAAGGATGCTCAACCTATTCGGCAGCCCCAGTGGAGGTTGAACCCGCATCTGAAGGAAATTGTAAAAAATGAATTGTAAAAGTTGCTAGATGTAAATTTCATTTATCCTATTTCAGACAACAAATGGGTCTCTCCTTTAGTAATCACTCCAAAGAAAAATGGGAAGTGGAGAATATGTGTGGATTACAGAGAAATGAATAAATAAACACAGAAAGACCACTTCCCCTCCCTTTTATTGATTAGGTCCTTGATACATTAGTAGGAAAGTGGTTCTCTTTCCTTGATGGTTTCAATGGTTACAATCAAATTTAGATAGCCCTTGAAGACTAGGGTAAAACCACCTTTACCTGCCCATGGGGTACATTTTCCTATAGAGTATTACGGTTCAGATTATGCAATGCCCCAACAACGTTTCAAAGATCCATACTCAACATTTTTCTGATTTAATAAATGAAGGACTCAAAATTTACATGGACGACATTACCCCATATGGATATGATTTTGATCAAAAACTGCAAACACTAGAAAAAGTATTGGAACGATGTATTGCTACTAGATTGTGTTTGAGCAACGAAAAATGTCACAAGATGATGACCGAAGGAGTAATCCAAGGGCACTACATCTCTGCGGCTAGAATACAGGTAGATTAGGCAAAAATAAAGGTAATCCTTTTATTAGCCACACCTTGTACTTAGACAGAGGTACGTAGTTTCCTTGGGTATGCAGGGTACTACTGTAGGTTTATAAATAATTTCTCACAAATTGTTGCACCCTTGTATGAATTAACTGGAAATGTTGAATTCCATTGGTATGATAAATGTGACATTTATTTTTCAGATTTAAAGAAACTAGTCTCGACTGCACCAATCTTATGCAGCCCAAATTAGGAGCTGCCCTTTCACATTTCCTCAGATGCATCTGACACAGTGATAGGGGCAGTTCTCAGTCAAGAAGAAGATAAAAATCCCTATGCTATCTATTATATTAGCAAGAATCTCACTCCTGCCGAATTAAACTATACAGTGACCGAAAAGGAGTTCTTGGCTATCATTTACGCTATTAATAAATTTAGACATTATATAACTGGATATCAAGTATTCCTATATACCGATCACTCCACCATTAGATACCTAGCTAATAAACCTATTACAAATGGAAGAATCAATCGCTGGTTGTTGCTTTTACAAGATTTTGACATAACGATCAAAGACCACCCAGGAAAAGAGAACGTAGTTGCAGATTTCCTATCCAGAGTTCCAAATTCAGATGACCCACTCTTGGTGGACGATCAGTTCCATTATGAGAATTTTTTTGCTATAACAGTAAAAGCTCCATGGTTCGTAGATGTAGCAAATTATCTGGCAGTGGGAAAACTGCCAAGACACTTTACATCAAAGGAACGGAAGCTGATTGTTCAGAGCAGTGCTAGATTCTCCTGGATCAGTGGATATCTTTTTCATACAGGAGCTAATATGCATATACACATATGCATCCGAGAATATGATATTTATGACATCCTAAGGGTCTGTCATGATGAGCCATGCGGTGGCCATTTTGCAGATCGCAGGATGGGGCACAAAGTATTGCAAATGGGTTATTATTGGCCTACAATTTTTAAAGATTCCAAGAAATATGTCCAAGCCTGTGATAGTTGCCAAATAATGGGCCGCCCTAGCCAATTCGATGAAATTCCATTAGAGTCGCAATTAGTAGTGGAACCTTTTGAACGATGGGAACTAGAATTCATTGGGCCATTCAACCCACCATCAAATCAGAAGACCTACATACTAGTTTCCATATATTATGTGATGAAGTGGGTAGAAACAGTGGCTTTATCAAGAGCTATAGAAGAACCTATGATCAATTTTATTTTTGAGCTATTTGTGCAGTATGGCTTACCTCGGGAAGTGATAACTAATGGGGGGGCACAGTTTGTGGGAAGTAAAATTACAGCCACTGTGAAGAACCACCATGTCACCCATAGATTCACCTCT
>CM076580.1:237608607-237668428 GCA_034641835.2 Pinus albicaulis
ATGGAAGCTAAGATGGATGACATGGAAGCTAAGATGGAAAACATGAAGAATGATCTAAAAGCAGACATGGAAGGTTTGACAAAGTTGATAAAAGAAATGTTTCCTAATGGTGAAAAGATAGTAGAGGAAACTCATGATGAGAACAAAATAAATGTTAATCATGATTTCATAAAATCTAATGTTGGCGGGAAGAACCACCATATTCCAAAAATGGATATGAGGAAGTTTGATGGAAAGGATCATGTAACATGGATACTATAGATGAAACAATATTTTGATCTCCATAATGTGCAAAATGCACAAAAGGTACGCATTGCAACTTCACATTTAGAACAAAATACATTTGTATGGTATTGATGGCTTTTCTCCCGTAAAATAATTGTCACTTGGTCAATATTTACGGAGGAAATGATATCACATTATGAGGATACAAAGAGCAACACCTTCTTTAGCCAATTGATAAATCTCAAACAAAAGGGTTTAATGGGGGAGCATATTGAGGACTTCCAAAAATTGAATATAAGGGTAACTGATATTCTAGAGGAACACATGATTGATCTCTTCATAGGTACTTTAAAGGATAACATCCAACATGAAGTTCACGTTTTGGAACCTGATTCATTGGAGAAGGCATTCAGGTTGGCTAGAAAAATTGAATGTAAAATTATGGCGACAAGGAAGCCTACCACTCACTTCTATAAAGAGGGAAGTGTTGCTACTCCTAGATTTCCACAACCTACAAGGTTGACACCACAACAATTGGAAGAAAAAAGAGCAAAAGGGCTTTGCCACAGTTGTGATAGCAAATACACTAAAGGTCATAAGTGTGCTGAGAAGAAATTATTTTACATAGATTGTGAAGAGGAAGAAGAAAATGAACAAGAAGAGGATATACACCAGGAACCAGCCCTGGAAGAGGAAGAAACGAGTCTGACCATATCGTGTAATGCATTGGCAGGAATTACCACTCCTCAAACTCTCAAGATAGAAGGACATATCAAGAAGAAAAAGGTAATGGTGTTGATTGATTCAGGTAGCACCCATAATTTTATTCATTGTAAGGTAGCCAAGGAATTGAATTGTTTCATATACCTAGCACCAGAATGTCAAGTGATGGTTGCAAATGGAGGAACTATAAATTTCTCTGGAAAATGCCATAATATCAAGCTAACCATGGGGGAATATATATTGAATATTCCAATGCTTTCCATTCCTATGGGAGGTGTTGATGTTGTACTAGGAGTACAATGGTTACAATCTTTGGGGACGGTAGCTTTTAATTTTCAAGAAATTTTCTTGAAATTTTTTTCAGAAGGAAAGGAATTCGAATTACGAGGTATTGCAGGGAAGCCAGGAAGGATAATAAGCTCTAATGTCATGACAAAGCTTATAAATAAAGAACAACGAGGCGTAATTGCACAATTATGCTCACTAGAAATTCCAACATCAAAATCATCTATTTCTGCAGATCTCCAACAAGTCTTGGACAATCATTCCAAGGTGTTTGAAACTCCCAAAGGACTCCCACCTATTCGTGATCATGATCATGCTATTCATTTGATTCCGGGAAGTGTTCCTCCAAACATCCAGCCTTATAGATATCCTTACTTCCAAAAGAGCGAAATTGAACGCATGATTGCAGAAATGTTAGAGGCAGGTATAATTCAACCTAGTCAAAGTTCTTTCTCTGCTCCTGTAGTATTGGTACACAGGAAGGATGGATCATGGCGAATGTGTCCGGATTATAGGGAGCTCAATAAGCTCACCATTAAAGATAAATTTCCCATTCCTGTGATTGATGAATTATTGGATGAATTACATGGAGCAATTTATTTTACCAAGTTGGATCTTCGTTCAGGATATCATCAAATTAGAATGAAGACTGAAGATATTCCAAAAATAGCATTCGAACTCATGAGGGTCATTAGGAATTTTTGGTCATGCCTTTTGGCCTTACCAATTCACCTTCTACATTTCAAGGGTTGATGAATTCCATTTTCAAACCCTTCCTTAGAAAATTTGTGCTAGTATTTTTTGATGATATACTAATCTACAGCAGGTCTTGGAAGGATCATGTTCAACATGTTGACACGGTGCTCAAACTATTGGAGGAGAAACAATTATATGAAAAAACATCAAAATGTTTCTTTGGAGTACAAGAGGTGGAATATCTGGGTCATATTGTATCTCACGAGGGTGTTAAGGTAGACCCTAACAAAATTAAAGCCATTAAGGAATGGAAAGTCCCCACAACCATAAAGCAATTGCGAGGATTTCTTGGGTTAACAGGGTATTATCACAAGTTTGTTAAGAATTATGGGAGAATAGCAGCACCTCTAACAACATTATTGAAGAAAGATGCATTTTCATGGACTCCTGAAGCAACTAAGGCCTTTGAACATCCTAAAGAGGCAATGTGCCTAGCACCAGTCTTAGCTACGCCAGACTTCACAAAAACCTTTATTGTGGAATGTGATGCCTCAAGAAATGGAATTGGTGTTGTTTTAATGAAAGAAGGAAGACCCATTGCTTTTGAAAGTCGTCCAATCAAAGGAAAGTATTTACAGAAACCTATTTATGAGAAGGAAATGTTAGCAATACTGCATGCACTAAAGAAATGGTGAACTTACCTAATGGGAAGACACTTCAAGGTAAAAACTGATTATGATAGTCTTAAACACTTTTTGGAACAAAGACTATCTTCAGAAGAGCAGCAAAAATGGGTCACAAAGATGTTGGGTTATGACTTTGAAATAATCTACAAAAAAGGAAAGCTTAATGTTGTTGCAGATGCACTCTCGAGAAAGAATGAAGAGGTGGAAGCATTGCTTTGTGCCATTTCTATTATCCAACCAGATTGGATAACCGAAGCAAGAGATGAATGGAAGAAGGATGAAGAAGTGTGGACACTCATTCAAAAGTTGCAGCAAGATCCTAGTAAATATGATACATTTAGTTGGAAAAATGATTCCTTATGGTACAAAGATCGCTTGTATCTTTGTAAGAATTCCCAACTAAAACAAAATATTCTTTTGGAATTGCACACTTCTCCTTTAGGAGGACACTCAGGATTTTTAAAAACTTACCACAGGGTGAAGAAATAATTTTTTTTGGATGGCCTTAAATTTGATATTCAAAATTTTGTGGCGGAATGTTTGGTTTGCCAACAGAATCCATTCCCCGGTCTTCTACAACCTTTATCCATTCCAATTCAACATTGGGAGGAGATTTCAATGGATTTTATCACAGGTTTACCTAAGTCCGAAGGAAAGAGTGTCATCATGGTGGTAGTTGATAGACTTACCAAGTATGCACACTTTTGTGCATTATCTCGTCCATTTAAAGCAAGTACGGTTGCTACTACATTTATGGACAGAATTCAAAAGCTACATGGAAGCCCAAGGGTTATTGTGAGCGACAGAGATCCCATTTTTACTGGAAATTTTTGGACGGAGTTATTTGCTTGTTTGGGTACTCAATTAGCTCATAGCTCATCTTATCATCCTCAATCTGATGGTCAAACTGAGATAGTAAATAAATGTTTGGAAGGATATCTTCGTTGTTTTGTATCTGATAAACAAACACGATGGGTCAAGTGGTTACCTCTCGCTGAATGGTGGTATAACACTTCCTTCCATACTGCAGCAAAAATGACCCCATTTATGGCACTTTATGGACATCATCCACCATCAATCACATCATCTTTAAGGGAAAATTCGAAGGTTCAAGCAGTGGAAGATCACATCGAGCATCAGCAAGAAGTTCTCCAACTCTTAAAGGATAACCTGAATTTGGCACAAAATCGAATGAAACAACAGGCAGATCAACATCGAAGTGAGAGAAGTTTTGATGTAGGAGATTGGGTATTTTTACGGCTACAACCATACAAACAAATGTCCCTCAAGCAAGCTAAGAAGGATAATAAATTATCGCCAAAGTACTATGGTCCATACAAGGTGTTGCAAAAGATTGGTACTATGGCATACAAATTGGAGCTTCCTGCTTCTTCGCGAGTACATCCAGTTTTCCATGTTTCATGCTTAAAGAAGGTTATAGGTGAAAATCTTCCAGTTCAAACAATATTTCCAGAACTTGATGAGGAAGGAAAAATCATATTGGAACCTGAAGCAGTCATGGAAACAAGAACTCGACAACTACGAAATCGATCAATTTCAGAGTATCTCATCAAGTGGAAGAACTTACCCACCGAAGATTCTACATGGGAGGATGAGAATTTTATACAGAAGCACCCAGAGCTACTCAAGTGTTGAGGACAACACTTTTTTGAAGGAGAGGGGCATGTTAGGTCCCTATATTACTAGTATAGTCCCTTATTGTTGTTAGTGTAACCCCCCTATTGTTATTATTGTACCCTTGTAACCCCCATTTTGTTATTATTGTGCCCTTAAATTATTATTGTTAGGTCGGCTAGGATTACATTGTGGCCCACTAGGATTACATTATGGCCCCATGGACTCCTATATATAGAAAGGAGGTTTTGTAAATTGTATCATCCAAGAATTTTTCATTCATGTAATGTATTGGAGGTTGTTCCCTCGAAGTGGCTTATTTCTAAGGCGTTGATCTCTCTTTTCTTCTATCTTAAGAACTGGTTTCATAACATGATTGATGTCAATAAATTTGGTGGTAAAGACCATGTAACATGGATATTCAAGGTGGATCAACTCTTTTATATATTCCAAATTTCAAAAGGTAACTCTTGCATCATGTTATTTAAAACCTAATCAATTTTTTTGGTATCAATGGAATTATAATTGAAACAAGGATTCTATTATCTCTTCACATGAGTTTACGAAAGAATTGTTTTTTTGTAAGCCAAATTTTTCTATTAATTCATGTCAAGAATACATCGTGATAATATTGGTTGCAAAAATATTTCGGCCTCATTCCTGCTACACTTGTTCGCCAGAAGGTAATAGCAAAAATACACTGACAAAATTAAACTAAGAGACCACATGTAGATAGCCCAACAAAACTAGAAGATCCCAAGAACCAAAAAACAACCAACATTCATCCTTGGTCAACCAATTTACCCGTAGCAAGAACTTTTGGTCCATTTTCTAGTGGTGGAGTAGGACGAAAGGCTTCATGAACGTGAGCTTTCATGTGTTCCAACCTGCCTTTGAGACATTCCAACCTCTCCTGAATCCTTTTCTGGCCGCAATGCAGTGAGACCAGCTTATCCATCATGTGCCATTGATTATGTTGGAGGCCATTCATGAAAGCAATAAATTCATTATGGTCCTCATGGATTGATGCGAAATGTGATAACTTCTTATTTCTAATACAGAGATGGACTGTAGGGGCATTTACAAGATATGTCACCTTTAAAGAAAGGATGAGATCCTGAAGCTTGCTGGCCCTTTACAGACTCTGCCTAAAGAAATAATAGAAGTAAACACTAATGATCTAGAAATGAAACTACTTGTTTTCTGGTGCAAGGTATTCATTATCCATAAACTTATGTGTGCAAACTGTTTAATATATTTTGCAATTGGAACAAAATGTTTTTTGGTGAATTTATGAGTATTTTTGTGTGTAGGAGGCTTATTTATTTTTACTGTTTAACACCTTTAACTCTGATAAAACACAAAAAATAAATCACAGAATATAACATAGCATATGATAAGGTAGTTCACCCCTCCTGGGCTACATCTATCGGGACCAGGCCCCCAAATGGGCATGTCCTTGCTCTTATTATGCTCAAAATTATTTATACAATGTGAAGAAATCCTAAACAGGAAAAAATAGCTATAGAAATGAGTTCATAACACTGAAAACAGTAAATTTAGGCTTTTTTTTCACCTCCAAAGGTTAACCATAGCCCAATACAACTCCAACACTCCCTAGGCCCTAATGGCTCTCCAAGCTTCTCTGCTGAAAAAGTGCATGAATATGATCTTTTTTGCCTGCTGGCTTTGCACATTAAACAAAATGCTCAAATTACCCAAAATCAAAAAAAAAAAAAAAAAACGCTCCAAAAGGTTTCTCCTAGCAAAAGTTATGAGCAAAAGAACTTTTGCCCAATCGAGCCTGTGGGCTGGCAACCAAAAGTGGGCTGGAATAGCTCCACTAAATTGAACAGCACCATTCTAGGCGGAGTCCCACCAAAAATTTCAATATGGTTAGGAGTTAGCAATAAATGTGATGTTGGACGTGGCACATCAGGAGAATGAAGCCGTAGCAGTCGGGAGTGGATGGTTAATACAACCGTAGCACGGTTAATACAACCGTAACATTAAAAACATTAACTTTACAACGAGCCCACGATTTCCGTCGGTCATGTGAAAATTCATTTGCACATAAAACTTAACCGTGCGGTTTTGTTGATGCAAATAAGGTTAAGTTTAAAAGCGCCTAGTTACATTGGAGAGGGGGCTAGCCCTTGGGGGTTGGCCCCCGCTGCATCCTACTTATACATTTAAAACTTTATATGTACGTGAAGGCCTATGGTTTATAAGAACCATGTTATGGTATGTTGGTCGGGCACAATGAGTTGGTGTCCCATCAGGCAGCGAGTCAGGTCTGTCGACCTATACAAATTTTTACAATAAACTTTGAAATCTTGGGGCTATGTGGCGGCCTCACGGGGGGCAGCACGTGGCACCCGCTCATTAATTACTTGCCTGATCTGGGAATATTCTATGGAATATTCTGTGAATATTAGCAGATATTCCTTTTAATATTTTTAATCTAAAGTCTTGAGTCAAATTGGCTTTTTCTACGAAATTGAGAAACTTCAAACTTGAATATCTTTCTCATACAGCATCAGATTTGAGTGTCATTCGCAGCTACAAAAACATTTTGACGAGACCTTTCCCGTCGTTCAGGTTTCAACCAATTCTGAGAAAATAAAATTTTGAGCATTTTTCCAATTAGGACATGATCACCTGATCAAACCTCCCAAATGAAAAGCTTTTGGACCCACAAAAGCTCTCTGATTACTAAGAATGAAGATGAGGAGACTGATTCTCCACTCTTCCAACTTTTAACCACTAAAATCTTCTCGACCTCATGAAATTGAGCTCTTCATAAAATGATAAATTTTCCCTTGAATTCACTGATCGACCGTTGCTAAAATTGACTGAGTCATCATGTGAATTCTTAAAATTTGTAGAACAACAACTATATTTTTCAGAAAACAAATTGTTTCTAAAATGATCAAACTTCAAAGAAGACTTAAAACAAGAGTCACCTTTCCAATTGTTCACATTGCGACTTTTTGATGAATAAACTCTATACTTGTGTCGAATCCCAACCCAGTTTTCTCGCCATAAAAATCTGCCATTCCGAAACCAACATTGACCCATGCTGAACTGTGTGCCCTCTCTTCTTGCATGCCTTTCCATCTCATGGACTCTTGCACTGCTTTGCACTGACACTTCATCCTCTACACCGATCGACACCAAAGGTACCTTGTGCAACATAATGTCATCTTATAATGTCATAATGTCATCTTATTTCAAAGACGAACTATTATCAGACTGAGACATATCATTAGCAATATCATGAAAATTTAAATGTACAAAATATTTTCGTTTCAACATCAAAAAAGTCATATTTTGACTTGCATTAACTAGCCTTTTCAATTGACCTGCATGGACTAAAGAAGATTCTAGCTTCTTCTTATGTGCTCTCACAATGTACTCTTTTCCATCCTTGAACAAGTGATGCTTATTCTCATGGCGATAGAAGATGGCCTTTCTGTCATATAAATATGGACTACCCAACACAACACCTGTAATGTCAAGCGGTACTACATCCAGTTCAACCCAATCAACATAATGAGCTGTTATGGTGAAGCGCAAGATGCACTTCTTTGAGACTTGTAAGTTTGCATCCTTGCATATCCACCCAAGTGGATAAGGCTTTGGATGTGGAATTGTCTCAAGTTTCAGCTGTTTGACCAAGTCTTCTGATATGAGATTAGCTTGAGACCCACTATCAAAAAGTGTGTCTATCTTTGTGTGGTTTGAGATTATCCTCACATGAAATATTTCTATCCTCCTCTTTTCATCTTGAGTTTCTTTGTGACAGTTTAATGAGCTAGAACTGGGATTTGATTCTTGTACAACCTCTTTCCCTTTGATGTTCTTTAATACCATGGCGATACTTTTTGTCTCATCACCTAATTATGACCCTAAGTCATGTTCAACAGTTGCTACAGTTTTCCTCTTTTCTTTGGTCTTGTCTTTGTTTTTATATTTCTCTGGTTTCAGCTCAGGATGAAGCTTCCAACAATGGTCTTCATCATGGCTTGTTTTTGAACAGTTCTTGCAAAATAATTTACCTTTTTCTTTTCTAGAATTCGCAACCCTTTTTCTTCCTTTTCTTTTAAAATCACTATCCTCATTCAGGGCATTAAAGTGTTTTTCCCTCTAGCCTCTAAATGTGTAGCTTGTACACAAACTTCGTCTAGACTAGTAGGATTAAACATAAGAATAGTGTGTTGAAGGTAACTGTGCAAACCACCTATGTACTTTAACAAAGTATCTTGGCTTTGTAAATCTACCCCAAGTAAGAGTGCTCTTCTCCTAAATTCCTGGATATAGTCTTGCACATTATGTCTCTTAAGTTGTCTAAAGTTTTGCCAGTTCATTATAGCCTTTTGAAGGTGAGCAAGAGGATTAAATTGTTTCTTGATTGCAGAAATAAACTCAGTCCATGATTGTGTAATCTTACCATGTTTCTTGATTTCCTCCTTGGTTTTGGCTTCCCACCATACCAAAGCTGCTCCTTCCATCCTTAATGAGGCTAGCTGAATCTTAGTGTCGTCATCATGCAAATTTTGAATCCTTAGATAGACCTCCAGTTTTCTGATCCAATTATCTAATTTCTCTACATTAACATCACCATTAAACATTGGAAATTCAAATTTGTGCGAGCGGACCTGCAATACCGGGATCAAATCTTCCCATATAAAATACCTCGATACTGACCCTTATAATTTACTTTGATTAAAGTACATCGGCCTCTGCGTTTCTAAAAACTGTCCATTTACACTCTCACACACACTTTCAAGGATTCGGAAGCATTTAAAACATATAGCAATTCCATTCATATTCGGTTAACCAACTTTTGAATTTATACATACGCCCTTCAAAAGCCAGATTTCATCGAATCAACAACACACAAATAACCAATTTCCAAATCAAACAATGCTGATTCAATATTTACGTTTTCAACGCAGGATTCCGAGCTCTTCAATTCATCGAACCATTTCAATGAAGCCAAATTCCCCTAGAACTCTTTGTGTAGACCTTAATTTCTCCACATCTAATCGGATGGATCGGAACAATCCCCAAACAGATGAATTTCAATTTGCTATCGAACTAACACCGGGCTATCAAATGTCAATTAACAATTGTCCGATCCGATACAATCGTGTCGGAGATCGCAAAGGCTCAATTGACAAACCTGTTGATTGGTCATAGTTCCGATCCGATTCACATCGGAAATCGGAGATCGACATATTCTAATGTCACGCCGACTGATCACAGCTCTGATCCGACTCCACAACCTAGATCATAAACTGTTCAACTGTATTTGAAATTCAATTCAGTGTTTTTACCATTCGATCATCATTGACACCAACCGATTTGTCAATGCAACAACTCTGCATCAATCACAAAACGTTAACGCATATTATAATCAGGTATCAATGTCTGAGGCATTTTCAATATCCCATGTCTGTGGATTAAATCTGCAATTCCTCACGAGACAAATTCCATCGCTAACTGTCTCTAACACGGCGATTTCGTTCGGATTGCATTTCTGATTGCCTACAAATTAAACTGCTTTGACTGCTTTGCCAGGTTTAAGAATTACTTGGCTCTAGTTCCTTTTATCGATAGCAATTGTAATTTTATTTATAAGGACAACTTGTATATAAAACACTGGTTTGAAACACTATTCTCATCTGATATGTCAATGAATCTACCATTACCAATTAGAATATTTCTACAGTAGCCCTCGGCCTTCAAATTACGATTTGAACCGGGTTTATATGTAAAATCGATATGGAGTTATAAAATCGAGACTCCAATCTCTAGTGGAGATTAAAGCATCAATTAAAGGTAATAGTCTTTAAAACCCATTGATTCAAAAGTATTGAATTAAAATCATTCCCACAAAGATTAACGCCCCTATATTAAAAGATTCACGACTTGCCAGATTGTAATTCTTTTTGCCAGGCCAAGAATAAATTGACTACGTTTCTTCTATACAATTATAACCGGGCAATTCGCTGTAGGAAACTTTATACACAAAATCAAATCTTTAAAACTGTTCCTCCATTTGCTGTGAACTCATCAACAGATAAATGTTTATGGACTGTTATGATATTTAAACCTTAGCGCATTCACATTCATCAGTTTTGTATTGTGTTACAAAATCGGCATCGATTATTCCAACCCATACAAGGTCGACTCGTTTAATCTCATACAATTCGGAAACAACAGTCTCATAATCACACAATGGAAATTAACACAAAATCAATTCTTCATTAATTACGCAAACTACTTACAAACTTCCTCTCGCCTTGGCCAGATCTTCATTTGATGGCCCTTCAACTTCCATGGCTTACACACTCTTACTACTCTATCCACTCTCTCCCTCAATTGTACAAGAAGACACAATTTATACAAATAAATGGGTCATGAACCAATTCTGATTCTGAACCAGAAATCTCTCAACCTCTCCAAAAAAATCTCTTCAATCCCCCTCTTTTCTAAAATAACACTAAATAAAGCTTTTAAAATCCCTCATACTCTATTCTAGCCAAATAAATCCAACTATTTGGCCTGATCTCCATACAAGGAGGATCACTCAGCCACCTACACCCTATCCTCATATTTAACAATAAATAAACACTCTCATATATTTAAACAAATAAAATTAATTAAATTATTTTCTTCCAACCCCTTGTTAGTCACAACATGTGACCATGCTATCACATTGTTGACTAGCCTGAATGCTCCTGCATCAGACTCCCAAAGTTGAAAGTTTCCATGACCTCCTGGTCATGTGTTTCTTCTGTTGTCCATCCAGTATCCCAAACTTTACTTTGTAACTGGTCATCACTTTCATTATGCTGCTGATTCAATTCTTCTGTCACTGTCACTTCTGTTCCTCCAAATTCCCAAATCTTAATTTGTTGTTGTCCTCTGTTCTTGCTGATACAAATTCCTGTGGTCAATTTCTCCTTCTTGCTGTCCATGTTCTCATATAATTTCATCTTCCACAATTTCTCAATTTCCTTCTTACCATTTGTCTTTAACTGAACTCCACTGACATCTGTCTGCTGTACATTCTCCTTTTCCATACTTTCCTCTTTCATTTGTTTATCTTCAGCTCCTTTAATCATGACAATTTCCCTGTCAATACCATCATTCTCAAAATTATTAAATACATGCTCAAAATATCTTTCTGTTTCAGCCATTTCTTCCAGCAATCTCAGTTCTTCATCAACATGCATAAGCACATTGTCCAATCGTTGTTCCTCACCTGTCAAACCTGAAAACATACACAACATGTCAGTTTCAAAAATGCAAGGCTCTTCATTCAAAGCCTCAATGATCAACTCCTCATGCTCCTCTGAACTATTCTGATAGTTCACTAAGTTATTGAGAAATTCTTCCTCAACATCTCTGATTTCTTCCTCATCAAAGAAAACTTCTGGGACTGCAATTTCTTGACTATACTTGGCAACTTCATCATAAGTTTGTAGAATACCTTCCTGTTCTACACAACTTCTTCCAATACTCATTTTTTCCAAATAAGACAATAATGCCTCTTCCTCTTCTCTGAGAAGACTTTGATCTTTCAAAGATTTCCTTGGCTTACCTTCTTCAGCTAAGTTCTCGGTGTCAGCTTTCCTTCTCTTCACTTCATAAATCTGCATTGCATTTGTTTCCTTTCCTGTTTCCATTTCCCATTGGTCTTTTGTCCATGCTAAAATTTCTTCAAATATGATCCAATAAGTTTTCACTAAAAGAAGACATAACCATTCAGCCATACCTTTTAATTTCCTCCACCAATTGAAGTCTTGAAAGTTCTTATGCATCTCCTTTCTTGCTTGTCTTGCCTTTGCTGCTTTCACTTTTTCATACACAGGTTCAAATTCTTTAGGCTGCATACCTGGAATTTTACATTCACAGAAATAATTAATCCCAAAAATATGAGATCCTCTTATCTGTGCAGATGATGTCAACACATTCCTCTCATTCTGATCTGCATAAATCAGTTCTTCTCTACTGTCATCACTGTCTTCGTCCCCAAGGAGAGGTCCTTTCTCTGGTTCACAAATGTATTCTATTTCTTCATTCTCAATTGTTCGAAGTAATAATTTCTCAGCAAACAATTCTCTGACAGGCCATTTAACTCTTCTTCCCACATAAAATCCTTGTTTCCATTTTTCTCTAATTCCTTTCAATACCAGCTTCTCCAAATGACTGAGTTCTGCCTTCATCTCAACCAACTCTATGTCCCTTTCTTCTTTACTCATTCCTTTGAGTCCAACTGCTTCAACACTCTTTTCCCTATGTCTGTGACTTTCCTTTGTACCCCTGTCATGACCATCAATAGTCAATTCCTTTCCTTCCTCTGGTGAACTTTCCTTGTTCACTAGTGAGCTGCAACTAAATTTTTCCATTTCGCCTGTAACAAGTCTCCTTCATGCCTCACCAAACTTTCCTGAGTTTATCCTTTTGGCACCTATTGGTTCTTTCCTCGAACCTTTCACTTACTGACAATTCTACCCAGCACTCCTCTTGCTGGAACTGTTATCTCCTGTCCACAATCACAATTGTGGAGCTGCCTCATCAACTTCTACCCAACCTTAGTTGGAAGTTGTTCTCATCTCCTCTTGAATACTCCTTGCTTTAGGCTCTGCATCTTCAATTGCTCACTTCCTTCTTCATTCAGTAAATTTGTTTACTGTCGGGTATTGTCACCTTTACGCCTCTGGGAATTCTTCTTGCTCGATCTTCTTTACATAGCTCATATGCTATGATGCTGGTACAACTCATTCCACCTTTCCGCAAATCCACTGCTTCCACTGACCTGCACAATCTGATCTCAAGATACATCAAAGTATCTTTCAAATATGATCAATTCCTTCTGATAACCTGTTTGTAAGAAAATGCTGTTTTGCCTATATAATTTCCAAAATTCATTTCCTGTAGTGGTTCTTCTTTTAGTCCTATTAACTCAATCTCTATTCTTTCAATCATCAACATCATTGCCTTAAATCTCTGAACCTGCAGCTTAAACACCACAAATAACTCAAACACGATTTCAATTACAGTTAAACTGAGCTACAACTTCCACGCACAAATTACTGTTTTGATCCATCGCTGCACAAATTTATTTTGCAAATTGCCCTGCTATTCAGACTATTTCACTGTTATGGAAACACAACAAATTAAAAATGTATTTAATTGAATTCCAAACAGATTTTTTAAACACAGCTCTGCGCCCTCCTGCATTGATTCCCAATTTTTACTGCGCTATAGATCAACCAACAACGCTCTTCTGCATCGAATCAAAAGATTGAAACTCATCGATTCTGTGTGTTGAACCCTTGACACTAATTAATGTCGATTTAAACAAATCGAACCACTTCTTCTCATCTCCCAAAACAATCTTTTCAGAGCGTTAAACTAGCTCTGATACCAAAAATTGATGCAGGCAGACCCTGCAATACTAGGATCAAAATCTTACTTTGCATATAAAAATGCACCTCAGTAACGACCCTTATAATTTACTCCGATTCTGGCAATTACATACAGTATTCTGCGTTTCTAAAAACTGTCCATTTACACTCTCACACACAATTTCAAGGATTCGGAAGCATTTAAAACATATAGAAATTCCATTCATATTCGGTTAACCAACTTTTGAATTTATACATATTCCCTTCAAAAGTCAGATTTCATCAAATCCACAACACACA
Organism: Pinus albicaulis; assembly: GCA_034641835.2. Taxonomy (NCBI): domain Eukaryota; kingdom Viridiplantae; phylum Streptophyta; class Pinopsida; order Pinales; family Pinaceae; genus Pinus; species Pinus albicaulis. Next base: position 237,622,583 of record CM076580.1, read on the forward strand.
AATAACCAATTTCCAAATCAAACAATGCTGATTCAAGATTTACCTTTTCAACGCAGGATTCCGAGCTCTTCAATTCATCGAACCATTTAAATGAAGCCAAATTCCCCTAGAACTCTTTGTGCAGACCTTAATTTCTCCACATCTGATCGGATGGATCGGAACAATCCCCAAACAGATGAATTTCAATTCGCTATCGAACTAACACCGGGATATCAAATGTCAATTAACAATTGTCCGATCCAATACAATCGCGTCGGAGATCGCAAAGGCTCAATTGACAAACCTGTTGATTGCTCATAGTTCCGATCCGATTCACATCGGAAATCGGAGATCGGCATATTCTAATGTCACGCTGACTGATCACAGCTCTGATCTGACTCCATAACCTAGATCATAAACTGTTCAACTGTATTTGAAATTCAATTCAGTGTTTTTACCATTCGATCATCATTGACACCAACCGATTTGTCAATGCAACAACTCTGCATCAATCACAAAACGTTAACGCATATTATAATCAGGTATAAATGTCTGAGGCGTTTTCAATATCCCATGTCTGTGGATTTAAATCTGCAATTCCTCACAAGACAAATTCCATACGCTAACTCTGTCTCTAACACAGCGATTTCGTTCAGATTGCAATTCTACAGTGCCTACAAATTAACTGCTTTGCCAGGTTTAAGAATTACTTGACTTGTATTCCTTTTATACGATAGCAATTGTAATTTCGCTGTAGGACAACTTGTATATAAAACCTGAACTTTGAAACCCTATCTTCTCTGTCTGATATGTTATGAATCTACCATTTCCAATTGAACTATTTTCACACAGCGCCTCCAGCATTCAATTCACGATTTGAACCGGGTTTGTAATATAAAATCGATATGGAGTTATAAAATCGGACTCCAATCTCACATTTTGACAGAGATTTAAAACGTAATTCAAGAGCAATAGTCTTACAAAAACCCGCGGATTCAAAAGTATTGAATTAAAACCATTCCACATAGATTAATGCCCCTATATTCAAAGATTCACGACTTGCCAGACTGTAATTATTTTTTTCCAGGCCCAAGAATAAATTGATTTCGTTTCTTCTATACAATTATAACCGGTCAATTTGCTGTAGGAAACTTTATACACAAAATCGAACCTTTAAACTGGTTACTCTATTTGCTATGAACTCATCAACGGATAAATGTTTATGGACTGTTATGATATTGAAACCTTAGCGCATTCACACTCATCAGTTTTGTATTGTGTTACAAAATTAGCATCGAACATTCCAACCCATACAAAATTCGAGTCTTTCAATCTCATACAATTCAGAAACAACAGTCTCATAATCACACAATGGAAATTAACACAAAATCAATTCTTCATTAATTACTCAAACCACTTACAAACTTCCTTTCGCCTTGGCCAGATCTTCATTTGATGGCCCTTCAACTTCTAAAAACTGACTTCACACACTCTTACTCCCTCTATCCTCACCCTCTCCAATTATATAAGGAAAACACAATTGATACAAATACATGGTTTCATTAATCAATTCTGATTCTGAACCAGAAATCTCTCAACCTCTCCTAAAAAATCTCTTCAATCCCACTCTTTTCTAAACTAACACTAAATAAAGCTTTTAAAATCTCTCATACTCTATTCTAGCCAAATAAATCCAACTATTTGGCCTGATCTCCATACAAGGAGGATCACTCAGCCACATATACCCTATCCTCATATTTAACAATAAATAAACACTCTCATATATTTAAACAAATAAAATTAATTAAATTATTTTCTTCCAACCCCTTGTTAGTCACAACATGTGTGGTGGCTATCATTATTGCTTTGAATGCTCTGCATCAAATTTGACATCAAGCTTTAACAAAGGATTTTTACCAGTTGTTTTTCACTTATGTGACTGATTTACTGAAGTCGAAGAAGATGATGTTGAGGAAGAGGATGACGATGGAGATGAAGGATCAACATTTCCTCCATTCCCTTTCTTAGACTTATCCTTGTCCTTCTTTCCTCCTGAGGAATCCTCTCCTTCTTTTTGGTTTTTAGATCCATCTCCAGTAATCCTATCATTTCTTTCTTGATAGAGGATCCTTAACATTTCAGTCATATCCAAGAAAGCTTTCCGAAAAACCCTTTCTTCTTCCTTGGGATCCATTTCTTCATGAGCTTCTTCTTCTCTTGAAGTCATGCTTGTGGTTGCTTCTAAGGCTATTGAGGGTGAGATAGAAGGTGGAGATAATGGCACCCTGACCCTCCTTGGTTGAGGATTGTATTATGCTCTAACCAATTGTCCTTCCCTCTTTTAAGTTTAAGCCTAGTAAGCATCAAATTTGCAAAACAATAAAATATTTCTTTGCACAAAACTCAAAACTTGAGCTTAACCTATGTTTTGATACCAATCTAATCTAAAATGTGAGAACTTCTTATTTCTAATACAGAGATTGACTGTAGGGGCATTTACTGGATATGTCACCTTTAAAGAAAGGATGAGATCCAGAAGCTATCTGGCCCTTTATAGACTTAGCCTAAAGAAATAATAGAAGTAATCACTAATGATCTTGAAATGAAACTACTTGTTTGCTGGTGCAAGGTATTCATTATCCATAAAATTATGTGTGCAAACTGTTTAATATGTTTTGCAATTGGAACAAAATGCTTTTGGTGAATTTATGAGTCTTTTTGTGTGTAGGAGGCTTATTTCTTTTTACTGTTTAACATCTTTAACTCCGATAAAACACAACAAATAAATCACAGAATATAACACAACATATGATAAGGCAGTTCACCCCTCCTGGGCTACATCTGCCAAGTCCAAGGCCCCCAAATGGGCATGTCCTTGCTCTTATTATGCTCAAAATTAGTTATACAGTGTGAAGAAAGCCTAAATAGGCAAAAAAAACTGTAGAAATGAGTTCAAAACACTGAAAACAGTAAAGATAGGCTTTTGTTTCACCTCCAAAGGTTAACCATAGACCAATACAACTCCAACACTCCCTAGGCCTTGATGGATCTCCAAGCTTCTCTGCTGAAAAAGTACCTGAAGATGATCTTTGTTGCCTCTTCAACCTGCACCATTAGCTCTGGAATGCTCAAATTACCTAAAATAAAAAAAACATTCACTCCAAATGGTCTTCCCTAGCAAAAGTTATGAGCAAAACAACTTTTGCCTAATTAGGGCTAGAAAACCTCCACCAAAAAGTGGTGGAACTACAAATAACTCCACTAAATTAGGCACGGCACCGTGCGAGGCGGAGTCCCTGCCAAATCTCTGCGTGGTTAGGAGTTAGCAATAAATGTGATGTTGGACGTGGCCACATGCGCGGAGGGATAGGTCGTAACCATCGAGGGTGGACGGTTAATACAACCATGACATTAACTTTACAACGAGATTTCCGCCGATCATGTGAACATTCCGCTGCACATAAAACTTAACCGTGAAGTTTTTTACTTTGTGCCAATAAGGTTAAGTTTCCAGAATTGCTAGTTACATTGGAGAAGGAGGCGGCCCCGCTGTTTCGCCCATATACATTTAAAACTTTATATATGCGTGAAGGGGCACATAGTTTATACTGAGTCGGTTGCGGCATGTTGGTCCAGGTGCCGTGGGGTGGTGGCCATCCGACCCGTCGATTCCTATCATCCCATACAAATTTTTACACGAAATAAACTTTGAATTCTTGGGGCCACGTGGCCCGGTCTGCGGGCTAGCCACGTGGCGCCCCGTGATTGGCCACACAGGATATTTTGTGGAATATTTTGTGGAATATTCCTTTTAATATTTTTAATCCAAAAGTCAAAGCTGAGTCAAATTGGGCTTTTTCCACTGAAATTGAGAAACTTCAAACGAATATCTTTCTCCCTTACAACATCATATTTGAGTGTCGTTCATGGCTATATAGGATCATTTTGATGAGACCTTTCACAATGATTTGGTTTCATTACCGAAGCGAAATAAAATTTTGAGCATTTTTACAACTTAGGACATGATCACGTCATGTATATTTTATGCTAGCTTCTCTAGAAGCATGGTAACCTATTGAATATGTGTTTCTAAAGAATAAAAAGGAGGGGGCAGGTCTCCTCTCCTTAGTTAATGGGTTAGTTGTTCTTCCATCTCCTCCCTAAAATTATGGTTTTCCATAGGGTGGATAATGCCTTGGCCCCTTGGCCCTACACCCCTGCGAGCGCATCCACATGGGTTTTTCATGGGACTTCAGCTTAGTACCTCACATCGCTAACCCGGAGCCTTCCACCTTGTGTACCAACTTTTTTGAAGAGCCTAGGTTGCACCACCAGTAAGAGATCCAATGTGGGATGTGAAATGTGAGTCACTAGGATAACGTCTATTGATAGTTCTACCACCTTACGCCAGCCTGCCTAGGTGAAAAAAACTTCCACCCACACCAAACACACACCACAACCAAGGACTTGGCCTTCTCCAGGCCTCCCTGAGCTTAAGATAGCTCCCAGACCCCACGAAAGGAAGTGAAACACCAAAGGCGACGACCCCACCACCCCATTAGACCACCAGAGATGAAATTCTACAGGGGAAAGGAAACAAACCCACAATCAGGCTTCCACTGCTATAAGCAACATCAATCTCAATCACTAATAGCCATACAACTACTTCTATAGAGAAAATACCAGACCAACCAAAGTATAGAACTCAAATTGAAAATAAATTTAGGCATGAAAATTGTACCAGTGGGTTGGAAATTGTGGATATGTTGAGAGCAAACACTTTGGCAACGTGCACGACCTATTGTCCTACCCGCATAAATTCCATGAGATTTCCCACTGCCTATATAGGCCTCCATGAGCCCGGGTCCCAAATTGTTATGCCTTGAAGCACCACTATTGAGGCAGAACCACCAATGCCTAAATCAATGCCCGACCTTGCTATCTCAGATCGTAATACAGGGGATATTGAAGACATATAGCCACCCTGCGCTCCTGAAGAAATGTCACCCACCGTATTCTTGACGCCCATTACCTGATGCCACCAACAAATTCCAATGACTATCCAATTACTAGATATACCAAGAACATAATCGAAAACCTTTGCCTCCCACTCAACACCAAAGGCTTTTCAAAACGTTTCCTCATTGTGTATGCCATGTGGGGAGGGGATTAAATGCCCTGGCATGTACATCACTCATTTTTGATACCACCCCCATCTCAAAAGAATTGATAACTCATCATGGAGATATTAAGATAAACATATTCTTTAGTTGATTGATAAATCTTTTGCAAATATTATTTATTACAAAGAGCATTCCACGATTCCAAAAGCTAAGGCTTCGGGTAAAGAACCTTCTAAAGGACAATTTTTTAGATATTCTTAGAGGCACTTAAAATGGGAGCACCCAACATAAGGTGTGTCTCATCGAGCCTAAATTCCTCAAGCATGATTTCAATGTGGAAATAAAATTCAAAAGTAAAAATATGGCTATTGGAATTGTAGCTTCTAAAAACTATATATAGCACCAAGTTCCCTCTCTTGACCTCATTCAACTTGCAAGGTTTACACCTCAACAAATGGATGAAAGAAGAGAAATGGAACCATGTTTCAATTGTGACACGTACGATAAAGGGCATAAATGTGGTGATTCTATATAGATTATGAAAAGGAAGAAGATAAAGAATTGGAACCATCACAAGATATAGAATTGGAAGAGACTACTCTAACAATATCTTGTCATGCATTGGTTGGCATCGATACTCCTCAAACTCTCGAGATAGAAGGATATATCAAATAGTAAAACGTAATGTTGTTGATTGATTCTAATAGTACCCATAAATTCATTAGTTAAAAATTACCCAATAGTCTCAATTGCTTTATAAAGGCTCTTAATTTTCAAGAATTTTTATGAGATTTTCTTCGGAAGGAAAGGAAATTGAATTGGAAGGTATCCAAAGGAAATTATCTAAAGTGATAATCCCTATTAGCATGAAAAAATTGTTAAACAAGGGACACCATGGTGTAATTACACAATTGTTCTCACTAGGTGTTCAAACATCTAGACCTTGTACTATTGTGGATCTCCAAAATGTTACAAACAATCATTGCAAGGAATTTGGAGAGATGCCCAAGGGTATTCCACTTACTCGAGATCTTGACCATGTTATTCATTGCAGCCATGATTGTAATACCTAAGATGTTATTCATTGCAATCATGAATATAACACCTAACATTAGGCCTTACAAGTACCCATGTGCACAAAAAAGTGATATTAAGCATATGGTTCAAGAAATCTTAGAGGTTGGCATCATTCAACCTAGCCAATTTGCTTTCTCTTATTAGTTGTCTTTGTTTCCAAAAAGGAAGGTTCATGGTGTATGTATCCATATTATAGAGAGCTAGACAAAAAAACTATCAAAGATAAGTTTCTTATTCATGTCACTGATGAATTATTAACTGAATAACAAGGAGTGGTTTATTTACCAAGTTGAATGTCTATTATAGATATTATCAATCAAAATGAGGCAAAAAGGCGTCCCAAAAACAATCTCTAGAACACATGAAGTCCATTATGGGTTTTGGTGATGTCATTTGGCCTTATCAATCCACCTTCTATTTTCAAACCTTGATGCATTATATTTTCAAACCCTTCCATTGAATATGTGTTACCGTTTTTTATTGATCTAGATTTGAACATTGTATTACTAGTAAGCTATCATGATGGTTTCAAAGTGGAAAAAATGGAGGCATTAGCTTGCATGGTTATTTTTACCATTGGACCACAATTTGGAGAATTGGGGTCTAAAACCTTCTGGAACTATTTTTAAGCATTAAATGATTTTTTGGAAGTTAAAATTTTTCCACTCAAATATTAAACCCAAGACATTTTTCTACACTCAAAAACCTTTCCTTTTCAACATGTTGTGAGATCTACAACGACCCCCATTTTATTGAAAATAAAATAAAAACCATTAAGAAAAAACCACTTTAATTGAATTTTTCAATGATCCATTATAAATAATCCTTGAGACAGTCTTCTTTCGTTTTTTTCCAATTGAAAAAATCAAAATATAAAGTTTTCTTTTGAGAAATATGGAAATTGATTTCTTTTAAGTTACTTTTCACATAAAACCACGGATTTTCATAACTTCTGGATATACTTTACTCTAAATATCTAAGTGTTTGACTTAATACCTTGATTCATGTATATATATTTATTAAGTTATTTGTTTAGATTAAATTTTTCATATTTTTCTTTTTATTATTTCACCTTGTATTCAATATCCGGGAGAAATAAAGTGTCTTCATCGCTCCCATTCCTGGATACTCGAATGATCTGGATTTAATAAAACTTTTTCTCTCATTCATGTTTTTCCGCTTTATTAGTTTAATTGGAATTTTGAAGTTTTAAATAAAAATTATAACTTCTTTCTCATTCATGTTTTTCCGCTTTATTGGTTTAATTGAAATTTTGAATTTTTAAATTAAAAATTATATGGCATTCAGGCTTATGAAATATGTTAAGTAATCCTGAGTGTCTCAATGCTTGGATTTTTGCAACAAAAAACAATTTTATTGCAAATTTATTTTATTCATTTTTATTCTTTGTGAGTAATATATCTATATCCGACCTGATTTAAAAGGTGGCAAATGTTTAACATCTCAAATCCCTGGATTCCTGAATTTCTAGATTTATATCCTGAAAAGATATATAGGGAGTTAATAAATGCAGGCATTAATGATTCTTTAGGCACCAAAGATTTCTAAGATATTTTAGGAAATTTTGCTGAAAACCTCATAAAATTTCTTTTTGCCAAGTAAATTTTACTACTTAGTGAATTTGTTACCCTACTTGTTTGCGCCTAAAAATGGTTAGAATCTATAAACGAATTCCATTTGTTGAAGCTTATTAAATGTATGGTAAGTAATTTGAAGTTAAAGTATTTTTTTATTTTATTTTTATTTTTATAAATTAATCTGTTCAAAGTATTTATTGTCTTTACATAGGTACAATTGGTCAAAAAGGAAAATAAAAAGCAACTAAGTTTGTTATCCAGAGTGTCAAAGCCAAGTTGAAAGTGATAGAACCAAAAGCTAAGTTTTTTTAAGAACAAGATCCAATTCCATGGGAGGAAATGTATCAATTCTTTGAGAATGATAGTTGGAGAAATCAAGAAGGAAGTGGCTTACAAGAATATTCTAGTTCTAATTAAGACAATTTTGGATATATCAAGAAAACAAAGTTGAATAAGGTTGCAATCAGACTAGTTATTTTTCCTTATTATGATATGGTAAGTTGGATCATATCTTGTTCCCATATTAAAAATGTTCTATAGTAAAGAGATCCAATAAAGTTATAGTATCATGGAGGCATAAAGGTTTACAATCTATGTACAAATTAAGTCCTTCAGAAATTTATCATGATAAGGAGAATATGATGAACTTTGAACAAAAAGTATTAAAAGAGAAAAAGAATGATATATCTAGATGCATAAAAGAATTGATAGATGATTTTGTGACCTTTAATACCAAATCAAACAAACTTTATCCAATTAAGAAATTTAGGAACTCTTACACTTTTTTGGTTAAAATCTTAGCTAGACTTTATGGAGAAGAAAATCTAAAAAAATTTAAGTTATAATGGGTTTTCCCTGGTCTATGGAATCAATAATCAAAATAAAAGATTCAATTGGGCATATGTATTATCACAAAACCTATAAGATGTCGATAATTTGTCACAATCATCCCCACTAGGATTTGGTACACGTTTTTATATGTTATTTTATTTAACGAATATTGTAATAGCCTTTGTTTCTTTTCCACTGGTAAACTGGAATTGATCGTTTAGCAATCGACCATTCATCAGTTTTGTTCCATGCCATGGGAAATCCAATATAATAATATTTTTTATGATATTTATGAAAAAATCATGTTGTGTTTCCATCAAACTATTTTTGGGAAGTCCCCTTCTAGAATGAACAAAGAAGTAAAATCAAGATTAAAATGTATTGGAGACTAGTTTGTGGAAGGGACCTCCTCTTATTTCAAGATTTAGGATGTGAGGCTAGTCCTTATTTTCTACCTAGATGTATTCATGATAAGCTTGTAGTAAGAGAAATAGATAATCAAACAACACTCAATGGTATCACAAAATTATTGCACAAAAATTCCAAAAAACTATGGCCAAATCTCCCCATTAAAATTGTTCACCTGACTCTTAAGGACAAAGGTCATGTAATAGTTGAAGAAATGGAATCAATAAGTTTGGTTACATTCACTTCCCTTTTACAGATATGATCAACATGATATTGTTAATGTGCATCTGAAGTCATTAATGTATTAAAATTATATATATTCATCAAGATCCACTATATGATTTCATTTTCAGAAAAGTTGATTCTTTTGATCAAGTTCTTGTCACAGTCTTTTCTTAGATAAAATAGGAGGAAAGACCAAAATTTATAGTTTTTCAGAGAAAAAGCATACATATTTTACTTGGAGAAGTGTAAATTCTATGGTATTCCTATAGATGTGTTATAAATAAAAGAAGGCATCAATATTTCGTTTACTAAAAACAGTAATGAACCTAAAGGGAGTAATGAATTTCAAACTAGACAACTGGCCATTTAATGGACATTCAACAATTTTATCAAACAAAATCCATTTAACAAGAACTAGTTTTAGAATAACAACATCAACAAAAGGAACAAGGAAAATAGGTACAACATTAACAATTAGAGAAACAAGTTAAAACTTCATTTCAAAATAAAGAACAAAGAGAATGAAGTAGTTTTCAAGAAGAGAAAATAGAAAGAGAAATTGAAGAATCAATGATTCAAAATCCCACCGACAAAATAGAAAAGGGACCTGTTGACAATGCTAGATTCCACCAACAATCAGGGGGCCTCCCCGATATGAAGTCCCAAATAGACTTCACACAGTTTGAAGTAGGAACCCAATCCAGAAAATAGACATGGCTACCATATTCTTAATGATTTTCTTTGGCTGTAATAAACACCATAAGAGAAAATGCATATACTTTTTCTATAAACAAGTAATTTAGCCTTGTGATTTATTCAACTGTAAAGTGTATAATGGTTCTTTCATGGAAAGGAGAAAGAAAGTGAGTCTTTAAAAGAAGAGTAATAGTATTTCCCTAATAAATACACACACACATATCTAAAATAATTGTTAGTTATATTACGAAATAGTTCGCAAATAATTAAAGATCATGTAAATAGGAGACACACATTTTAAAGATGCATACTAAGGCCAACAGAATAGTTCATTTTCATTAGTATGTAGAAACATGAACATACACCATAAATAATGAAAGAATAGTCTTAAAATCATTCATGACATATGCATAAAAGTGTGTCAACTCCAAGAGCTTTGAATTATAAAGTGAAAGTCCCAAGATACACCAATACAATGATACAACACTAGTTCCAATGGTGGAATGTTAACAAACTACTTGATTTTCAAAAGACTAATCTTCTCTACTATGCCTAGCTTGATAATCCAAGGTGAAAGTCATTTTCTTGAGCTATGAGGATGTATATATAACAAATGAGGTGACTCTCCACCTCCCTTGTGACTCTTGAGCTTCCCTCATGACTCTTGAGTTTCCACGTGACTTTTAGAATTCCTATGAGACCTTTGAGCTTCCACAGGAATTTTCACATTCTGTGTGTGACCCTTGGGCTTCCACACATTTTACATTTCCTCATTTTTCAAAAATGAAATATTAAATTTCCACATATTTTTGAAAAAATACAAGGATGCATATGAATTTTAAGGTGACACTTTAGAAACCATGACTTGGCAATGATGATGGCACTTCATCGTAGTGTATCAAGGCCAAGCTTTTCTCCTTGCTACTATCTTCACATCTTTAGGATTGATCTTTCTTGTACTTCAACTTCATTCTACAAGAGGCTAGTTAGGATATGGAATATTCGATATGATCTTGATCTCCATTCTTTTGTCATGATCTAGTGTCCCTTTATCTCTTTTCTTGATAATCTCTTTGTGTATTTAACTTCACAAGTGTCTTCTTATAACATGTCCTTCATATCCCCCTTGAGCATCATCCTTCCATGTCAAGATTATAATACCTATGAATGAAATTAGCTCATGACAAGATGACATCAGTCCCAAAATCTCCTAGTTTATATTGTTTCTTATGCAACATACTGACTGAGTCGGGACAGTATGTAGGATTGAGGAGGAGGCTAAGGGATTGTGTAGTGCACAAGAGAAAGAGGCAGAGAATGAGGGTCTAGGCTTTGTGACTGCGTAGTGCACAGTGGTTGAGAGATAGGGAGGCTTGATTTCGCAGTTGGGGAAGTTAGAGAGACAGAGAGGGAAGACTTGCTCACTATGATTGCACAGTGCACAATTCTCGAAGGAGAGATTCAATGTACTACATAGTTGTGCATTTTGTATACTTATATATGACTCGACTGCTGACTGAAAGTGCACAGTGGACAGTGGAGGCAAGACTGGGAAAGGATTGTGTAGTGGGAAAGAGCAATCGACAAAGACTAAGCGCTAGGGTTGTGAAGTGTGTATTTGAGGGAGGAAATTCTTCATGAATGTGCTATACATAGTTCCAGGAGGAAACTATGCTTGACTGTGGCTTTTGACTCTGCAGTGCGCAGTTCAAGAAGGCAGAAGGATAGTTGCTTGGTCGAGCAAGTTGTGAAAACTAGAAAACTCCAAACTTGACTAAGTGTGAGATCATGTGGAGATCAGTAAGATAGAAATATTAGACTGAAGCATGTAAAAATACTTGAACATGATCACACACTCATAAAAAACCAACCACATGAAAATGAGACACTCAATACCCAAAATCAACATGCATCCATTGAAATGACGATAAAATGACACTTACCTCCAAGTGTGACACTTAAGATACACCTTTCAACACAAGTTTTGACTACAACAAGAAAGTGTGTGGTACCTTGAGAATGAGTCTAATGCATGTTCATATGATAGGTAGAATCCATTAATGCAAAAGAAATCACTGGAGTTGCCTCTTAAAGGTGTGTCATGATTTCCTTTCACAAATAGAGACAATTCCCTTAACAAAGGACCACACTTGGAATTCCTTATAATAGGGACTTAGAAACTTAAGAAGGAAGCATGGGATGACTTTAATAACTAGAAAAAACAACTCCCATAATCAAAGGAAGGCTCTAAATTTTGGAGATTGTTGTAGCAGCGACAACACTTGGTGATTCATTAAAATAACCCCAGCTTCTTTATTCAGGGCTATATTTATGCATAAGGTATAGTTTATCAGGAAGTATTGATTCATTATGTAGATTACCTATGCTTCCCCATTTATACCAGATATACAAATAGTCTCTCATGTTCCCTTTCTTGACAAAACATATTTACAAAGCTTACCATATCGCAATCGTTTCATTCCAAGAAAAGGATAGTATATAGTCACGAGTTTGAAATTATGAGAGTTTTAGTTCCGTCTCCAGTGTTTCCCCACTGCTAGTGCACTTTTTCAGTACCCCAAAAAATTCATTATGGGAACACAAGCATTGCTTCACTTCTATAAAGCCTATTCAATACACTAGCATAGTTACTTGCTTCACCTCTTTGCACAGGAATCCTTTCTCTTCTTTCACCTCTTATTTTATTTTCAATATGCTCAATTGAATTTTATCGGCATTTATATTTCTAGGGTGGAAGAGGGATATTGACTTATTGAGAGCAAGAGAGGTTATTCCTTAGAGACTGTTATGTACCTCTGAAATTAGTATGCTCGCTTTTAGTTTTATCCTTTCCCTTCTCTACTCAATTATATCAGCATGCAGCAACACCATTTAATTATAATACTAATTCAAGGAATTCAGATACTAAAATAGATATGGGTATCATGGTTCTCCTCAAGACTTTATGTTCGAATGGATCATATTTTCCATTAAGACATCATTGACCTTAAAGATATCATACCCAAGGGAATAAGAGGGATTAAAATTTAACCAAGTGTTGTTGTATGTCACAAAGCCCTTTAAAACTTTCACCACATTGTTCAGAACTGGACAAAACACTTCCATATAAGTTTTTATTTACATAGACAGATGAAATGAAACAAAATAGGAAAGGACAAGACAAGAAGTAAAGCAAACAAAAGGGACAAGGAAGGAAATATGTACATAAGTATAAACATAGCCCTAGGTTCCTATTGAAAGTAACGCTTGAGGTCTTAGTCATTAACAGGAATAGATTCCATCTTCCCATCTAAGGATTAAATATGATAAATATGGTGGCCAAGCTTATCATGAACAATGAAGGGTCTGGTCCACAGGGACTGGAATTTGGTAATTTTACCTTTCTATTCATGGTATTTGTCTCATTTTAATACTAGGTCTCCCACACTGAACTCCTTATTCCCCACAAATTTCCTATCAAACTAGCACTTGATATAGTTCTGATGCATAGAAAAATTTTATTTTGTTTTCCTCCTTTCTTCCTTTAACATGAGAAGGGTGTTTATCCTGCTCTGAACAACAAGACATGGTTTACCTTGGGATTATTGGGAGAGCTAAAGCATCAGGAGGTATATGTTAAGAGGAAGGATAACTTCTTTTCCATACATGAGGAAGTAAGGATAGGTCTTTAGAGAGAGTTTTGGTGTGACACTGTCAACCCACAAAGCATTCACCAACACATTATGCTAGTTCCTTTGTCCAGAGTAATTAGATTTCTTAATGATGTGAATTAAATTCTTATTGGTAGACTCAGTGAAATCGTTTCCGTGAGGGTAGTAATTAGATGAGTGCTTTAAAAAAATACCATTCTCTAATGAAAAATCGTAATTTTTTAGCAATGAAAAGTAATTTCATTATCGAAAACAAGCGATTTCGGAATGTTGAACCTGTTAATAATATTTTTCTTAAGGAAGTGGGTTACTTCCTCCTCATTCACTTGTTTCAATGGAACTACTTCAGCCCACCGAGTAAAATAATATGTGGTAGTTAAGATATATCGGTGTTGCTTTGATGAATGTGGAAAATTATCACCAATAACATCCAATCCCCATTGTTGAAATGGCTCTTCAACCGAAATGGGATGCAATGGGGAAACTACTTTTTTATCTAGATCAGTACATCTTTGACATACAAGACACTTACAGACATAGGTGTGTACATCCTTAAATAGTGTCGACCAATAATAACCATCCCACATTAGTTTATGAGTAGTAGTGTCACCTACGTAGTTCCCACCAGTTGGCTTGTCATGAAGGTCTTTCAGTACCCTTTTTGAATCTTGTGCTTCCAAACATGTAAGCAAGACACCATTGTGGTGCTTTCGAAAAACCACACCATTTACAAGATTATATGATTGAGATTTAATTTGAATTTCCCTCTTCTGTTTCATTGATAAGTGAGAGGGAAAGGTGTTGTGCTCTAGATATCGACGTACATCAATTTACCAATACATGGTTGTGTTTTTAGGGGTAGCATGCTCAATGTTGTACATTTTTATTTCTTTTTCCCATCCAAGAGAAAGGCTCGTCTAGCGAATTGACTGCTTCTATTGCAAGCCGAAAAATACCATGGTCTTTTATTGTGTGAAATGACTTGAATTATAGATCATATTATTAAAGCCTTTTCATCCAGTTTTCCCTCCTCTCACCCAACTCTTGTTGCATAAAGAGAAATCTAACCATTAGGTGAGGCACAAAGATGATAATGTTACTTTTCAAGAGGTAAGGCCCAAAATGCTTCACCATCTTGTATAGAAAATATACTTGCTTATCAATGGTGGGATAATTCAATTCAAATTCCTATAAGTCATCACTCATAAATGATATGGGCATCTCATTTCATTTATTATCCTTCTGAGTAATAACAGTTGCAAGAGATGTGTAAAAAGAAAAAGTATACAAAAATAAATCTTTATTAAAATCTGTATGGTATATTGTTGGGGCATCATAAATCGCTTGTTTAATCCATGAGAATGTATATTAATCCCTTTGGTCCCACTTGTAAACTACATCCTTCTTGATCATCTCTTGTAATGGCTTAACAATCTATACATAACCTAAGTTGAACTTCCAAAGAAAGTTGATTTTCCCAAGAAGGATTGCATGGCTTTCTTATTCATGGGAAAGGGAATATGAGAAATAGTCTTGACCCGCTTTGGGTTCACTTTAATTATGCTCTTACGTATAATTTTTCCCAATAGGTTGCCCTTGGACACACTGAAGATGATCTTTTTTTTTTTTTTTTAAGATATGCCATATTTTTGACACCACTGAAATATTTTACCTAGATGATGTAAGTGATCGGATCTTTTCTTTGAAAATATTGCAACATAATCCAAGTAAAATACCACACTTTGTCCAATCAAACCATGGAACACAATTTCCATGGCTCGTTTAAAGGTAGCACCAACATTCATGGGTCCAAATGGCATTCCCCAAAATGTAAATGTACCCCATTTAGTCCTGAATGTAGTTTTTAACCAATCAATTTCTTATACTAGGACTTGGTTGTATCCAGAAATCCATCTAATAGCAAGAAAGTCTCTGACCCAGATATCGTTTGGAGTACCTACTCCATATATGGCATGGGATAATTATCTTTATTTGAATCCTGGTTCAAGTTGCCAAAATCAACACATAACTGTATCTCTTCAAACTTATTTCTAACGGGAACCAAATTTGAGACCTAGGTAGAATAAATAATGAAGATGATCTAAGCATCCAACAGTTTCCTTAGTTCTTTCTGAAAGAGGAGTTCAAGTGTAGGGTGAACTTTTCTTAACTTTTGCTAAAGGGGATTTACCCCTTCCTTGATGGGTATCACATGTTGGATAATTCGTACATGATGGGTTTTCAAATCACCATAGGTCCACGTGAACACGTCTTGGTACTATTTGAAAAGACAAACAAAATATTGTCACTCTTAGGGAGAACATGTACCGAGATTCACATATTTCAGATCTTAATCAGTACCCAAGTTAACTTGTTCGTGCAATAGTGTAGAACTATGGGTATTTACATTTATTGGTCCCTTGAAGTTGTTCTAAATGTCATAAAGCTTATCTAAATATACTACACCCTTAGGCATGCAGTTCCCTTTATGTGCCTGAGTTGATTCCTGCAAATCCATTTCATGCTCATCTTCGCCTATCGTCTTATATTTAAACATGCCATCATTAGACATAAAATCCAGTATCTGTTGGTCATCATTGAAAACACAAAAGTTAGTAACATTATCAGGTACATATGGCTTATAAATAATCTCAATGGAAAAACCATCTCTAAGTGGTGATAACCTAGCAACAGTGTTAGCTAATGTGTTTTTGGTAGCATTGTAAATTCTAGGAACAGAATTGATATTAAAAGCAAGCAAGAAATAAATAAGACGCCATACCTCTTGTTTGTAGTTCTTAAGATTAGGTGACATGCAATGAATAATATTTCATCCCTGACGTTTGACAATATCTTAGTCACCTATTACCCTTACTGTTTCCACCTTATGGTCTATGGCTTTCCTTAATCCTAGAATGAGCACTTTGTATTCATCAATTTTATTTGTGCACTCAAATTCCAATCGAAATGAGATCGGATACTTGTTCTTTTGCAGGTCAATCAAAATACAAGCAGCTCCAAAACCCTCTTATTTTTTTGAACCATCAAAATATTAAATCCAAATGTTAATTGTAACCACCCCACCCACATTTACCTAATTTCACAAGATTTCTAGGGTAAACATGAGACGAGTGTCACAATGACATGACTCGACCTCCAAGTTTGAGTTATGGATGTGGGGGTCGTAAAACCAACAACTTATTGATACCCCTCAGGAGCACTAGATGACCCAAAATTCAGACCACAACCTCTAATAACTAGATCTTGAGTTGGAACTAATTTTTCTCTAACCTAACCCCCAACCATACCCACAACAAGGCATGCATGCGGTTATGAGGCTCCAACCACACCCATAAGGCCAAATTCCAATGGTTATGGCCTAAAATATTCAGTTTTGATCATGCGGCCTCAAGATCTATGCCACCTTTTCAATTCAGCCTCCATATCACTACCTAGAATTACTTGAAACTTTCCATAATGTAATCAAGGGTATTGATAATGATAATCAATCAAAACTCAAGCAAGAACTTGACCCAAATATTCCTAATCCATAACATACATTTCGTCAAACATATGGAAAACATGTTAGTTACAGGTCATGAATGCATATCTCATCATAAATCTTTGAAATTGATCTGAAAATCACCAAGAAGATCTAATTCCCTCTCAAGTAGTTGTAACCACACTTGTTATCCCATGCATTCATTAATCATTAAAATAATTATCAAGTAATGAACAAGATCCATATCCAAAGCACATCATAGAACCATGCTTATGACCAGCATATAAACAGAATAATAATCGTGACAAAATAGCCATAGAATCCACATAATAACAAGTACAAGTACTCATAGATTACAATAGGAAAATATCTCTTATTAACTTGTGTAAAATCCAACCAAGTCAGGGACTTCCACGTACTACCTAACCATATATTGGGTTGAACCAAATATTTCTTTCTGCCTATAACCCCCATGCCATATTCCAAGCATGAATGTGGGATCTCATGGGTTAAATCATTACATAATCAACTAGGGGTTCAAGAGGTTAAACCACCTCCACACCCAACCTACAGTTATCTCACCTAAATCGATCCTGAAATCACAAAACAAAACCAATATTGGATGTCTCTGAATTTCTTCACCATACCTTGAGGAATTTTCCTGTCTCCACTTACATGTCAATGGCTTCCTGGATAAAACCATCTCCACCCCCAACCCTTGGGAACTTTCCTGAGACCACCTCACCCAGTTCCAAAAGCTTCCAGTAAGCTAAATCTCAACCAAGAATGAATCCCATTGTCACCATGGCTATCTAGGAAATTTCAAGGAAAGGCTAAAACCACTGTAAAACCAGGAAAAACCCATGCCAATGATAGAAAATGAACCAAATAAAAAAATTCATGTACCATGTATTCACACCTCAGCTAGGAAATCACACATGAACCTTGTTACTTGCAAAATCCTCTTGTTAAAGTTGTTGATCCAACCTGCTCCTTGTTATCCTTCTCTTTCCTTTGCTTGTCATTTTCCTTCCTTGGCTTTAATTTATTTGTCCTTGCTTTCTTTCTCTCTCCTCTTGGAGTTCTCTATCTCTCTTTCTCACTTGATCCAAGCTAAAACTGACAAAAGCTCTGAATTGGTTCTTTGATGCCTTTTTATTATATATGTCTCCATTTTCTTCATTTTCCTTCATTTTCCCTCTAATTTCCTTAGCATGCAAATTTGTGTCTCTTCACCTTCATTTTCTCTTATTTTATTTTATTTTCATAAATAAATACCAATTATTTCCTCTTTTCCAATGCCTTTGCCAATTTCCATGACCATAAATAAACCACAAGTTACCCCTAATGTGATGTTTTCCCCACCATTCTACTTGGAATACATGTCTCATGACCTTGGTCTTATTTTTATTTACATGAAAACTTAACATAGGGTTGTTACAAACCCCTCACCCTTGGAGCAACGCCGTCCTCGATGTTCTATGACACCAATGACCACTAAACTGCTGAAAACAAAACATGCTTCCTATGGAGCTTTATAACACATCTCATTGCAGTATTTACAATGAGAAATACTGAAAACATGACAATCATATTTCTTACTGGAGCTTTATAAAAAATCTCATTACGGTATTTACAATAGCAAACCCATTTATACTCATGCACATTTGCTTCAAAAAGAAAATAAACATATTTTCCATGGAGCTTTATTAACCAGCTCAATACAGTATTCAGAATAATACACAGATATACTCATATGCACATTTTCTCTAACCCGCAAATTAAAGGATACGATGCCTGCATTAGGGAAAGGGAATACAGAGGCTCACACCTCCACACTCCAAGTAATACTAGGATTCACCTCCTGCCCAGGAAGTCCAGAATCCATCGTCAAAGTCAAACTAGTATCCAATGTCCAGTGCTACGATCCTTGCACTACCTGTTCCCTTAGTGAACAGTTATCGGCTCATTGTTCCAAGGAACTCTCCCAATGTGCTTCTGATTTAATCAGACAATGCTAATGACTAAAAAAAAATTATTCCTTGGCCTTCCCTTATTTGCTACACAGTCCCTCAGGAAATCTGGTCACCCCCTTTTGTGTAGTCACTCATCTTCCAAGTTCCTCGGCATCCCCTTCTTTTTTATATAATCCCTCAAGTGATCCATCCCTTGGAAAGGTTTCCTCGCATCAGAATGTCCAAAAATGAAGTCATATACCAGTCTAAAAATCATCATACTAGTCATAGCATAATCATGGAAATAAATGGACATTATTTAATAGCCCCGCTCTTGATTCCTTTACCAACATATTGTTGCATGTTCCAATTCATTTTTCTATTGTTGTTAATTCTTGCAATGAGTTTCAACCACCCAAACCAGGCATTTCCAAGTTACACTGAAAACAAAATAAAATTGGTAACTTAATGATTTTTGAGAATTTACACTGAAAATAATTATTTATTTATTTAGTGTAAATAAAATAAAATAAAATAAAATAAATACCAAAAATACCAATTTTGGTAACTTAATGATTTTGTTTTCAGTGTAACTTGGTAAAATAAAATTGTTTTTGAGCTAACCAGACGTGATATTTTTATACATGATGATTTTTTCAAAGAGATAGTTTGACTTGTTGTGATAGGAAGTAAATAGAAATGCAATTGTACCTTAGTGATAGGCCACTAGTGAGATATGATTTGAACAATTTTTAATTCCTTTTTAGTCTAATGGACGACCAAGTTACACTGAAAACAAAATTTCCTCTCTCTTACAAAATCTGAATGAAAGCCTCTAAAAACACTCTTTTTTTTGCCATCATGAGCAAAGGTGGTTTTATAATACATTTTAGGTTCATTCTCGACCTCTTGGGTCTATTCATGGCAAGTGGTTGAGTGTATTTTCTCTCGATGCAATGGTAGTGTAACACTTAGGATTTGTTACATGGTGGTTGAATAACATAGCACATAATTAAATTTTAAAACCCAAAATACACCATAGGATAAAAATAACCCCTGACTGTCTAGCGAAATTGCGAAGCGGTGAATCGTTTGACATGTGACCATGGGCAGTCTAACCGCTGGTTGCCACCTAGGTGGTTAGCTATGGTGGCTTCGAGCTGACGGCTCCGTTGCAGTTGGCCTCTTGTGGATTGTTCACATGTGATCTGTCCAATAATCAACTACCCACGTGGTCAACTCCAATTGTTACAACTCTGTTGCGGTTAAGTCTGATATATGTTCCGCTACATTCACATGTTCGCACCTCCGCCCAATGGTTAACTTCTTGTATTTTGATTTTTTATACATATGGGTTTTGTTACATATAGTTATGAAACCATATATTTGACATTATTTCATATGGTTAGCTTTATCACCTTAGGTTTGTATGTGCTTAGCTTTAGGATTAATACTTCTGTTTAGAGCTAGGTATTAAACATAGTTTTACATACCATATAGTGTTTATTACATGGTTAATCACTTTCCACCATAGGTTTTACCACTTAGGTTACACACCATGACCTTAGCTAAGGTTAATGACACCTTAGCATACAATTTTCTACACCATGAAGTCACTTGTACCATGCACTAAATTCGAACCAATTGAAGACTCCCTTTTTCATCCGGAACACTAGAGAAACTGAAGATGAACTGGAATTCACTGTCGATTTGAACTTATGAAAGATCCTCCTGGATCAATCTTCTCCACCTGAAAGCTTTTGGACCAACAAAATTTTTATTTAAGTCGATATCAGGTGAGGGTACTGCTCCCTCACTCTTCCGATCTCCATCCACCTTGCCTTGCTAGGATTCATGCTCTTGAGTCTCACTCTAAGATATTCAACATATCCATGCCTTGAAGATCGAACCTTCCTATCAAAGAAGGTATCTTCCTGCAAGTCATTCATATACTTAGGTGCCAAATCATCAATGGTAGGAATTTTTGTATCTTCCTCTGGACCAATGATCATCGGAGATTCATACAACTTCAGATTTTCTACATTTACAACTAAATAAATACGCATGTAAGGAGGTAAATCTAATCAGAATGCATTATTTCCAATCTTTTCCACAATCTTGAAAGGACCATACATTATTACCTTCACCTTTCAACCTGTCTTTACTGATATACAACCATACTTGATCACTGACCTGAAAATGATGATCCACTCGATGCTTGTCATGGCACATTTTGTACTTGGCCTGACTCTTCTCTAATTGATCTTGCACTGCTTCATGTATATGTTGCATCCATTGAATGAACTTAACTGCTCTTTTTGAATCTTCATGTCCATCCACTTTATCTTCTTCACCAAAAATGAAATCCATTGGTGACTTTGGTAGATACCCAAAACATGTTTCAAATGGAAATCGATTAGTTCAAGAATGTAAGGCTCGATTGTAAGCATGCTGCATAAGGTATAGATTCATCCCATAACTTAGGATTTTTTCTACAGTAACCTCGGAGAATATGTATCATTGTCCTGTTCACCACTTCTGTCTGTCCATCAATCTATGGATGAAAAGTTGTGCTCTTCTTCAGCTTTGTATCCATGAGTCCCCACAAAGTGGACCAAAACTCTCCTACAAAGTGAGTGTCTCAGTCAGAAATGATGGAAGTAGGTAACCCAAAATGAATCCATACCTGTTGAAAGAACATTTATGCAGTCTGTTCAACAGTCACTTGCTTTTTTCATGGAACAAGAATGCACATCTTGTTGAAATTATCAACCATGACATACATGTAATCATGCCCTCTCCTGGAAATAGGAAGTCCTCCAACAAAGTCCATGGAAATGTTGTCCCATGGTCGCGAAGGAGCTGGAAGTGGAATATACAAACCAATATTTTCATTGCTTGGCTTGCTTTTCGAACACATAACACAACCTTTAATGTATTTAACAATTTTTTCATACATGTTGTTATCACTCAGATTGAACCTTAGGCTGAGAGAGCCAATTCCAAGGTAACCTCAAACCATGCTTAGCCAAGTAGCTAGCCCTACTAGGCCAGGAGAGGGCTCTCTCCATATATATCACAGTAAAAATGACTAAGGAAAGAAGATATTAGGCTAGGTATAGTAGCTCAGGATTTTGATTTTGATTGTGTAGGGTTTTGCTAGATCAGGAGGAGTCAAGCAGTTAGGGCAAGGAAATTAGGTCAAAATTTGCAGGGTGTTCTATGGGGCAAGGTAGGTACAATGTTTATCACTTTAGGTTTTTGATGATGAGATGTTTAAGATAGGTGAGGAGCTAGAAAGAGCATGGTGAATTCATGGTTTCTTTCTAAACTGAAGAAAATTACAAATTATGAATGCTTACCCAAAATAGAGCATAGAAATTATGGATTTTGTTCATCTAACTTGAAAACATTCATTCAATAGAAATGAAATGATGGATGAAATACACAAAACATTCTAACATATGATCACAAAATAAAAACTAAAACTAAACACAATACCACATGGATCCCATAGAAATAGCTGCAAATTTGATTAATGTCCAGGCCAAAACTAATACAAAATATGTTTCTTGAGATGCCAAAGCTCCAAGTGAATCCAACCATTACAATGACTAAGGAAATACATCATATAGACCTCAAAACCACTCATCCTAGCCTCAGGGAGTCGAATCCATGAGATAGGGATTAGTTTCACCTACTCCCAAAGAAGAATCTGAAGACTAGGAAGACCCAACAATTTGCCTCTAAAAGAGAGGAAATTGATTCATTTGACCTCTAGAGGATTTATCTGATGTATCTACCCTAGATAACAATAAAAACATGAAATATACATTTATCTTGACCTCTTAAATTAGTAATTTCTCATTTCCCAAGATAGAAAGTCAAAAAGTCAAAATTTGTTGAAGATGATGAAAATACAATATTCCTGGCAAAAGCGTAGCGCCATGACAAGAAAAATAGCCTCTTTGGTAAGAAAATTTTGGAGGCCTTCGCGGTGTCCAAATCAGCTCCATAATAGCTCATTGGAAATATATATAAGTCTAGTTTCCAAATATACCTCCAGTTTCCAAAATGATGCTCATTTTCCCTGTCAAAAAGTAAATCCCCCAGGACTGGTAAAAGCGCAGCGCCAAGGTCAAAAAGGAGGCAGAAACATGAAAATTTGGTGCTTTTTTGCACTTTTGAGGGACCAATTCTCCTCCAAATTTCCTAAAACTAGCTGGGGTTGATGTCATCATCATTCTGAACATGATGGTGGTGGCCATTTGTCCATTTGAGGCTCCAAGAAAAATCGCAGCACCAAGGGCACTGCGTTTTTGGCAGATTTTCTGTGCGCCAAAATTGCTCAAAAAAACAAAAATGCACTAAAGTGCCAAATGTGCCAAAAACTTGCCAAAATTGTTAGGTTACTTGTTGATAAAGGGCTTTAGGCATGAAGAGACACCTCAACAAGTATGTCTAACCTCTCCTTCTCCTTTTTCTTGGTCAAGGCTTGAATTTTTGCATGGGCTCGTTTAAGCTTGGCCCTTGCAATTTTGTTTCTCATGGCGTAGTGCTTCGCCATTTTCCTCTGAATATCATTGTCCCTTTTGGCCTTCTCTAGAAAACTATCCACATGAAAATTGGCTCTATCAAGCCATTACTCTCTATCTCTAATAATCTCTAGGGTATGCAACTCACTTGGAGTGAGCTGCTCTACCAACTCAGCTTCTCTCTGTCTCTCACGGGCTAGAGCTCTCCTTAGCCCTATTGTCTTTGGTCTATGTCTTGGAGGTTAATCCTCCTCATCATCAATCTCACCAAATCCATCCAAGGTCTCCTCCAACAAGGCTTTAGCCTTTTCTGCCTCTTTATTTTCTTTGATGGTCCTGAGCTCATCAATGATTTTCTTAGTTTTCAGCTGCTGATTTTCTTGCTCAAGAAAATCAATCACATATTGTGATCTGTCAAGATTAGCTTTAATTTCACTAATATTTGAATCTTTTCTTCTCATTACTGCGCTGGTGATTTTATCCTCATCCTCCTCATCAAGGTCGATCAACTGAAACTCCTGCTATGTTTCATGTTTATCCTCCTACTCCTCAATGATTTGCTCTTTAACCTTTTCCTTGCCCTTGTCCAACAGTTTTTCTGATGAAGAAGGCATGGCCCCTTTCACTCCAAGTGAAGCAAACACATGCCTGTGGCCTCTCTGATAGTTCTTGGGAAATGGCTCAACATCATTCACATTAGCCCAAGTTATGTCAATGTCCTTCTCACTGTTTGATGCCTCATTATCATGATTTTATGATGGTGAAAGGTTATGAAAAGGTGAAGAAGTAGGATCAACATGAGGTGAATGCATATGACTAGGTGATGATGTATGAGTAGCAGGCTTAGATGGAGAAGTGGATATGGGAGGATGAGATGATGAATGGATGTTCTGCTCATGCTGACTAGGTGCGGCAGTGAAGATTTCAGTTGCAATGAATGTGTCCCATGAAATGTTCTTTTGCTCAACCTGATGCATGACTATAATCTTAATTAGGGAATGGTGAAAAATACTTTGCATTTGATGATTATAGTCCCTCCTTTGTACAATGTATGCCATATTTTCAATGCTGGGGGGGAGATAGCAGGGTATGTGAAGCATTTTTTCTCTAGTGAAGTGCATGAGGATTTGAGTATGGTATTAATATAGTCGATAAAATCTCCCCTCACAAGTGAAGTACTTCATGATTATTTTCATCATAGGGACATACCGGTCAAGGAGATGAGAGAAAGGGAAAATGGTTTTCTTGTCATCCTTATATCTAGGTTTGAGATATGGTTCATAATAGCTCAGATCAAGGTTTCCCTTTTTAAACCATTTCTCTCCCACATTAGAGATCCCTGTAGCAGCTGAAATGACATTAATGGACATGGTAAAAGTGACCGTAGCAAGAGTGACCTGCCTATCATGAATATTTGTGATGAACAACCTTGTCAACATAGGGTGATACTGAATTTGTTGCACTTTCTCACAAAACTCAAAACAACTAACATGTTTAAAACAACACATAGTGAGAGGAGAAGCCATGAGTTCCTTTGTGGTTATTGGTTCATATCTGTTGATTTCCCCTCCTTTGTGATCACTTCTCTTTGGTGTTTGTTCCTCACTGACACCTCTGTCCTCCTCTTCAAACATTTTGATCTTGAAGGCTTTGGAAACCCTAGGGTAAATGGAATGAGATGAGGGGAATGAGAGATGAGATGGCTAGCTTAGGAAAATAGAGGGAATGAGTGTAAATGAAAACCTAGGTCTATGAAAACCCTAGGATTTAACAATATGTATGACTAATATGTGTTTTAGGGACATGAACAGGGATATGGTGCATGAAAATGAGAAGGAAATGGAAATTAGGGTTACATAGGATACAAACACTTCAAATATATAATGGAACACCAAATATATTGGAAGAGAGGTGATTTAAGTTTCACTTAGTTTTTTAAAGCCCCTTGGAGAAGTTTGTGAGGAGATTTGAGCTTGATGGAGGTGGTGAAACCCTTCAAAACCTTCACTATGCAAATGTGCAGCGCCCTGGACAAAAGTGCAGTGCCACTCTACAAAAGTGCAGTGCCAATTTATTTTTTTCTAGAGTTTTCGAGCAAAAGCGCAGCGCCAAGACAAAAGTGCAACGCTAAGGTGCAAACGCGCAGCGCCTTGAAATTTTGACCCAAAATTCTCATAAAACTCGAAATTTCTCCTTTGCTGAAAACTCTTGATGACTGAATGGAAACAATAAATTTCTTTGAGGTGCTTTGAAAGACGTTATATCCAAGTGGATTTGAAATTTCAATTTGAATCACCCACTTTTATAATGTTCACTTTTCCTCTTTGGCACTGATACTCTTTTTGCTTTCTTACTTTTTGGCATTGCAGGTTGATCTAACATGGGGTTTGGCTTTCTTTTCTCACTTAAGCCAAATGATTGCATTTGATAGCTTGAGATTTAATTTATTACATATGAAAACATAAAATTACGTTTGGAAAAATATAAATAAATTACATATTGAATTTTATATCAAAATGACATTTTGATACAAAAATCATTAAACTGAAAAAAAAAAAAAAAAAAAAATACAACTTTGAAAGTATAATAACTACATAATGATGATATTATTTAGTCCCTCTCATATATGTGTTGACCTCATCTGAAATGAAGGAGTGATCTTGAGAAATGTAAAACCCTAATGACCTAATGGGACTACTTTTGGCCTGAATTTTGAATGATATTTTGACTTTAAAGACTTCCAAGTGAAAAATAATTTCCATAGGTGTTGTTATGCTTCAAGGAGATATTATAATGAGTCAGCAAATATGATCTTCTGAGGAGGAATGAAGCTTATTGATAAGGAAAACCACCAGTGGAACAATTTTATAACATGACCGAATGGAATGATAAAAAATTTCTTCAGAATGGGACACCTAAGATGCACATGCAAAATGTGTTTTGATCCATGGTGGAAGTATCCAAATACTGACACTAACATTGGCCTTATCGGGGATGGTAGCTCCTTGGACGTGTCAAGAACACCGTAGACCAAGTGCCTAACCATTGGGCAAATATGGTCAAACAATTTATAAGACTGAAGACTATAAAACTGAATCAAAAAACTATTCAAAGTGACTGGGAACTGACTCTACACGAACTCAAAACTGACTCAAAATTTTTGAAAACAACAGAGAATCACCAAGCTTTATAGCCTTCACTTCAGACCCCAAACCTAGATGATTTTCTGCTCCAAACCTTGCAGAAAATATAAACTATTATTTATAATGAAAGTGAAATCTTCTCTCAGAAGTTGCATCAGAAATAATAATGTTTCAAGAGCCTAACACTGACTGTTCCTCCTAAACATTCTTGTCCATTCATCTCTTTCAGAAAATAGGCATTCTGTCCTCGATAAGCTAAGATCTTATAGGGTCCTTTCCAAATATTTGCAAACTTCCTAAGCTTTCCTTTATCTTCATTTCTTGCATCCCAGCACAACACTACATCCTCCAGCTGAAACTTGTTTGCCTTGGTTTTTTTATCATAAATATTTTTTAGTTTCTCCTAGAGCTTAGAAGTAGTCTGAGAAACTTCCTCTCTTGTTTTCTGAAGGTGAATCATCTGATTGATTCAATGTAATATCCCTTTTTCAGGATTTTCTGCAAAATGGTCCAAGGGGACACTGTATAAGGAAGCCAATGCAAAAATAATCTAAACCGGGACTTGGATCCCTTTTTTTACTCTTCATACATTACTCTTCCATAATATTAGCTCAAATAAATAACCCTAGGAGGGTTATTCAGATCCTCCAATCCTATGTATCTCAAACAATGCTCAAAAGGGAGAGCTACAGCAATACATGAACTCTAACAAGTGGCAGAAGTGAAATATCAATACATGTGGTGCAAGAAGAGTGCATAGCCATTATATTATGTGCATATGAAAATATATATGCAAGAACTTGAGGAAATTCCTCTCAAGCTAAGCTAGATCAGCCCCAAGACAATTGTACATGCAAAAGAGAAAGTACATAGCTACACAACCCAGCAACAAGCTATGACTGCGCAGTCTATAGAGAGAAATGATTGAAAACTAATATAGATACAATGATATAGAAATAATAGGCTCAAATAAAGTGGGGGAGCAAGATCTCAACCCAAAAAACAATACTACAACAATCCTCCAAGGGATTGGCAAAAATACACTAAATGGAAAAATGCCGGAGTTGTTGGGTAGTAGCAGCAACTCAATAACAATACAAAAATGGAGAAGGATGGAAATTCTACAAATGATGTAAAAACATCCTCCACTGATCTTCAAAGTGAAAGGTTGCTCCCTTCACTGAATATTACACCCTCCAATCCACACATGCAAAAGAGAAAATGCTCAACTGCACAACCCAACAACAAGCTATGACTGAGCAATCCATAAGGGAAAATGATTGCAAACTGATATGTATAAAGATATAACAATAACAGGTTCAAATAAAGCGGGGGAGCAAGATCTCAACCCCAGAAAACAATACTACAACAATCCTTTAAGGGATTGGCCAAAATACACTAAATGGAAAAATGTCGGAGTTGCTAGGTAGCAGCAGCAACTCAATATCAATAAAAAAATGGAGAAGGATGGAAATGCTACAAATGATGAAGAAACATCCTCCAATGATCTAAAAAATGAAAGGCTACTCCCCTCACTGAAGATTACACCCTCCAAACCACAGTGTGAACCCCTCCTACAAGTGCCCTCTAAAAATAACGCAATATGAGGAAGAGACTATGCTGGGAATGAGATGAAACATATGGCCCAATGGAAAAATATGCAATAAAGCTCTGGGATCTTCCTCACTGATTTCCCAGAGAAATAATGAGTTCCTCCTCTACAAAACTAGCTCCGAAAGTGGGTGATAATGAATCCTCGCTGCAACCCCCAGCAACTCAACGTTTCTGCCAAGCTAGAAAATGTTGTAGCTGAAGATGGTTACCTTGGCCTCAAGCCTGGATACGAGGAAAATGAAGATTAGGTCCTCCAAATCTTCCCAATGAAGGAGAGGAAACTTCTAAACAGAAATCTCCCTTGTGCTAAGCAGCACAAGCTATCCCAGCTGAACAACTGGAGAGAGCAAAGCAAAATCGAAATCTCAAACATAATGAGCAATGGCTCTCCTTCCCTCTTTTATGCCAAGAGGAGGCTTCCTTGCCATGGACCCCACCCATTAGGGTTTCTCTCATCCAATAATATCCCTCCCATGAAAACTGCGTTGTCCTACTTGGTGACTCACTCCCTCCATGCAACGTTGTTTGACTTGGTCAAACTAGACCTAGTCTTCTTGTATTTTCCCCTTTTCACCCTAGGAGATGACAAATAAGCCACTTAAGTGACTCCTTTTCACATTAGGAGTGTTTATTACGCTTCTTCATGGGCCCCCTTACCCATTTTATTCTTTTTATTAAAAGGAAAGCAAAATTAATGTTCCAATTAACTTAATGAAAATTTTGGAACATTACAGTCCTCCCCTCCCAAAGATTGCTTGTCCTCAAGCAAGTGCAAGGGTAGAATGATTCTCCTTCTCCTCTCCTGTAGCACCCATGTATGATGATCTCGTCCAAGAAATAGGATGCTATCACATCAATAAAGCTCCCACAATGCCTCTCCTCAACTTGTAAATTAGCTACCAAGCTATCATCATGAAAAAGTGAAGTGCTCAAGAGAGTGGAAAATTGTTGTCTAGAGGTCCTCCCAAGGTATGGAGTCTGAAATGTGTTGGGAGACATTATCCCCATGTGTATCCTCCATCCCTAAGAAATCAACCATGCAAAATGAGTCACCTTCCAACTAGGCAACTCCGGAAAATCATCCTCCACCCTGGGCTCATGTAGAATAGGTGGGCTGGAAATCTGAATATGGTGGGCTTCATGGCCTACCCCAAGCTATCCTCTTCTCCACTTATGGTAAGTGTGGAGTGAAAGCTGAACTTGGGCTGCAATAGTGTTTCCCTCAAGTGACAGGATGAAGTCTAGATCTCCAAGGATCTCTCCTCCAACGCTGCAAATCAAGTTGGCCCAAATCATCTCATATGTGATGAGTTGGAAGTCATCATCATATGGCATCCCATCAATCATATGGTTCACCTTATGGAGAAAAAATGGCCTTATCATGGTGACCATATCATCTTCCATACTCCCCTTAAAGCATGTACTGCAAAAAGTATGGAGGTCTTCTCCCCTAAAGAACACATCCTCCCAATGTGTTTCTCCTTCCTTATGATACATGGGGGGCTGTTGCTGATATATGGCTGAAACATAATGATCTTCAAGAGAGACCCAAGCCATCCCATCAAATCCAACAGCCATGGGGTGCCTCCCCAGAAAGCTCAAGCTCTCCAAATGGCTCCTCCCATTTGAAAGCAAGAGATGCAACATGGAAATCAAGGCTGGCCCACTTGTTTTTCTGAAATATGCAGTGTGAGAAATATGGAGTACCATATTCCCTATGGGCATCCTCAACTCTTGTGCCACTCCTCCAATGGTGATTCCCATGTCCAACGTTCTACTAGCAGAATATGGAAGCATAAATATGTGAGAGCAAGGAGGTGAAACATAGCTCCACACATGGAACCAATGCAGGGCATCATTGGCCTGCCTCAATATATAGTGCAACAAGTTCCTTCTCAACCACTTGTTTTTTGCCACATTCATCCTGTAAGATGAGATCATGAAAACATAATTTTGTGCCAATGGTGCACACTGAGAATCCTGTGGCTTTCCCCCACAATCCACCAATAAGATGGCCATCATAATTGCTGCAATTGACCATAAGTACAACAAGACATAATGTGCAAGAAGGGAATATCCTCCTTGATATGATATGCTACTCAAAAAGATAAGAGAGTGCAAAACATAAAGCAAATAGTTACCTCCCTCATCATGTCCTGTGGTCTTTGAGCTGAAATGGCTCCAGTGAAAATTCTCCCTTACTACAACATAGTAGGGAAGTGGTTGTGCCAATCATCTCATCATATCTTGAGATGTGCATCTATCCATATGCTGATATACATCTATTAGGATTCCCTCCCAAGTGGACTCCTCCATCAACAAATAGTATGCATAAGAATGCATGAAAGGAGAATCCATGAATGCTGCATGTAGGTGTCTCCCCTTGTGCTTGTGAACCCAAGCCAAGAAGATCAAGATATAGTAAGGGATGCTACCATCCATTACTCCCTCATCCTCATCTCCTACATGTCTCCAAGGTACATCACTTGTGAAGTGGTTTTGGAAACACTTCAACAAGCAATCCCAACTCTGAAGTGACAGCGCTGCTAGCCTATGGAGTAGGGTCACTGTCATCTCAAAGCTCAACTCTTTGACATGGATCTTGTCAAAGACTCTACTCATCATGTTGCTGCACATATAGAGTCCCTCCCATAAAGAAGGTATTTCTTAGGCATCTAAGGCCAAGGAGCAACCCCTTTGCACTATGCTAGTGTCTCCTCCTGCTCCTACAACATCTGAATATAATCTGAGCAACAAGAATGTTTGCTGCTCCTCCATACTCCCACCATAAAAAATATGTGGAGGTGGCATAATGAGTGGTAAGAAGAATGCCATCTCATCATAATGCACCCATGCTCCTCTCTGCCCCATGGTGTAAGTATCCTGCTAGTCCTCCTCCTTCTCCATACCCCATGAAAAAGTATAGGTTCCATGTTGGCCAAACTCTCTTAAGAGTAGCCAATGCAGCATTGCCTCTTGCTGCCCTGTGTCATAAATTTGCAAAAGGCTCACCATCCTCTTGCCCTCCATCCACATCCACTCAACTCCTTGTGGATGTCTTCCTCCATCCTGCATCTTGGTATTCTCCCAACAAGGGCTACCATATTCCCAAAACAGATTTTGGCCTTTGCATTTCATGGGACATTGAAATGCAATCTCTTCCATGACAAGGTTTCTAAACCCCAACCTCAATGGTGGTACACAACATATCAATGATGTATAAAGATGATGGCATAGCATAGTGAAAACTTCCTGCTCTAGATAATCAACATGTAATGATATACAATCCTCCATGAGAAATAAAAACTTAGGCATACCTTGGTGAGTTTTGGAAGAATCTTGTGTTGCAGCAAGAGCCTCTTCCTCAATAGTGTTGGATGCCTCAATTGCTAGAGATGAAGGTTGCTTCTCCATCACTATGATAGTGCTGGTATGTGCCTCTTCAACAGGTGGTGAGGGCTCCTCCCTCCTTTGACCAAATCTCCTGATCAATCTTTGAGAAAAATCAGCAAGAGTAGAAACCCTTGCATGGTCCCAATGGCTGAACCACCAAGTCTTTGCTTCACCCTCAAGGTGTAGCACTGAAACTTCTACAGCCTCTCTGTCTACTATAGGATGTAGCAGGAAGAAATCCTCTAGCTTCTTCACCCAAACCTCTGCTGCACATGTGAGTGATCCATCAAATGTGGACAATAGAAATTTATTGCCTCTCGTCATCCCATAGTTGTGGGGTCTTCTCTCTTCTTTTTGCTGAATACATTGTGGAAAAGATAGAGTCTCTTGGAAGGCTCTAGGGTTTGCTTGGTACTCAGCAAGATACTCACTTAGAATTTTGAATTCCAAGTGTTTTTCATGCTCCATTTGGTGAGAGTAGGAAGTGCATGGTCCTTTCTCTTCTCCTTTCTCAAACTCCTTGGATAGGTCTTTGCTGGATCTAAAAATTGATGAGAGTAATCTCATGCTCTGAATCATCTTGATCTCTTCTATCTCTGCAATTCGAACTTCCACAGGCTGGGCCAAGTTCGAAGCTCTGATACCACTGTAATATTCCTTTTTCAGGATTTGCTGGAATAGGGTCTAGAAGGACGTTGTATAAGGAAGGAAATGAAAAAATAAGCTGCACCGGGACTTGGATCCATTTTTTTAACCTTCATACATTACTCTTCCAGAATATTAACTCAAAGAAATAACCCTAGTAGGGTTATTCAGATCCTCCAATCCTTTGTACCTCGAACAATGCTCCAAAGGGGGAGCTACAGCAATACAGGAACTCAAACAAGTAGCAGCAATAAAATATCCATACATGTGATGCAAGAAGAGTGCATAGCCATTATATTATGTGTAGCTGCAAATATATATACAAGAACTTGAGAAAAGTCCTCTCAAGTTAAGCTAGATCAGCCCCAGGACAATTGTACATGCAAAAGAGAAAATGCCCAGCTACACAACCCGGAAACAAGCTATGATTGCGCAATCCATAAGGGAAAATGATTACAAACTGATATGTATAAAGATATAAAAATAACAGGCTCAAATAAAGTGGGGGAGAAATATCTCAACCCCAAAAAACAATACTACAACAATCCTCTAAGGGATTGGCCAAAATACACTAAATGGAAAAATGCCGGAGTTGCTGGGTAGCAGCTCAACTCAATATCAATACAAAAATGGAGAAGGATGGAAATGCTGCAAATGATTAATAAACCTCCTCCAATGATCTCCAAAGTGAAAGGCTTCTCCCCTCACTGAAGATTACATCCTCCAAACCACAGTGTGAACCCCTCCTGCAAGTGCCCTCTGAAAATAACGCAATACGAGGAAGAGACTGCGTTGGGAATGAGATGAAACATATGGCCCAATGCCAAAATATGCAATAAATCTCTGGGATCTTCCTCACCAATCTCCCAGAGAAAGAATGAGTTCCTCCTCTGCAAAACTAGTTCCGGAAGTGGGTGATAATGAATCCTCACTGCAACCCCCAACAACTCAACGTTTTTGCCAAGCTGGAAGACGCTGCAGCTAAATATGGTTACCTTGGCCTCAAGCTTGGATGTGAGGATAATGAAGATCAGGTCCTCCAAAGCTTCCCAATGAAGGAGAGGAAACTTCTAAACAGAAATCTCCCTTGTGCTAAGCAGCACAAGCTATCCCAGTTGAACAACTGGAGAGAGCAAAGCAAAATCGAAATCTCAAACATAATGAGCAATGGCTCTCCTTCCCTCTTTTATGCCAAGAGGAGGCTTCCTTGCCATGGACCCCACCCATTATGGTTTCTCTCATCCAATAATATCCCTCCTATGAAAACCGCGCTGTCCTACTTGGTGACTCACTCCCTCCATGCAGCGCTGTTTGACTTGGTCAAACTAGACCTAGTCTTCTTGTATTTTCCCCTTTTCACACTAGGAGATGACAAATAAGCCACTTAAGTGACCCCTTTGCACATTAGGAGTGTTTATTATGCTTCTTCATGGGCACCCTTACCCATTTTATTTTTTTTATTAAAAGGAAAGCAAAATTAATGTTCCAATTAACTTAATGAAAATTTTGGAACATTACAATATGAAATATGATAGGTGGGCTAAGGTTATACATAACAAATGAAATATGCATAAGTGTAATGTTTAACATTGGGCAGGTTTAATATACAAGGGATAATTTTAACCTATAGGGAGCAGGGATAATAATCACGTGGGGAATAATAAACCATAGGTTAAAGTAAAATATGGGTTTGGGATAATATTAAAAAGGATTTAATATAATATGGGCTTAGTGTAAAATATAGGATTTAATATATAAAATTAGTGGGTTAATAATAAAGAATAAACTAAGTTTAATATAAAACATAATAAATGGATAAGTGTTAAGAGTCCCAATATAATATATTTATATTAAAACTTAGGATAAAATGTTTTTTGGGTTTTTGGGTATTTTTGGGGTAAAAGGGGAATTAGTCATGGGTTTTTACTTTACCTAAGTAAAATGATTTTTACACTTAGGAAAAGGGGTTTTTGTGAGTGAAACTAAATGATGATGGGAAAAGGGAAAATGAAGGGGAAATCATCAAAATGTAAGGGATGAATTTTTTTTTTTACAAGGGAGATGACTATTTAAAGGAAGTTAGTGAATGAATTGACCAAGTTCTGCTTGTCCATGATTGTAAAAACTGCTTCTGCCTACCCTTATGCTACCCTAACATTTTTTCTTCATTTACCTTGGGTGCATTTGAGCTTGCAAACCGTTGTTCATTTTTCATTAAAACAACAACTAACTAATTCTATCCTTATTTCTTCCAAGGGCTCAGATTAAGCTGTTGAGCTCCTCGTTTATTTTCTACCTAACTACTGATCTACCAAGATTAAACCGTTTGGCAAGATCTTTATTTTCTATCTATCTGCATGAAATTTAAAGCATGAAAAAGTCAATATTAATCTATTTGACTAATCATGGATTATGGCATTTTGAAAAAGCTGCACATAATCATTTATTTTGTAGTAAAAAGTAACAGTAGTAGCATTTAGACTTGCATCACTTTCATGTCTTATTCTCAATTATTTTTTGTTTTGGGTTCATTTTTTCTATTCTTTTTGATGTTTTTCTTTTCAAGTCCTTTGGTTTTTCCTTTATGACTTTTACACTCTTTACATTTTTTATTTTATTTTTCTAATATGGGAAAAAAATTTGCAGAAAGAAAAGTATGTACATATTACAAGACTAATCAAAGTCAATTCAAAAATTATGAATCCTATTATTATAGGACCCTAACACCCTCTATCTATGCTCTAGATCACACACTGATGGTATTGCTTAGGAAATTCTGGCCAGCATAACAATGTGCTCTCAAGTTGTTCATCTCTTGGTGGCCTTTTATAGGAGAATTCAAATCCTCCTTCCCTCTCTTGGTACATTGTGGATGGTGACCCAAGAGAAGAGGGTGATTCCATTGTGTGCCACATTTATTCCATTGTGTGCTCCCTTGATGTCTTAAGGAGGCTTAGGTGGCTGTCCTTAGGCGGCTTCAAGTGTGGAATCAATGTCCTCGAGTGTGCCTTTGTGGTTCCAGAAAGTGACTTCCACCACTCCCAGGATTGCGCTCTTTTTGGGTCAAAGGCATGCAAGGGCATGTTTATCGAAGGATTTTGCGCGCAAAAACATATTTGACTAGTTCAAATTTGATTTTTCCTCAGAACTTAGAGATTTTTTAAATACTTTTAGATTCTCTAATGTCTCTTAGCCCTATAAATCCTTCTGCTTGACATTAAATAATGTCATATTTTCTTGTATGATTTTCCAGTGATAACATTTTCCCCCTAATGTGTGAGGTATAGGAAGAGCTATATAGCCAAAATACATTATAGTTTATTTTCTATATATTGTGCGTAGAGAGAGAGAGAGAGAGAGAGACCTATGTGTAGCTCGGAATTGGAGACACCCTGAATCAGTTTGAAGAACGACCATGTATTGTGGGACCCCTGTAAGGAAATATAATACAATACATAAAAAATTTCTACGAGGCGGGCATGTCCCATGCTCGTAATGCTTTGGCTAGTTAACCAAATCTATTTGACAGATACATGTTCTGTATGTGTCACTAATATGGTAGTGATCCGTTGGTTGATGACGACGACTGCTAATGCACTCAGGGGAATTTTTTCTTTCACAATAGGTGGAACGTGGTACCCATATGCGTAAACTTGGTACGGCATATAACTGCGCATTGTACACATAGGTGATGGTTGGTACCTTTCCATGTAAGCATTGCTGAAAGAGACACTTATGAAGGCATGGGTCTTCGACGAATTTGATCAAAGTGTAATGGTTTTAAGGTACAATACCATCTTGACATGAAAGCTTGTGTTGTAGTCAAATGTCCAAAGGATCTAGACATCTATTGGCAATTATGTATCCCGCAGTGCCACCCGAGGATTCCCCTTTTATGGAGAGGGGTGATCCAAGGTACTGCTTCCTTTTTGGAAAATAGCTATTGAAGTTGAAAAAAAGGAAGTCTCAACCGAACAAAGGGGTCACTGATATGGAGGATCAAGATTATGGATGTGATGGGTTTAACCTAGTCATGGTAGCGACGGGTGACTGAGAACTGATGATGTGGATTCAGTGGCCTAAAGGCGAAGTATAAAAAGCAGTTTGGCGACAGTCATAACTATTTCTAATGGGGAAATCTCTAGAGTCGGTAGGACTTCCAGGGTGGGTATAAACTGGTTATGGATGTCATAGTGGATTTTGCGTGAGGGTGGTATACTCTGACCAAGGGTGTTCAGGGACTGCTTCCATGGGAGAAAAAATTAATGAGTGGGCAGGGGACATAGTGCACCGTCTGCGGTCTTTGTACACTTACCAAAAGAATAAAATAATGGGTTTTGGTTTGTACAAAACATAGAGGCAGGTGCCCCAAAACATGAAAGTGTTCGCTCACTGATGATGTGGGGAAGGTGTTTTTCTAAGGGTGGGGACCTCTTGGTTGGTCTCATGTGTGAGGTTGATGAAGCGGATGAAAAAGTATCACAGATGGGATTATGCTAATGGAGGTATGGTGGGCCAAATGTGAGGCATCGTAGTGTGTTTTTGATTTGCTTGTACAACCTGGTTGTCTGGGAAAGGGGTTTTAATTGATATAATAAAACTTGACCTTATGCATGGTGAATGAATGGGCATGAGGTGCTTCCTGGACTATAGTGGTATGGCCATGGCGTCACTATTTTTGTGATATATGGTCTACTTTGGGTGACGGACACCATGGAGGGGAGGCTCTACTGACGAATGAGAATGCTTATCATGTGCAAGGCGAGGTGATGATAAACATAGTTGGATCTGTGGAACCTATGTTTAATTTCTGATGGAGAAATGATGTCAGGATATGCAGAGTTTTCTGGGACTCTATCATGCTGGGGGTAGAATGATACCTGCTCTGGAGCTTCCGGTGGATAGAGTTGTGGATGGTTTGCATACTACCTACAAAAACAAATACCTCAAGTGAAAGCATATTAGTTATCAAATATTATTGAAATACATGTGCTTTAAAAAGAATATGAGAGAGGGCATACCTGCCGGTGCTGAAAAAATATTTTTTCGGGAGTGCGAATGTGTGGCATCACCTCTATTCATTATGGAGTGCTGATCATAGTGCTGCTTTCAATTTGGATATCAGACCTTATGAGCTCTCGTTATGGTCCTTAAATTTTTTTAAAAAGGGTGATATATAGGTGAATATGGCCCTAATTCAATTCATTTGTGATTGTTGAGTTTTTGAGAGGTCAGAGGCTTCTATGGAGCAGTTCTTGTTGTTGCAGTCAGCCTGAGCACCGGGGATTAGCGATATGATGCCCAGGTAAACTCCATAACATCATGCATTTTAATTTTTTTAGTCTGAGGGTGTCGGGGTCCATACAAAATTGGTTTGTATAGATTCTGAGTCATTTTTACCCTAGATTGCACAGGTGATTAGGGTAAGAGTGTTCCTTCTACGCGAAAAATTAGGGTCATGTGCGCCTTTTGCACGCCTGTGATAAATACAGGCATGCCTTCAACACGCATGTCTGAGGGACAGGCGTGAAAAATGCTGAGGCAGTTTTTTGTCCAAATGTTTGGACATTTTGCCTATTTTTTGATGTTTTTATCCTAGTGATAGGTTTATGTTTGGATGATAGGATGTTTTGGAGGGAGCAGGATTGGCCCAAGCTCTATACTGAATTAGCCGTCGACGGTCAGGCACGCTAATAGCTGGCACAATGGGGTCTCCTAAATTTCGTGGAGAACAACCTTTTTTAGTCATAGGACTGTCTGCTACGTTACTTGATCGAGAATTGGAATAGGTGGCGCAATGTTTTTGTGATGCGTGGGACTGACCTTGCTATCCATCCTGAGACAGATATATGCTTTGTGACCAGGCTACTGCCTCAGGCTGAGGCATTGCAGTATCCACTTCCTTCTCGGAGGGTGGATTTTGAGAGGTTCTGAGCGCATCATTGTGGTGGGGCGCCCCTTATGAAGGGGTGCATAGCCATTGCCTCGGTGACAGACTTGGCCGAGCGATGCACTTTGGCGGCTATCATGCGACTCGCAGGGTTGTCGACCCCACATCGTGCATCGGGCCCACAGGTTGGAGTTTTGCGCTGGCTTAGGGCATGGAACTTTTTCGATTTTGCCCATTTCTGCTATGACAGGATGGTGGCACAACTTTTCAAGATCCAGGATGGATCAAAGATATTTGTGTATGCCAGGATTTTATGTAGCATCATGTATGAGTGGGTGGTTCTGTTGAGACTGGTGGTGGTGGTGCCTGTTGGGGGGGCATGGGAGCCTCGCATGAGGAGGTGGGCTCTCATGATGCTGCGAGGAGGTGGGGGTAGGGTGGGGCATTTCTGGAATGCCATAATGGAGGCTTGGTTTGAGGCCAACCCCCAGATGTTTCTGTCATTCCCATATAAAGGGATGGAATTTCGGGGGGATCCGGAGATGTGTCTCCCTCCAGGCTACGTTTGGGAGCTAAGAGGTATGTTTTTATGTTTTCTACATTTATTTGAGTATATATGTTTTTATGTGTTTTTATGTTGACACTGACATATTTTTGGTTACTCTTGCAGATGTTGGTGAGGTTGGTCACCCCATGGCTCAATTGGTCGACCATGGTCCTCTTAGGAGACCCAGAGGAGCATGTGGGGGGTTGGGAGGAGATCCTACACAGCCTCATGGTGTTGGACTTGGTGGTCAGGCTAGCCCTTCAAGGGAGGGCACCATCTCAGCTACTGCTGAGGCTGCAGCTGAGCGAGCTCGTGATGATGCAAAGGAAGCGCGTGCTGATGCAGCAGAGGCTCAAAGTGCTGAGCTGACCATGCGGGTGTCAGTTCTGGAGGATGCTTGGGATCGAGTGGACTGCTTGACCTAGGGGATGCCTTCTCGAGGCTTTCTGGATGACCTCGAGAAGGTGTGGCTGGAGATGTTGCTGGCCTGTTTTACGTCAGGTGGCAGTCTCAATTTTGACAGCGGCTCCAGTAGTGGTACCAGGAGTGGCAGTGGGTCTAGGTGCCCCACCTGGGGGAGCACCACCCTAGAGTATTTTTGTATATGGGGAAAGAATCCATTATGGGGATGCTTCCCCTATTTTTGACGGCTTTTTGTGTATATTTTTTGGCTAACCGATGGGTCAGAGACACTATTTTTGTACTCAGACACATATACTATGATATATATATGAGAGATATCTTTTGTGGCTCTACATGGTGTGCCCCCTGTTTCTGGTTATGGATTATTTTATGCTTACGGATTTCTATATTTTTTGTTCTTTATGTATGATGGTTTATTCGAGATGCATTCCAGTTTAGAATATTGTTAGCTACGCAATCAGCTATTTATTTTTGACTCCTTGGTACATGTGTGAATGTAATGTAGTCAAATTGTCTACTTAATATTTTTGCACCCAAATATTTTCTAAATAGATGTGAACCTCTTATCTCAAATTTTTGGTTTAACTGTGACACTACTAACTAGGAATTGAGGTAGACATGCATATGGTGTATGCCCTGATGGAGGGCGTCGCACATAAGTCCGATGACGACATCATATTCTACCTGATTGTTTGTTGTTGAACCGATAAACACACCACTGGTGTAGATTGGTGATCGGTTTGGGTGATAGATGACCCAGGCAGATGCTGCTAAACTTTGAGACCATCGTTATGCTCCATCGACGAATCCAAAGTAAGGTTATGGTTGGTAATCCATTGTGACACTTGAGTGCATTTTGTAAAAAGTCTTTTGGTCGATTTTTTTTTTAAATGGTTGGGTTATGCATATTGACTCTAGGGTAGGGCTTGCTTCGCCCTTATGGATAGAATTTCTTGAGGTAAAGGCTGTTGACGGGGTTGCTGAGGTATGTCCCGTCTGATGATGTATAGTCCTTTCCACAAAGTTTCAAAATTTCCTAGCCCTAGGGCTTCTTTTGCAATATCATAGCGAAGGACTACTTCTCCCTCAGTGAATGAGCGAGGGTTGATGTCGTGGTCAAAAAATGCTTTTACCCATTTCTTGTGGGCCTCATTGTGTTGAAGGGACTGTCTTCGGCTTTCGTCGACGAGCTTTAGTTGTACTAGACATTGTTCTAGAGGGTGGGTATCATCGAGGAGTTCGATGGCAACATGTAAATTCGGGATCTCACGTTCTATGGGAATCATGGCTTTGACCCCGGATACTAAGTGGAAGGGAGTGAAACCAGTGGAGATCTTCATATGGCGGAAAATATCATATGGTGTCGGTTGGTTTTATGGTTATTCACTTGCATTGTAACATAGTTTTGAGTAATTTGTTTACAGCTTCTAATTTTCCATTGGATTTGGGGTAGTATGGTGAAGCGAATTCGTGGGTGAATCTGAGGCGTTGAGATAGCTCCTCAAAAAATTCATTCTCGAAGTGTTTCCCATGGTTAGAGAATAACTCTTTGGGATTGTCGAACCGGGCAATCATGTGGTTAAACATAAATCGAGTGGTGGTTTCTGTAGTGTTGTCGTATGTAGGCATGGCCTCTACCCACTTGGTGAAATAATCAACAACAACTATGATATATTTATGGTTTTCCAATGATGTGGGGTTGCAAGTCATGAACTCAATTCCCCATTTACAAAAGGGGCTGACGAGGATGACAAGGTGTAGAGGAGCGGGGGGGAGGGGGGGCTCTTTCTTTATGAGCGAAGCGTTGGCATCACTTGCATCTCTTGACTGCTATAATGCAATCACAAAACAGGGAGGGCAAAAAATATCCTACTCGTAGGAAATTTTGGGTAATGACCATTCTGGATAGGTGGCCACTGCAAGCACCTCCATGGCAGTCATTGAGGGTTTGGTCCGCTTGGTCGTGAGTGAGGCATTGACATAAAATGGTGCCGATGCCTTGTCAATACAAGACATCTCCCATGAGGAGACATCGGGGGGCTTTTAGGTATATGCACCGATGGTCATCTTGAGTGAGATGAGGTTTGAACTTTTGAGTTTGTAGGAAGAGGAGAATGTC
Source organism: Pinus albicaulis (assembly GCA_034641835.2). NCBI lineage: Eukaryota > Viridiplantae > Streptophyta > Pinopsida > Pinales > Pinaceae > Pinus > Pinus albicaulis. The sequence goes on from CM076580.1 coordinate 237,663,957, forward strand.
TCCATACCAAGTGCCATTGGTTGCTATGAAGAAGAGATGTTCATCTGGTAGTGAACGTTTACTAGTGATCCACTGGTATCCTTTGGGAGGTCTGTAATAAACTCTGTTAAGATATTTGCATTTTTTCTTTTAGGGGAGCAAAACTGCAAGTCATACTCTTGGAGAATGATTATCCAATGGGCATACTTATGGTTCATTAGGCGGCGTGTGAGTAGGTATTTGATGGGATTAATATCTGCGATGACCGTAGTGGTTTTCAAGATGATGTAATATTGAAGCTTCTAGACTGCATGTATTAATGCTAGGGTAGTCTTTTCTTCATGATCATATCTTAATGCTGGGCTCGATAAGGTTTTACTGACGTAATAAATTACTTGCTCCTTCCCATCTGGGCCTTCCTAGATCAAAACTTCAGCTAAGGTGGACTCGGAGGCTGATAGGTACAGGATGTAATCTCTGTCATAGCCTAAGGGACTGATGAGTGGTGTTGAAGATAATGTTTCTTTCAACGCATCGAATGCTTGTTGGGCGTGATCATCCCATTTGAATGGGATGTCCTGGCAGAGGAGGCGTAGGAAACCTTGAGCGCACGTGGCATAATCTGGGACGAAGCGTCTCAGAAAATTGGCCTTCCCCTATAGGCTTTGCAATTTCCTGAGGGTTCGAGGTGGAGGTACATCTTTGATAGCTTGAACCTTGAGGGGGTCCATGTGAATCCCTTGCTAGGACACTATAAAACCTAAGAGCCTACCTGCTGTGACACAAAAGAAACACTTGAGCGGGTTCAAGCATAAGTTGTATTGATGACATCATTGGAATACCAATCATAGATCCTCGTGATGAACTGAGCACTTCTTGGAGCATATGGTTAGGTCGTCCAAGTACGAAAGGATAAGGTGTGCCAAGTCATGAAATATATAACTCATGGCCCTTTGGAAAGTGGCTCCAAATTTTTTTAGGCCAAATGGCATTACCTTGTATGTGAATGTTCAAAAGAGGGTGGTGAACGCGATTTTGTACCGGTCTGTATGGTGGATTTAAATTTGGTTGTACCAATATAATCCATCCATAAAGGAGAGAGCCTCGTGTCTCACACAAGCATTGATGACCTGGTCAATGAATGGGGTGGGATAATTTTCCTTGGGACAAGCTTTGTTCAAATCCATAAAATTGGTGCAAATACATATGGTGCCCTGTTTTTCATAACGGGAACAGGGTTGGAAGCCCAAGATGTGTAAGCGATGGGGTAGATAAACCCAAATTTGTGAAGCTTATCTATTTCTATTTTTATCGTTTCTACCTTTGATGGGTGTAGTTGATGATGTTTTTGGCGTACTAGAGGTACGTCAGGCTAAGTGTCAATATGGTGCTCTACGACAGTGGGACTAAGCCCAGGCACTTTTGAGTAGTCCCACGTGAATATATCTCAATACTTTTGTAGCAATTGGGTATAAGAGGTTGTTCCTTCTGGAGAACATGTTGCCCCCAATGAGATTTCTTCGACGTTTGTAGGATTTTGGGATATGTTCACCTTGGTGGCAGGTGAGATGTTTGACGTATTTCCTTGAACGCATCGAGCACTGGGATGGGATTTTTGACCCAATTGACATTTCTTGATGGGAGGAAATATTTTAATTTGATCACATAGATCTCTTGTTCTTTCGTCTTGTCATGACTGAACGTATGCTTGGGGAGAAAAAGCGAACGATGATGCATTGCATCCCATGGATAATCTGGCTCCGTCATTACCTCTAGGATGTCCTCATCTGAATGAAATAGGGACCCTAAGGGAGATTGATGTTGTGCAATATTATTCTGAATGGTTTCAATCCTTACGGAGCTAGTTGAGAGACACAAAAAGGATTCCATTGTCGATGTGGTGGAACCAGACATGGTCGACAGAGTGTAGACAGATTGGGTCTACACCATCGTAGGTACAACTACTCTCGTAGTTACAGTTGACTCGACACCTATGGCAGATGAGAAGACAACTCGAGTCCTAGTTTCAGTACATGATGATATGAATCATATATGGTGTATCGTGTCATTGGAATTTCGTGGGGGAAGAATCTTTTTGATGGGAGTTTGCGTGAGTGCATGGTTGGGTCCCTCGTTAGGCTGGTCAATTTCCTGTTGGTGGAAATTGTGCCTAGTGTAGAGGTGCGTGAATGTTCCCATTAGTGGGCATACCTTTGGTTCATGGTTTTGGCCAGTACAAATCATGCATGGTACCACTGTGCCAACTGAGCAGATTGTATGGGAATGAACACTACTCATCATCCCAGATGTGGATGTTTGGAAAGGATTTGTAGCAGAAGATGAGGTCTTTTGCTTCCATTTCTGTGTTGTCGAATTAGGTGTGTCTAAATCTTTGGGGGAGTGTAGAATTAATGCTGATCTTGCCACTCTTAGCTTGGGGAGATTCTCACATTTAATTGTGTGATGAAATTGTGAAAAAATCTGGCAATAAGTATGTGTGATCTTCTCTTGGTTAGAGAGAAGTCTCTGTGGCTGAGAAGAGACTGTGCGAAAACTACTTGCGAGGGACTTCAGTTCTTTGCACTGATTGACCTGGTGGTCATTCAGTTCACATAGTCCGGATTTTATCATAGGTTTGGCCTGGCTCATGCTTGGTTGGTGTGCTGTCCCAGTTTTCCCATCACGCCCATGTGGGTGTGGGGTTACTGGGCTAGGGGTGATGTACTTTATATATCGTTTGAGGAGATCGTCCCATTTTTTCTCTATTGTATGAATCACATCAATGAGAGGAAGAACTCACAGGATATAGATACATTTCTATCCATAGTGATTTCCCTAACATACTGGGCAAAATAACCTAGATATGGGGGTCCCATCGTGCTCAATTTGTGGTCTGGCAGGGTACCAGTGCCGTAATGCTACTAAATCAAGGAAAGTGGTGACAACATGATTGGGTGTTTTACACAACGCACATGTTGGTCTTTTCTGTAGAGAGAGGTTAGTGGAAACTAAGGGTTCCCTTATTGATCGCTTTTCAGCTAACAGGAAGAGGATGGATCTGCTCGTCACATCTTCTTAGGTTGTCGAGTTGTTCATGGATTCTGAGTCTGTGCCATCTTCTTAGGAGAGGCGAAATATGGCTAAGCACAAAATATCCAGTGCTAAGCAGAATCGGGGTATGTAGTGACAATTTTCTAGAAGGTGGTTGTCAGCACATAAATGGAATGTGAACTGCACTTCCCGCAAGCCGACGTAATAAAACCGTTCTATGGGATACCATCTGTGGATGATTTCTAGGGTTGTGCATTCTTCTATGAAGTGCCCACATTCATCTCACAACGTGCAGCGTATGACAGGAGGGGAAATATGAACGAGAGTCTTTCTGGTGATTTTCATTCCTCCTGCAAGTATAGGATGGTACAAGGTTTACCTCCAAATGACTGGGTGGAGGGATCTTCTTGAGAGGATCGCTCGATGGCATGTAAGGAATCCCTATATCACGATATATATGGGAAATGATGGGTACAATGCCCATAATTTTTTCATATAGCACATGCGTGATTGGTACTCAATGCTTTGCCTTTCCTTTGGTGCCAAGTTCCTTTTTTCAGGATCGTGGCGTTGTGATTTCTAACTCAGAGCCAAGGAGCGGTTTTGGTTCATCCAGCTCTAGGAAAATATGGGTAGTGTGACCTACTACGTCACATATGGCTCAACCTAGTGATTCTCGTTGTATGGCAGGAGTCTCCACCCTCTTTCCTCTCTCGGTTTTCTTAGCCATAATCATTAGTTTTGCAATTCGGAGTTTACTTTGCAGGATGTTTTCGATAGCTTATTGTAAAGGTAGTCTCCTCGGGAATGAGGCTTAAACTCAGGAAATGATGTGTGTAGCTCCTCTTCCCGTAGGGGGGAAACGAGATACCAAACTGGTATCGCGAAAGAAATTTTGGTAACACCACTATTGCCAATACCGCCGGGGATATGAAAGTGTTTGGGGTAGAGGAAAGGGTTTGGGGAAGGAAGAAGCTAGAGAGGTTGGTCAAGGCCGAGGAATCGGTGTCATTACTGCTTGTGTCCATGTCCCGACTAGCTTCGGTGTTGATGTGGACATCATACACACTAGAGCTCCCGTGACATTGTGACATTAGGCGATGAGTCATTTGATGGGGGGATCTCCTGTGAATGATCCTAGGATTGATGATGGTTTGAACTAGCCGAGGCTGAATTCTCAGACGTGAAAGCGTGTCCGTGGATGTATCCGTTAGGGGTCCTATGACTTGGTAGATTGGTAGGCCAAATGATAGGGTAACATGGAACCAAGCTTTGGAGTCCGAGGACCTAGCCTTCCTGGACTCAGAGAGGGATCTCTCTCTTGGGTGCAAAGAATGTGTTATTTTTTCTCTATGGTTTTTATTTTAGGCTAGTTATTAGGTGTAGGGATTTTGATTGTTTTGGATGGGTAAAATGGTCAAATGTAATGAGGAATGAGAGGA